>CM044110.1:5381456-5443620 GCA_024174645.1 Lemna minuta
ATTCACGGGTCAACTGTTAATATAAGGCCTTGTGTTGGGGTATGAGCCCAAACCCCACGTACTAAAGACCACAACATCAATATCTCTGTAAAAGAAGTACTTAATTTTGAACCCATACAGTTTGAAAAATATAAAAAAGTACTTAATTTAGAATAAATAAAAGCTAAACATAAAAAATTAAGAAATATGTATAAAGACTATGGAACACATATACCAGAGGCCATTCCATCATGAACAAGAAAAATAAAGAAACCAAAATGCTAAAAGTAAATCTTTAAGGTTTAGAGGTATGTACTAGAAATCCGAAAACATGTAAGTGACTATAGGCAAAGCTTAAATGTATGAGCCATAGTTTTCTAAATTTTCAGTACAAGGGAACTTTAATGGCACAATAGAAGTTAATGTATTTATAAAGAGAACATAACTCGTAAAAAAAATTCTTTAATGGAAAAACCTAAATACAATGAATTGGAAAAGTGCAATACACAAGGGACTATAATACATATAAAGTGAAAAAAAATCTACAAATCAAAAAGGGGGAAAAATAAATAAAATAATATAGGGTTCAAGATGCATACCTTTTCATCATGAAGTATTATTTGCATGAAGAAGATAACACAAAAGTGATCCTAGTCTCATTATAGCTTATTCGAGTGAAGACAATTGCAATTCTTGTCTTATTGCATAACCCCAAGAGTTGATGATATAAAAATCTACTTAATTTATTAAGAACAGAAGAGAAGCTAAACATAAGATTAATAATACGTAAAAAGACTATTGAACACATATCAAACAAAGGAAATCTCATTATAAACAAGAAAAATTAAGAAAGCAAAAATGGTAAAATTTGATATTTGAGGTTTAGAGAAGCACCCAAACTCCTAAAGTAATAAATAAAAATCAAATGACCAAAGGTGCAACATGAATGTATAATTTATAGTTCTCTCTATGGTGACTGCATTAGAATTTAAAAGCCATTATAATTTTCTTGAATTGGCAAAAAAACATAGCTTACAACAAAACAACTCTTACTTGCAAGAACTTAAACAAAACAAATTGGTAAACTAAAAATCACCACAAACTATAAATATAATGTGAAAACCTAAAATCCAAAAGATGGAAAAATATATAAAATATTATAGAGTTCAAGGCCGTACCTTTGCTCCATGAAGTATTATTCTTTAGGAAGAAGATGACACAAAAATGATCCAATTTCAAATCCCAATCTCCCGGAATGTCATTGAAGTAAAGATGATTGCCATCCTCATCCTCTTGCTGAACCAAAAATAAGTGATGATATCAAAATGTCCTTTATTTATTACTAATAAACAAAAATGCTAAGCAGAAAAAGTAAGAAATACATTAAAGACTATTGGGACATATCTACCTAAGGAAGTTGCATACTAAGCAAGAAAAATGACTAAACCAAATTTCTATAAGTTCTTTAAATTTAAGAGGTGGTAACTAAAGTTCTAAAGAAACAAGATATAAACAATCATAGATAAATTTTGAACATATAATTCATAATTTTCTAAATGGTGACTATTATAGAATTTAAATGCTATAAATGAAGTTTAATGAAATGAAAGAAGGAACATAACTAAGAACAAACAAAAATCTTTAGGGGAAAACCTTAAATTAAATTAATTGGTACAAAAAATATCCAAGTGACTATACAAAATATCCAAATCTTTTGGGGAAGAGCTACAGATCTAGACGGAGGAAAAATTGAATATTATAGCCGATCAGAGAAGGGCTAATTTGAAGTAAGTGGAGTCACGCGCAAGGTACTGATCTCTTTATGGACTAAAGTACTCCCCCCGACGGGGATTCAGCGGGGACACGTTCCTAAAAATTATTTGATATACATATTTCATAAAAAATATTTCATTATTAGAAAATAATTTACATAATTGAAAATATTTCATTTATCATTAATTTTAAAAAAAGCTACATAATCAAAAATATTTCATTTATCATTAATTTTAGAAAATATGTCAAGACACTCGTAATAATGTAAAGACCATTCTAGATGTTCTCTTATTTCCTGCACAAATAGTTCAAAATACAAAAAATACATAAATCATAAAAAATAAAATAAAATCTCAACATAAATATTAAAAATGATTCAAGACACTGTAATAAATATCAATTAATGCAAAGTGAACCCTAAACACAAAAAATCATTAACATAAATGCATAACGGAAGGCTTTAGGGTCTACAGATGTGTACTTGGAATCCCCATGAAATATCAAGCAAATGGTGATGATCCTTAGTTTTCTAAAACATCAATGTAGGATCCATAGTTTTCTAAATGGTGACCATAGTAAGTGGTGATCAGATTTCATACCCAAGTCTCACAAATTATCATTTAAATATATATCATTGCACTCCTTATCTCAATACAAAATTTATCAAGAGTAAAAATTCTAATTAATTTATCAAGAATAAACCAAAATCTAAACATTAATATTAAAAAATATATAAAGAAATTGAAATAACTACCTTTTAAAGAAAGGTGGATCCTAAACACAAAAATATTGTAACTTAAAATCTTTAGGGGTCTAGATGTGTATACGTGAAGTGCCTAGGGTTTAACAGTGTGTACTTGAAGGCCTAGTGCACTACCAAATAAATAATTATAGATGAAGCATAAAGGTATGAATTATAGCTTTTAACATAGTGATGATAGTAGAATTTTATTTATGACCTATACATATATATATCGTAAATAAAATTTCTTCCATAAAAAAAAGAAACATAAGTGCTAACCAAAAAATTTTAAATGAAGAAATTAAATAAAATGGAACTTCAAACTCAAATACATAGGTCATTATACACATTGAGTGAAAAGGTAAAAATCTAAACAGGAAAAAATTAACACAATATAGGGTTCAAGACACATACATTTCCTCTATCAAGTATTATTTGCACAAAGAAGATGACACAAACAATCATTTTTATCCTAATCTCATAATTTTTTATTCGATGAAATACTGCTACACTCCTCACCTTATTGCATAACCTTAGTAGTTACCGATCGATTAATTTATTTATTTAAATATTATCAATAAAAAGCTAAATTTAAAAATTAGCAAATATTTAAATACATTTAAATATATATCCTCCAAAGAAAATCATATCTTAAATGGGAAACATAAGTAAACCATAATGTTTAAAGCTAATATTGAGGGTCTATAGATGTGTACCTGAAGTCTGCAAGCAATATCAAGCAAAGAGCCTTGGTGAAGCTTCAATATATGATCCACAGTTTTGAAAATGGTGACTAAAGTAGAACTTCAATGTCATAAAAAAACTTCTCGAATTGAAAAGGAAAATAACTTACAACATATAATTCTCTAGCTAATAGCTTAAGTAAAAATTATTTCCAAATTGAAAAAAAAAAATCTTAACCGGAAAAGAGAAAAAAAATCTAAATTTGAAGGTGAGAACCTTTGGGACTTGCAATAACAAGATGACACAAATATGATCAGATTTCATGTCTCTATCTTATAATATATCAATAAAAAGAAGACCATAACACTCCATGTCCTATTGCATATCCAAGTGACTAAAAGTAAAAAAATCTACTTAGTATATCAAAAATAAATAAACTGAAGGCTAAACATAAATATGAAAAATATGTAAACACAATTAAATAAATAAAAACCCCAAGAAATTTACGTCTTAAGTTCACAAAATTAGTAAAATAAAATGCTGAAAATAAATCTTTAGAGTCTAGAGATATGCACATGAAGTTCCAAAGAAATATCAAGCCAATGGTCTAGCAAAAGCTTTCATAAATGATCCATAGTTTTTTAAATCGTGGCTTCAATAAAATTTGAATAGCAGTACAAAAAATTTTCGAATTCAAAAATGAAGAAAACATACAACACATAATGCTCTAGCTATTAAATTGAATAATAATAATTTCTAAACTAAAATACACAACTAAATATACACATGAAATGAAAATATCATAATATACCATTTAACCAAACATCACTGCACTCCTTGTCTTTATGTATGGTCAAGTGCATAAAAATAGAAAAATTTACTTAATTAATAAAAAATAAACCAAAGTCTAAACATTAATATTGGAAAATAACTAAAGACAGTTAAATAAATAACTACATAAAATAGTAAACCAAAATGTCTAAAGAAAATCTTTAGGCTCTAGAGATGTGTACTTGAAGTTCCACACTCATGTCAAGCAAATGATCTAGGTAAAACTTCAATGTATGATCCATAGTTTTGTTAATGGTGAACATTTTAGAGCTTAAATGACATAAAAGGAAGTTCTCGAATGGAAAAATGAACTTAACTTAGAACACATAATTCTCTACTCTAAAAATTGAATACAAATAAATCCTAAACTAAAATACACTAATAATTACTCACATAAAATGAAAAGCTACACATCTTAAAGGGAGAAAATAAACAAAATTATATAGACTTGAAAGTGTGTACCCTTTTCCTATGAAGTATTATATGCAAGAGGAAGAAAACACAAATATGATTAGAGTTATTATCCTAATCTTGTAATGTATCATTTAGTTTAGCACCATTGTAATCCTTTTCTTCTTGCATGCCCAAATAATTAAAAATAGAAAAAACATGTGCTATTTATCTCAAATAAACAATGAAATAGATGTCTACCAAAAGAAGTTTCATCCAAAACACAAAAAAAATTGTGAACCAAAATGCTTAAAAAAATCTTTAGCGTTTAGAGATATGTACATGAAGTCCCAAAGAAATATCATGCTAATGTTTTAGGTAAAGCATCAATATATGATCCATAGTTTTCTAAATGGTGACTTGAATAAACTCTAAAAGGCATTAAACAAAGTTTCTGAATTAAAAAATGAAGAAAACTTACAACACATAATTCTCTAGCTACACATCTCTAAATAATTTTTTTTTCAAATTTAAAAAAAATTGTAAATTAAAATACACGACTAAGTACATAACTAAAATGAAAAGCTAAAAATTGTAAAGGGATAAAATAAATAAAATTATGGAGACTTCAAAACGCATACATTTGTTCTATGAAGTACTATTTGCAAAGAAAAGATGAGACAAGTATGATCAGATTTCTTATCTCAATCTTGAAAACCAAAATGGCTAAGGAAAATCTTTAGGGCCTAAAGATGTATACCTAAATTTCTCAAGCAGTATCAAGTAAATGTCCAAGGAAAAGCTTCAACGTATGATCCATAGTTTTGTAAATGGTGAACATCATAGAACTTAAATAGCATAAAAAAAGTTCTCGAATTAAAAATTAACATAACCTAAAGCACAATTCTCTAGTAAAAATGCAGTAAACCTAATTGCTCAACTAACATACATAACTAACTACACACTTAAAATGAAAAAAAATACAAATTTTATGCAATAAAAAAATAAATAAAACTATATAGAGTTTAAGTTGCATTCCTTTTCTCTATAAACAACTATTTGGAAGAAGAAGAGAACAAAAATATGATCAGATTTCATATCCCAATATTTTAATAGATCATTAAGGTATAGACCATTCCACTGCTTGTCTTATTGCGTAACCAAGGAGCTATAAATAGAAAAAATGCTTAATTTCTCATGAATAAATAAAAGTCTAAACAATAATATTTCAGAATATGTAAAGACAAACATGCTGAAAGAAATGCTTGAAGGAATAGAGACATGTACCCAAAGTCCCACACAATATCAAGCAAATCCCTCAAGAAAGCGTCCATATATAATCCATTGTTTTGTAGATGGAGACTATAGTACAATTCAAATGGCGTATAAGAAATTTCTAGGATTGCAAAATGAAAAAACTTACATCACATAATTTTCTAGCTAAAATATTAAATAAAAAGAATTTTAAACCTTAATACACTAGTAGGTACACATGAGAAATGAAAATTTCATACGAATAAAAAATGGAAAGAAATGAAATTAAATAGAGGTAGAATTGTGTACGTTCGCTCTATGATGTTCTATTTTTAAATAGAGGATAAGACAAATATGATCACATTTCATATTCCAATATCATAAAATATCATTCAACTAAAGACCATTGTACCCAATCTCTTAGTGCATAGCCAAATGCTTAAAAATGAAATAAAATCTGCATAATTTTAAAAAAACAAAAATCTTGATATTAAGTTTAGAAAATAAAGTCAAGACATTGAAATACATATCTATTAAACCAAAGTGAATCATAAACACAAAGAATTTGTAGACATAAATGCTTATAGAAAATCTTGCAGGTGTAGAGATGTGTACCTGATGTCCACGACAAATATCAAGCAAATCCTCTCAAGAAAGCGTCAACTTATGATCCATAGCTTTCTAAATGGAGACTATAATACAATTCAAATGCCCTACAAGAAATTTCTAGGATTGAAAAATGAACAATACTTTCCAAGCATAATTTTCTACCTAAGAGATTAAATAAACAGAATTGTAGACCAAAATATACAAGTAACTACACGAAAATTAAAAAATGACAAATATTTAAGAAACAAAATAAACAAAAATATTAAGATATAGAAATGTATACCTTTGTTTTATGAAATTTATATGTAAATAGAAGATCACACAGATTGAATTATGTTTCATATTTCAATCTCATAATGTATCATTTAGGTGAAGACCATTGCATTGCTTATCTTATTTCATAATCAAATGATTAAAAGTAAAAAGAATAAGTAGATAAATTATTCAAAAAAATGAAAATCAAAAATTTATGTTGAGGGAATAAAGTTAAGACACTGAAACAAAATATCTATTAAAATAAAGTTAATCATTAACACAAACAATTTGTAGAAATAAATGCTTAAAGAAAATCTTGGATGTGCATAGACAAGTATCTGAAGTCCCACAGAATATCAAACTAATCCGCTAAAGAAAGCATCACTGTATGATCCATAGTTTTGTAAATGAAGACTATAGTACAATTTGAACGGAAAATAAGAAATTTCTAGAAGTAAAAAATGAACAGAACTTAGCCCACATAATTTTCTCGCTAAAAGATTAAATAAAAAGAATTGTCAAAATAATGCACCAGTAAGTACACATGAAAAATGAAATCTACAAAGAATAATGACAGAAAATCAAGAGAAGTAGTTCAAGTTAATATTGAGTACCTTTGTTCTATGAAGTTTTATTTTTAAATAGAAGGTGAGACAAATACGATTTTGTTTTATATCCCAATCTCAAAAAATATCACTCAACTAAAAACCATTGCACTCCTTGTCTTATAGTATAGTTAAATGATTAAAAAGAAAAATAAAATCTACATTTGTCAACAAGAAGCCAACATCTAAATGTTAAGCTTAGAAAATAAAGTCAAGAAACTGAAATAAATATCTAATTAACCAAAGTGATTCCTAAACGCAAAGAACTCATTCACATAAATGCCGAAAGAAAATCTTCAAAATGTAGAGATGTGTACCTAAAGTCCCATGCAATATCATGAAAATCTCCTTAAGAAAGCCTCAGGATATGTTCTGTAGTATTGTAAATGGAGACTATAGTACAATTCAAATGGCATACAAGAAATTTATAGAATTGGAAAATGAACAAAACTTCCACACATAATTTTCTAGCTAAAAGATTAAATAAAAAGAATTCTAATCCAAATGCACAAGTATCTACACGAGAAAAAGGAAAATCTACAAATATTTAAGAAAGAAAATAAACAAAAGTCTATAGATATGGAAATGTGTACTTTCAATCTATGAAGTTTTACTTGTAAATAGAAGATGCCACAAATTCGATCACGTTTCATATTTCAATCTCATAAAGTATGATTTACGTAAAGACCATTGCTGCGATTATCTTATTGCACAATCAAAAGGTTCAAAGTAAAAAGAATAACTAGAGAATTTATCAAAAAATTGAAAAATCTAAATGTTAAGTTTAGAAGATAAAGTAAAGACACTTAAACAAAATATCTATTAAAAGAAATTTAAACATAAACACAAATATTTGATAGACATAAATGATTAACCAAATTCTTGGAGGTCCATACACAAGTATATGAAGGCCCTCAGAATATCAAACTAATTCGCTTAAGAAAGCGTCACTCTTTGATCCATAGTTTTCTAAATGAAGACTATAGTGCAATTAATTCTATGAAATTCTATTTGTAAATAAAAATGAAACAAATCTGATCATGTTTCATATTCCAATCTCAAAAAGTACCATTTAAATGGCATACAACAAATTCTAAGATTAAATAACTACACATGAATAATGAAAATCTACAAAGAATAAAGAAACAAAAGGAAAAAAAAGTAAATAGATTTAAAATTCTGTACCTTCGTTGTACGAAGTTTTATTTCTTAATACAAGATTAGATCAATCCAATCACATTTCATATCCCACCCTCATAAAATATCCTTCCGCTAAAGACCATCGCACCCAATGCCTTGGTGCATAGCTAAACAATTAAAAATTAAAAATAAACTCTACATAATATATCAAGAAAAAAAAATCTAAATATTAATTTTTGAAAATAAAGTCAAGACACAAAAATAAATATCTATTAAACTGAAGTGAATCCTAAACACAAAGAATTTGTAGACATAAATGCTTAAAGAAAATCTTTGAGATGCAGGGGTGTGTATTGGAAGTCACATGCAATATAAATTGTGTACCTTCGCTCTATGATGTTCTATTTATGAATAGAGGATAAGAAAAATACAATCACATTTGATATCCCAATGTTGTAAAATATCCTTGACAAAAACACTCTTGCACCCAATGTCTTGGTGCAAGGCCAATCAGTTAAAAAAAAAAATCTATATAATATATTAAGAAAGAACCAAAATCTAAATATTAAGTTTCAAAATTAAAGTCAAGACACATAAGTAAATATCTATTAATGAAAATTTAATGCTTAACACAGAATTCGTAGACACAAATGTTTAAAGAAAATCTTGGAGTTGTAGAGATGCGTACCTTAAGTCCAACGCAATATTATGCAATTCCTCTCAAGAAAGCCTGAATATATGGTCCATAGTCTTGTAAATAGAGACTATAGTACCAACCAATTGGCATACAAGAAATTTCTCAATTTCAAAAATGAACATTAGTTACCACATGAAGTTTTCTGGCTAAAAAATTAAATGAATAGAATTTGAATCCAAAATACACTACTAAGTACACATAAGAAAGAAAAATCCACAGAATAAAGAAACACAAAAAAATAAAAATAAATAAAGGTCAAATTATGTACCTTCTCTCTATGATGTTCTATTTGTAAATGGACCATAAGACACAGTCAGGCGAAATATTTCAATATCATAAAGTATTCATTAGTTAAAGACCATTGTACCAACTTTCTTGGCTCATTGTCAACTGTTTTAAAATAAGAAGGAAATTTACTTAATTTATCAAAAAAGAGAAAAATTATACATAAAATTTAGAAAAATAAATTTAAGTTATTGAAGTAAATATCTATAAAACCAATATGAATCCCAAACCCAAAGAGTTGAAAGACATAAATGTTGATAGAAAATATTGGAGGTGTAGAGATGTGTACCTGAAGTCCCACGCAATATCAAGCAAATCCCCTCAACAAAGCGTCCATATATGATCCATACTTTTTGAAATCAAGACTATAGTAAAATTAATATGGCATACAAAAAAATTCTCGGATAGGAAAATGAACATAACTTACCAAACATAGTTTCCTAACTAAAGATTAAATTAAAAGAATTGCAAACCAAAATGCACAACTAAAAATGAAAGTGTACGAAGAATAGAGAAAGAAAACAAATAAAACTAAGTAGAGTTCAAATTATGTACCTTTCCTCTATGATGGTCTATTTGTAAATAGAGGATAAGACAAATACGATCACGCTTCAGATCCCAATCTCATAAAATATCTTTAAGCTAAAGATTATTGCATCCAATGTCTTGGTGCATAGCCAAACATTTTAATTAAAAAAAGACTACATAATTTATTGTGGAAAAAAAATATAAGTATTAAGTTTAAAAAATAAGTCATGACACTCAAAAAAATATCTATTAAATAAAATTGAATTCTTAACAAAAAGAATTCCTAGATATAAATGTTAAAAGAAAATCTTGGAGGTGTAGATATGTGTACCTGAAGTCCAACGCAATATTAAGCAAATCCCCTCAAGAAAGCATCAATATATGCTCCATAGTTTTTTAGAGGGAGACCATACTACAATTCAAATGGTATACAAAAAAATTATAGTATTGGAAATTGAACATAACTTACCACATAGTTTTTTAGCTAAAAGATGAATAAAAAATATTTACAAATGAAAATACATCACTAAGTACACATCAAAAATGAAAGTGTACAAAGAATAAAGAAAGAAAACAAATAAAAGTAAACAGACTAAAAATTGTGTACCTTTGCTCTGTGATGTTCTATTTGTAAATAGAGGATAAGACAATACAATCATGCTTCAGATCCCACTCTCATAAAATATCCTTGAGCTAATGACTATTGCACCCAATGTCTTGGTGCATAGACTAAAATTTTAAATAAGAAAAGACTACACAGTTGATTAAGGAAAAACAAAATCTAAGAATTAAGTTTAGAAAATAAAGTCATGACACGCAAATAAATATCTATTAAAGAAAATTGAATTCTTAATAGAAAGAACTCATAGATATAAATGTTAAAATAAAATCTTGGAGGTGTAGAGATGTGTACTTGAAGGACAACACAATATTAAGAAAATCCCCTCACGAAAGCATTGATAAATGATCCACAATTTTGTAAATGGTGACTATAGTACAATTGAAATGGCATACAAGAAATTTATAAAATTGGAAAATCAACTTAACTTACCACACATAATTTTCTAACTAATAGACATAATAAAAAGAATTGTAAACCAAAAAGCACTAGTAAGTACACACCAAAAATGAAAATATACAAACAATATCGAATGAAAAAAAAAGGTAAATAGAGTATAATTTGTGTGGCGTCGCTCTATGATGTTCTATTTGTTAATAGAGTATAAGCCAAATTTGATCACGTTTTATATCCCAATCTCATTAAATATTCTTTAGCAAAACACAATTGCACCCAATGTCTTGGTGCAAAGCCAATTAGTTAAAACACACAAAGAAAATCTACATAATTAATAAGAAAGAACAAAAAACAAAATATTAAGTTCAGAAATTAAAGTCAAGACACAAAATTAAATACATATTAATCAAATTTTAATCCTTAACACAAAGAATTCGTGGATATAAATGTTAAAAAAAAATCTTGGAGGTCTATAGATGTGTACCTGAAGTCCATCGCAATATCAAGCAAATCCCTTTAAGAAAGCGTCCATATATGATCCATAGTTTTTTAGACGGAGACTATAATACAAGTTACATCACATACAAGAAATTTCTAGGATTGGAAAATAAACATAACTTAGCACACAGTTTTCTAGCTAAAAGATTAAATAAAAAGAATTTCAAACCAAAATACACTACTAAGTACATAGCAAAAATAAAAGTGTACAAAGAATAAAGAAAGAAAACAAATAAATGTAAATAGAATTAAAATTGTATTCCTTCGATCTGTGATGTTCTATTTGTAAATAGAACATAATACTATTACGATCACGCTTCAGATCCTAATCTCATAAAAGATCCTTGAGCTAAAGATTATTGGACCCAATGTGTTGGTCCATAGCCAAATAGTTTAAATAAAAAAAGACTACATAGTTTAGTAAGGAAAAATAAAATCTAAGTATGAAGGTTTGAAAATTTAGTAATGCCACTCAAATAAATATCTATTAAAGAAAATTGAATTCTTAATAGAAAAAATTATTAGATATAAAGGTTAAAAGACGATCTTCGAGGTGTAGAGATGTGTATCTCAAGTCCAACACAATATTAAGCAAATCCCCTCACCAAAGCATGAATATATGATCCATAGTTTTGTAAATTGTGAATATAGTACAAGGGAAATGGCATACAAGAAATTTCTAAAATTGGAAAATCAACTTAACTTACCACAGGTAATTTCTAGCTATAAGACTTAATATTAAGAATTGTAAACCAAAAAGCAGTACTAAGTACACATATAAAATGAAAATCTACAAAGAATGTAGAAGGAAAAAAAAAAGTTCAATAGAGTAGAAAATGTGTAATGTCGCTCTATGACGTTCTATTTTTAAATAGAGCATAAGCCAAATTTGATCACGTTTTATATCCCAATCTCATAAAATATCCTTAAGCAAGACACCATTGCTCTGAATGTCTTGGTGCAAATCCAATTATTTAAAACACAAAAAGAAAATCTAGATAATTAATAAGCAAGAACGAAAATCAAAATACTAAGTTTATCAATTAAAGTAAAGGCACAAAATTAAATATATATTAATTAAATTTTAATCCTTAACACAAAGAATTCGTGGATATAAATGTTCAAACAAAATCATGGAGGTGTAGAGATGTGTACCTGAAGTCCATCGCAATATCAAGCAAATCCCTTCAAGAAAGCATCCATATATGATCCATAGTTTTGTACATGGAGACTGTAGTACAATTTACATGGCATAGAAGAAATTTCTAGGATTGGAAATAAAACATAACTTACCACACATAGTTTTCTAGGCAAAAGATTAAATAAAAAGAGTTGCAAACCAAAATACACTACTAAGTACACAAAAAAATGAAAGTTTACAAAGAATAAAGAAAGAAGAAAATTAAAATAAAATAGAGTTAAAATTGTGTACCTTCCCTCTATGATGTTTTACTTGTAAAACAGAGATTAAGACAAATACGATCACGCTTCAGATCCCAATCTCATAAAAGATCCTTGAGCTAAAGATTATTGCACCTAATGTCTCGGTGCAAAGCCAAATAGTTTAAATTAAAAAGAAGACTACACAGTTTATTATGGAAACACTAAATCTAAGTATTAAGTTTTGAAAATAAATTCATGACACTTAAATAGTTATCTATTCAACAAAATTGAATTCTTAACATAGAGAATTTGTAGATATAAATGTTAAAAGAAAATCTTGGAGGTGTACAGATGTGTATCTGAAGTACAACACAATACTAAGGAAATCCCCTCACCAAAGCATCAATATATGATCCATAGTTTTGTAAATGGTGACTATAGTACAATTGAAATGGCATACAAGAAATTTCTAAAAGTGGAAAATGAACATAAATTACCACACATAATTTTCTAGCTAAAAGACTTAATAAAAAGAATTATAAACCAAAAAACACTATTAAGAATACATAAAAAATGAAAATCTACAAAGAATATAGAAAGAAAAAAAAAGAAGGTAAATAGAGTATAAACTGTGTACTGTCGCTCTATGTTGTTCTATTTGTAAATAGAGCATAAGCCAAATTTGATCAAATTTCATATCCCAATCTCATAAAATATCCTTATGCAAGACACCATTGCACCCAATGTCTTGGTGCAAAGCCAATTAGTTAATGCACAAAAATAAAATCTACATAATTAATAAGCAAGAACAAAAATCAAAATATTTAGTACATAAATTAAAGTCAAGACACAAAATTAAATATAGATTAATCAAATTTTAACCCTTAACACAAAGAATTCATGGATATAAATGTTAAAACAAAATCTTTGAGGTCTAGAGATGTCTATCTAAAGTCCATTGCAATATCAATTAAATCCCCTCAAGAAAGTGTCATATATGATCCATAGTTTTGTAAAGAGAGACTATAGTACAATTTACATGGCATACAACATATTTCAAGGATTGGAAAATAAACACAACTTACCACAAATAGTTTTCTAGATAAATGATTCAATAGAATTGCAAACCATAATACACTACTAAATACACAGAAAAAAGGAAAATGTACAAAGAATAAAGAAAGAAAACAAATAAAAGTAAATAGAGTTAAAATTGTTTACCTTCGCTCTATGGTGTTCTATTTGTAAATATAGGATAAGGGAAACACGATTTCGCTTCAAATCCCAATCTCATAAAATATCCTTGACCTAGAGGCCATTGCACCCAATGTGTTGGTGCATTTCCAAATAGTATAAAATAAATTAAAAAACTACACACTTTACTAAGGGAAAACCAAATCTAAATATTGAGCTTAGAAAATAAAGTCATGACACTGTAGTAAATATCGATTAAATAACATTGAACTCTTAAGACAAAAAAATCGTAGAAATAAATGTTAAAAAAAAATCTTGGAGGTGTAGAGATGTGTACTTGAAGTCCAACGCAATATTTAGCAAATCCCCTGTAAATAGCTTCAATATATGATCCATAGTTTTGTAAATGGAGACTATAGTACAGTAGAAAAGGCATACATGAAATTTATAGGATTAGAAAATGAGCATAACTTGGCACACATAATTTTGTTGCAAAAAGATTAAATAATGATATTTGAAAAAAAACTACACTACTAAGTACACATGAAAAATGAGAATCTACAAAGAATATAGAAAGAAAAAAAATAAAAGTAAATAGTGTTATAATTGTGTATCTTCGCTCTATGATGTTCAATTCGTGCACAGAGCATAGCCCAAATTTGATCACGTTTCATATCGTATTCTCATTAACTATCCTTGAGAAAAACACCATTGCACCCAATTGCTTGGTTGAAAGCCAATTAGTGAAAAAGACAAAAAAGAAAATCTACAGAATTAAATAAGCAAGAACAAAATTCTAAAGATTAAGTTCATAAATAAAAGTCAAGACACAAATAAATATCTATTAATCAAAATATAATCCTTCACACAAGAGTTCTTAGACATAAATGTTAAAAGAAAATCTTGAAGGTTTGGAGATGTGTACCTTAAGTCCAATGCAATATTTGACAAATCCTCTCACGAAAGTGTCCATATACGATCCATAGTTTTGTAAATGGAGACTACAGTACAATTTCCATAGCATACAAGTAAGTACACATTTTACAATTTCTTGGATTGAAAAATGAACCTAACCTACCACTCATAGTTTTTTAGCTAAAAAATTAAATAAAAGGAATTACAGACCAAAATACATTACTAAGTACACATCAAAAATAAAATATACAAAGAATAAAGAAAGAAAACCAAAAAAAGTAAACAGAGTTAAAGTTGTGTACCTTCGCTCTTTGATGTTCTATTTGTAAATAGAGGATTAGACAAATACGATCAAGCTTCAGATCTGAATGTCATCCATAATCCTTGAGTGAAAGACCATTGCACCCAATGTCTTGGTGTGTAGCCAAATAGTTTAGGATAATTAAAACTATACAATTTATTCAGGAGAAGGAAAATCTAAATATTAAGCTTAGAAAATAAAGTCATGACACTAAAATAAATATCTATTAAACAAAATTGAATTCATAACACAAAGAATTTGTAGATATGAATATTAAATAAAAATCTTGGAGGTGTAGCGATCTGTACCTCAAGCCCAACACAATATTCAGCAAATCCCCTCTAGAAAGTGTCAATATATGATCCATAGTTTTGTAAATGGAGACTATAGTACACATAAAATGGCATTCGAGAAATTCATAGCATTGGAAATTTAACATAACTTACCACACAGTTTTCTATCTAAAAGACTAAATAAGAAGAGGCGTAAACCAAAATACACTACTCAAATCAAAACTGAAAATCTACAAAGAATATAGAAAGAAAGAAAATAAAACTAAATAGACTTTAAATTGTGTACCTTTGTTCTACGATGTTCTATTTGTAAATAGAGCATAAGCCAAATTTGATCACGTTTCATATCCTAATCTCATCAACTATCCTTGAGAAAAACACCATCGCACCCAATGTCTTAGTGCAAAACCAATTAGTTAAAAAACAAAAGGAAAATCTACAATATTTAATAATAAAGGACAAAATTTGAAATAAATATGTATTAATCAAAATAAATATGTCCAACACAAGAGTTCTTTGACATAAAAGTTAAAAGAAAATTATGGAGGTGTAGAGATGTGTGCCTGAAGTCCATCACAATATCAATCATATCCCATCAAGAAAGCGTTCATATAAGATCCGTAGTTTTATAAATGGAGACTTTATTACAATTTACATGGCATACCAGAATTTTCTAGGATTGGAAAATTAATATAACTTTCCACATATAGTTTTATAGCTAAATGATTAAATAAAAAGAATTGCAAACCAAAATACACTTCTAAGTACACACCAAAAAGGAAAAATTACAAAGAATAAAGTGAGAAAACAAATAAAATTAAATAGATTTAAAATTGTGTACCTTTGCTCTATGATGTTCTATTTGTAAATAGAAGATAAGACAAATACGATCAAGCTTCAGATCCAAATGTCATCAATAATCCTTGAGTGAAGGACCATTGCACCCAATGTCTTGGTGTGTAGCCAAATAGTTTAGGACAATTAAAACTACATAGTTTATTAAGGAAAAGGAAAATCTAACTATTAAGCTCAGAAAATAAAGTCATGACACTGAAATAAATATCTATTAAACAAAATTGAATTCTTAATACAAAGAATTCGTAGATATGAATATTAAAAAAAATCTTGGAGGTGTATCGATTTGTACCTGAAGTCCAACAAAATATTAAGCAAATCCCCACTAGAAAGTTTCAATATATGATCCATAGTTTTGTAAATGGAGACTATAGTACAATTGAAATGGCATACAAGAAATTCATAGGATTGGAAATTGAGCATAACTTACCACACATAGTTTTCTAGCTAAAAGACTAAATAAGAGAAGTTGTAAACTAAAATGCACTACTAAGTACACATCAAAACTGAAAATCTACAAAGAATATACAAATAAAAAAATAAAACTAAATAGAGTTTAAAAAATTGTGTACCTTTGTTCTATGATGTTCTAGTTGTAAATAGAGCATAAGACAAATTTGATCATGTTTCATATCCTAATCTCATCAACTATCTTGAGAAAAACACCAATGCACCCAGTGTCTTGGTGCAAAGCCAATTAGTTAAAAACAAAAATAAAATCTACATAGCTTAATAAGGAAGACAAAAAATTGAAATAGTAAGTTTACAAATTAAAGTCAAGACACACAAATAAATATTTATTAATCAAAATTTAATCCTTCACACAAGAGTTCTTAGATGTTGAAATACAAGTTTGGAGGTGTAGAGATGTGTACCTGAAGTCCATTATATTATTAAGCACATCCACCCAAGAAAAGCATTCATATATCATCCAAAGCCTTAGAAACATAGACTTTAGTAGAATTTACATACCATACCAGAACTTTCTGGCATTGGAAAATGAATAGAACCTTCTACACATAGTTTTATAGCTAAATGATTAAATAAAAAGAACTTAAAACCAAAAAACACTACTAAAACACACAAAAAATGAAAATGAATGAAGAATAAAGAAAGCAAACAAATAAAAGTAAATATAGTTTAAATGGTCTACCATTGCTCTGTGATGTTCTATTGGTAAATAGAGGATAAGAAAAATACGATCACGCTTCAGATCCCAATCTCATAAAATATTCTTGAGCTAAAGACGATTGCACCCAATTTCATGCTGCATAGCCAAATAGTTTAAAATAAAAAAAAGACCAAAAATTATTAAGAAAAAAGTAAATCTAAATATTAAGCTTAGAAAATAAAGAAATGACACTCAAATAAATAACTATTAAACATAATTGAAATCTAAACACAAAGAATTTGCTGATATAAATGTTAAAAGAAAATCTAAGAGGTGTAGCTAAATGAGTACCTGAAGTCCAACGCTATACTAGGCAAATCCCTTGTAGAAAGCGTCAATATATGATCCATAGTTTTATAAATGGATACTATAGTACAATTTAAATGGTATACAAAAAACTTCTAGTAGTGGAAAATGAACATAAATTACCACACATAGTTATGGTACTAAAAGATTAAATAAGAATAATTGCAAACCATAATACACTACGAAGTAAACATAAAAAATAAAAATGTACAAAGAATAAAGAAAGAAAACAAATAAAAGTAAATAGTTTAAATTATGTACTTTTCCTCTGTGATGTTCTATTTGTAAATAGAGGATAAGACAAATATGATCACGCTTCAGATCATAAAATATGCTTGAGCTAAGGACCATTGCACCCAATGACCTAGCTCATAGCCAAATAGTTTAAAATAGAAAAAATTGCACAATTTGTTGAGGAAAAAAAATCTAATTATTAAGTTTAGAAAATAAAGTAATCACACTCAAATGAATATCTATTAAACATAATTGAAATCTTAACACAGAGAATTTATTGATATAAATGTTAAAAAAAATCTTGGAGGTGTACAAATGTGTACCTGAAGTGCAACACTATACTAGCCAGATCTGGTATAGAAAGTGTCAATATATGATCCATAGTTTTGTAAACTGAGACTATAGTACAATTCAAATGGCATACAAAAAACTATTAGTATATGAAAATGAACCAAACTTACTACAATTTTAAATACAAAGAATTGCAAACCAAAATACACAATTGAGTAAACATAAAAATTAAAATGTACGAAGAACAAAGAAAGAAAACAAATAAAATTAAATAGAGTTAAACCATGTACCTTTGCTCAATGATGTTTTTTTTGTAAATAGAGGATAGTACAAATACGATCACGCTTTAGATCCCAATCTCATAAAATATCCCTAAGCTAAAAACCATTGCACCCAATGTCTTGCTGCATAGCCAAATAGTTGAAAATGGAAAAAAAAGGAATACACAATTTATTAATGAAAATTAAAATCTAAATATTAAGGTTAGAAACTAAAGTGAGGACACTCAAATAAATATCTATTAAACATAATTCAAATTTTAACACAAAGAACTTGTTAGTATAAATGTTAAAAAAAATCAGTAAGGTATAGGGATGTGTACCTGGAGTCAAACGCGATACTTGGCAAATTGCTTGTAGAAAGCGTCGATATATGATGTATAGTTTTGGAAATGGAGACTATTGTACAATTCAAATGGCATACAAAACCTCTAGTAATGGAAAATCAACATAACTTACCACACATATTTTTTTGGTAAAAGATTAAATAAAAAGAGTTGCAAACCAAAATACACTACAAAGTAAACAGAAAAAATAAAAATGTACAAAAAATAAAGAAAGAAAACAAATAAAAGTAAGTAGAGTTAAAATTGTGTACCTTTGTTCTGTAATGTTCTATTTGTAAATAGAGGATAAGACAAATATGATCATGCTTCAGATCCTAATTATGTAAAATGTCCTTGAGCTAAAGACCATTGCACCCAATGTCTTGGTTCATAGCCAAATAGTTTAAACTAAAAAAAACTACACATTATATTATGGAAACACAAAATCTAGATATTAAGTTTAGAAAACAAAGTAATCACACTCAAATAAATATCTATCAAACATAATTGAAATCTTAACACAAAGAATTTTTTGACATAAATGTTAACAAAAAATCTTGGAGGAGTATAGATGGGTACTTGAAGTGCAACGCTATACTAGGCATAAACGTTCTAGAATGCCTCAATATATAATGCATAGTTTTGTAAATGGAGACTACAGTACAATTCAACTGGCATAAAAAAAACTTCTAGTATATGAAAATAAATAAAACTTACTACACATAGTGGTCATGCTAAAATTTTAAATAAAAATAATTACAAACCAAAATACACAGCTAAGTAAACATCAAGAATAAAAAAGTAAAAAAATAAAGAAAGAAATTAATAAAATTAAATAGAGTTTAAATTGTTCTATGATGTTTTATTTGTAAATAGAGGATAGTACAAATACGATCACGCTTCAGATCCCATGCTCATAAAATATCCCTAAGCTAAAGTCCATTGCTCCCAATTTCTTGGTGCATAGCCAAATAGTATATATAAAAAAGTAGAATACACAATTTATTAAGGAAAAACAAAATCAAAATATTAATGTTAGAAACTAAAGCGATGACGCTCAAGTTAATTTCTATTAAACATAATTGAAATCTTAACACAAAGAACTTGCCAATATAAATGTTAAAAGAAAATCTTGGAGGTATAGAGATGTATACCTGAAGTCCAATGCTTTGTTAGGTAAATCCCTTGTAGAAAGCTTCAATATATGATCCATAGTTTTGTAAATGGAGACTATAGTACAATTGAAGTGGCATACAAAAAACTTCTACTTGTGGGAAATGAACATAACTTACCACACATATTTGATTTGCTCAAAGGTTAAAGAAAAAGAATTTCAAACCAAAATACACTACTAAGTAAACATAAAAAAATGTACAAAGAATAAAGAAAGAAAAGAAATGAAAGTAAATAGAGTTAAAATTGTATACCTTTGCTCTGTGATATTCTATTTGTAAAAAGAGGATAAGAGAAATACCATCACGCTTCAGATCCCAGTCTCATAAAATATAGTGGAGCAAAAGACCAATGCACCTAATGTCTTGGTGCATAGCCAAATTGTTGAAAATAAAAAAAGACTACTGAATTTATTAGAGAAAAATAAAATCGAAATATGAAGTTTAGAAACTCAAGTAATGAGACTCAAATAAATATCTATTAAACATAATTACAATCCTAACACAAAAAACTTTTTGTTAAAAATGTTAAAAGAAAATCTTGGAGGTGTAGAGATGTGAACGTGAAGTCCGAGGCTATACTTGGCAAATCACTTCTATAAAGCGTCAATATATAACACATAGTTTTGTAAATGGAGACTACAGTACAATTCAAATGGCATACAAAAAACATCTACTCGTAGAAAATGAGCATAAATTACCACACATAGTTTTGTTGCTAAAAGATTAAATAAAAAGAATTGCAAATTAAAATACACTACTAAGTAAATATTTAAAAATTAAAATATACAAAGAATAAAGAAAGAAAACAAATAAAACTAAATAGAGTTAAAATAGTGTACCTTTGCTATGTGATGTTCTATTTGTAAAGAGAGGATAAGACAAATAGGATGACTCCTCAGTTCCTAATCTCATAAAATATCCTTGAGCTAAAGACCATTGCACCCAATGTCTTGGTGCATAGCCAAATTGTTTAAAATAAATAAAAATACACATATTATAAAGGAAAAATAAAATCTAAATATGAAGTTTAGAAACTATAGTAATGCCGCTCAAATAAATATCTATTCTACATAATTGAAATCTTAACACAAAGAACTTGTTGATATAAATGTTAAATGAAAATCTTGGAGGTGTAGAGATGTGTACCTCAAGTCAAACGCTATCGTAGGCAAATCCTTTGTAGAAAGTTATAATAGATGATCAATAGTTTTGTAAATGGGGACTATAATACAATTGAAGTGGCATACAAAATTTTTCTAGAAGTGGGAAATAAACATAACTTACCACACATATTTAATTTCCGCAAAGATTGAATCAAAAGAATTGCAAACCAACATACACTACTGAGTAAACATCAAAAATAAAAATGTTCAAAGAATAAAGAAAGAAAGAAAAAAAATAAATTGAATTAAAATTGTGTACCTTTGCTATGTGATGTTCTATTTGTAAATAGATACTAAGACATATACAATCACGCTTTTGATCCCAATCTCATAAAATTTTCTTGGCCTAAAGACTATAGAACCCAATGTCTTGGTGCATACCCAAATAGTTTAAAATAATAATAAAAACTACTTAATTGATTAAGGAATAACAAAATTAAAATATTAAGTTTAGAAAATAAAGTAATGACACTTAAATAAATATCTATTAAGCATAATTGAAATCTTAACACAAAAAACTTACTATTAAAAATGTTAAAAGAAATTCTTGGAGGTGTAGAGATGTGTATCTGAAGTCCAACACCATACTAGCCAAATTTGTTCTAGAAAGCGTCAATACATGATCTATAGTTTTCTAAATGGAGACTATATACAATTCAAATAACATACCAATAACTTCTACTAGTAGAAAATGAACATACCACACATAGTTTGTTTGCACATAGATGAAATAAAAAGAATTTCCAGGAAAAATACACTTCTATGTAAACATAAAAAATAAAAATGTCCAAAGAATAAAGAAAGAGAACAAATAAAGGTAAATAGAGTTAAAGCTGTGTACCTTTGCTCATGGATGTTCTGTTTGTAAATAGAGGATAAGACAAATACGTCAGGCTTCAGATTCCAGTCTCAAAAATATCCTTGAGTTAAAGACCGATGCACAAAATGTTTTGGTGCATAGCCAAATTGTTTAAAATTAAAAAAAAGGCTACTTAATTTATTAAGGAAAAAGAAAATCTAAATTTCATGTTTATAAAATAAAGTAATGACACTCAAATAAATATCAATTAAACATAATCAAAATCTTCAGACAAAGAATTTATTGTTAGAAATGTTAAAAGAAATTCATGGAGGTGTAGACATGTGTACCTGAAGTCGAACGCGGTACTAAGAAATTCGCTTCATGAAAGCATAAATATATGATTCATAGTTTTGTAAATGGAGACTATATTACAATTCAAATGGCATAAAAAACTTACAATAGTGGAAAATGAGCATAACTAACCACACATAGTTATGTTGTTTAAAGATTAATTAAAAGAATTCCAAAAAAAATACACTACGAAGTAAACATAAAAAATAAATATGTACAAAGAATAAAGAAAGAAAACTAATAAAAGTAAATAGACAAATACGATCACGCTTCAGATCCCACTCTCATAAAATATCCTTGAGCAAAAGACCACTGCACCCCATGTCTTGGTGCAAAGCCAAATAGTTTAAAATAAGAAAAAACACTACTGAATTTATTAAAGAAAATAAATCTAAATTTTAAGTTTAGAAAATAAAGTAATGACACTTAAAAAAATATTTCTTAAACATAATTAAAATCATAATACAAAAAATCTATGCTTAAAAATGTTAAAAGAAAACCTTGTAGGTGTAAAGATCTGTACCTGACGTCTAACGCAATACTAGGCAATTGATATATGATGCATAGTTTTGTAAATGGAGACTATAGTACAATTCAAATGGCATACATAAAAGTTCTAGTAGTGGAAAATGAGCATAACTAACCACACATAGTTTTGTTGCTAAAAGATTAAATAAAAAGAATTGCAAACCAAAATACACTACTAAGTAAATATTAAAAAATTCAAATGTACAAAGAATATGATCACGCTTTAGATCCTAGTCTCATAAAATATCCTTCAGCAAAAGACCATTATACCCCATGTCTTGGTGCAAAGCCAAATAGCTTAAAATAAGAAAAAAAACTACTAAATTTATTAAGGAAAAACAAAATCTAAATATTAATTTTAGAAACTAACCCAATAACACTGAAATAAATATTTATTATACATAATTAAAATCTTAACATAAAGAGCTTGTTAATATAAATGTTAAAAGAAAAGCCTGGAGGTGTAGAGCTAAGTACCTAAAGTCCAACCCTATCGTAGGCAAATCCCTTGTACAAAGTGATAGTATATGATCCATAGTTTTGTAAATGGAGACTATAGTACAATTGAGGTGGCATACAAAACACTTCTAGTTGTGGGAAATGAACATAAGTTACCACACATATTTTATTTGCTCAAAAATTAAATAAAAATAATTGCAAACCAAAATACACTACTGACTAAACTTAAAAAATAAAAATGTACGAACAATAAAGTAAGAAAATAAACAAAAGTAAATAGTGTTAAAATTGTGTACCTTTGCTCTGTGATGTTCTATTTGTAAATAGATACTACGACAAAGACAATCACGCTTATGATCCCAATCTCATAAAATATCCTTGAGCTAAAGAACATTGTACCTAATGTCTTGGTGCATACCCAAATAGTTTAAAATAAAAAAAAGACTTCATAATTTATTAAGGAATAACAAAATCTAAATATTAAGTTCAGAAAATAAAGTAATGACACTCAAATAAATATCTATTAAGCATAATTCAAATCTTAACACAAACAACTTGTTGATATAAATGTTAAAAGAAAATCTTGGAGGTGTAGAGATGTGTACCTGAAGTCCAACATTATACTAGCCAAATCCGTTCTAGAAAGCGTCAATATATGATCTATAGTTTTGTAAATGGAGACTATAATTTAATTCAAATGGCATACCAAAAACTTCTAGTAGTGGAAAATGAACATAACTTACCACACATAGATTTCTTGCTAAAAGATTAAATAAAACAAGTTGCAAACCGAAATACACTACTATCTAAATATTAAAAAATCAAAATGTACAAATAATAAAGAAAGAAAAAAAAGAAGTAAATAGAACTAAAATTGTATACCTTTGCTTTGTGATGTTTTATTTGAAAATAGAAGATAAGACAAATACGATCACGCTTTACATTCTAGTCTCATAAAATATCCTTGAGCTAAAGAACATTGCACAGAATGTCTTGGTGCATACCCAAATAGTTTAAAATAAAAAAAAGACTTCATAATTTATTAAGGAATAACAAAATCTAAATATTAAGTTCAGAAAATAAAGTAATGACACTCAAATAAATATCTATTAAGCATAATTCAAATCTTAACACAAACAACTTGTTGATATAAATGTTAAAAGAAAATCTTGGAGGTGTAGAGATGTGTACCTGAAGTCCAACATTATACTAGCCAAATCCGTTCTAGAAAGCGTCAATATATGATCTATAGTTTTGTAAATGGAGACTATAATTTAATTCAAATGGCATACCAAAAACTTCTAGTAGTGGAAAATGAACATAACTTACCACACATAGATTTCTTGCTAAAAGATTAAATAAAACAAGTTGCAAACCGAAATACACTACTATCTAAATATTAAAAAATCAAAATGTACAAATAATAAAGAAAGAAAAAAAAGAAGTAAATAGAACTAAAATTGTATACCTTTGCTTTGTGATGTTTTATTTGAAAATAGAAGATAAGACAAATACGATCACGCTTTACATCCTAGTCTCATAAAATATCCTTGAGCTAAAGAACATTGCACCGAATGTCTTGGTGCATACCCAAATAGTTTAAAATAAAAAAAAGACTTCATAATTTATTAAGGAATAACAAAATCTAAATATTAAGTTCAGAAAATAAAGTAATGACACTCAAATAAATATCTATTAAGCATAATTCAAATCTTAACACAAACAACTTGTTGATATAAATGTTAAAAGAAAATCTTGGAGGTGTAGAGATGTGTACCTGAAGTCCAACGTTATACTAGCCAAATCCGTTCTAGAAAGCGTCAATATATGGTCTATAGTTTTGTAAATGGAGACTATAATACAATTCAAATGGCATACCAAAAACTTCTAGTAGTGGAAAATGAACATAACTTACCACACATAGTTTTCTTGCTAAAAGATTAAATAAAAAGAGTTGCGAACCGCAATACACTACTATCTAAATATTAAAAAAGCAAAATTTACAAAGAATAAAGAAAGAAAATAAAATAAAGTAAATAGAACTAAAACTGTATACCTTTGATTTGTGATGTTTTATTTGTCAATAGAAGATAAGAAAAATACGATCACGCTTTACATCCTAGTCTGAAATAATATTATTGAGCTAAAGATCATTGCACCAAATGTCTTGGTGCATAGCCAAATAGTTTAAAATAGACAAAAAGACTAAACAATCTTTTAAGGAAAAGCAAGATCTTAATATTAAGTTTAGAAAGTATTGCATAATTGAAATCCTAACACAAGGAGACTATTATTAAAAATGTTAAAATTAAATCTCAGAGGTGTAGAGATGTGTACCTAAAGTCCAACGCTATACTAGCCAAATCCGTTCTAGAAAGCATCAATAAATGGTCCATAGTTTTGTAAAATGGAGACTATAGTACAATTCAAATGGCATACAAAGACTTTTAGTTGTAGAAAATGACCATAACTTACGACACATAGTTTAATTGCTCAAAGGTTAAATAAAAAAAGTTGCAAACCAAAATACACTACTAAGTAAACACTAAAAAATAAAAATCTACAACGAATAAAGAAAGAAAACAAATAAAATTAAATAGATCTCAAATTGTGTACCTTTGCTCTATGATGTTCTATTTGTAAATAGAGGATAAGAGAAATACGATCACGCTTCAGATCCTAGTCTCATAAAATATCCTTGAGCTAAAGACCATTACACCCAATGCCTTGGTGCATAGCCAAATAGTTTAAATCATAAAAAGACTACACAATTTACTAAGGAAAAACAAAATCTCGATATTAAGTTTTGAAAATAAAGCAATGACACTCTAGTAAATACTTATTAAACATAATTGAAATCTTAGCACATAGAAATGTTAGTTTGGAAGCCCCTCCACACAAAAGATTGTGGAATCAAGGTTCATGCATTCAAGATCATAATATCATTAAACTAAAACTTGACCCTCATATCACATGTAAAATCAGAATAATATATTGATCTATACAAATAGATAAGGGATCATCCTATGAATGAGGTGACTAAATGCTTCAAGGAAGGCTGACGACCGTGTATATGTGATTATTCATGTGGAATTTGATACAATTGACAAGTCCATTAGAGATTGGCTAAAGCATTATGTGAACCAAGGTCTAGGATTCCATATATAATGGTCAAGAGTGAAAATCCCCTCATAAAATTTCCTACGAATTTCCCATGAATCCCCTCGGCATTCTCTTCTGAATTTCCCATTCATAAAATTAGAATCGTGACACTAGGATGGAGAGGAACCCAAGATTTAAGCATTCTGAAGCTTGGGTATGGATGGGTGACCTATTGGGAGTTTGTACACTTGGGTAGAGAAGAAATAAGAAGTTAAGTGTGGTCAGGCTTGGGATATATAGGGATGGGTGACCTATTGAGAAGTTGTACACCACGGAGGAGAAGAACTCTGAAGTTAGGTGCTCTTTGGCATGGGCACTCTTGGATGGGTGACCTCTTGGGTGAGAGGTACATCTACCAAGGTGATCACCAATTTCAATCATCCTTTAATGCCCAAAAATATCAAAATAAAATTGGAATTGGGCTGAGTATCAAAATAACTTCTCATAAAGTGCAATTCATAAAATCTTGTCCTTGGAGGTCAAAACTCAATAACAGAGAGAGAATTTGGGAAGAGAATAAAGGCAAAGATCATCAAGAGAGAATAATTTGAGTCCACATGGTTTGCAACTGTTCCTGTCCCCGGGGCATTTATGAGAGTGGAAGCAGAGAAGGGTCTACAGGCCTGTGAAAGGCTCGATAAGGAACAGTGCCAGTGTCGGCCTGTATTTGAATTATGAGCCCAATTCCTTCTCCCGTTTTCTCTACTGTCCTCATTCTAATATCTGCTCCAGGAATTTCTTTCACATTGATCATCTCCTACTTGCTTGCTCTCTATTGCCAGCTGTTTGGACTTAAATACCTGAGTTTCATCAGCCTCATAATATCTCAAATTACACGAATCATTCGGTATATCGAGGTCCTACCAGAGACCTGGTTGAATAGCAAATTGAAGTATTTCTATCTGATAAATAATATCTGTTTAAAATTTGATGTTGTTATATTGATGAAGTTTGATAACTATCATAAAATATGATATTCATTGTAATATTTATTTGGAAATCGCTGCTAAATAGACAACTAAAAAGAATGAATTTCATAACCTGGATTTGAAAAATATCAACCATTAAATAGAATTTCCCCTGCCCAAAACTAAATGCAAAAAAAGGGAATCGGAGACAGTTTCAATCCTTCTTAGAACCTCTACCCAGGGGCCATTGGAGCAGCATCCATACGATTGATGTTCCTGAAAGAATCATCCAAGGTTCCCTTTAACAACAAGATCATAGTCAAAGAAATGGAAAGAGATTTAAATTCATTAGATACCTGCGAAGAACCCAACAGTAGTTAGATTGGCGGCGGCCATGGTCTTGTAGAACAGATATTCAGTGAGAAAATGGCCCAATGCATAGACGAAGGAGAGAAAAGTTGCGGCATAAATGGGTTTATTGTCAAGATTGAGCGCACAAAGGAAGCATAGGGTGCAGGTAAGAAGTGTCCACACTCCAAATGTTCTTCCATGAACTTCTGTCACTGAAAAATAAAGCCATAATATTTATCAAATAGTGCTCAAATTCATGTTAGAATAGAAGGAATATAACTTCTAAATTTATAATCATTATTTATTTAACCCACAAAAGTGGAGCTATCCAAAGAACTAGATCCAAGAGACTTAGTCGATTCAGTGGCATTCTGACAATGAAACGAGAAGATATTGATTCAGTTCAAATTTTAAGTTTTTCATCACCGATTTTTAACTCTAAAACCCACTACAGTTAAGCTCTAAGCAGCTAAATCCAAATGATTTCGTCGATTCAGGAGCATTTTGGTAACTGTACCAAGACAGATTGATGCAATTCGATTTCGGGTTGCCTTCAATCTAAGAAGAAAACTGGGAAAGTGATATATTTACAAGCAGGATGCCCTCACAAATACAACTTAGTGATCTGGGACATCACATAGCTGATTCCATTCCGAATATGCTGACATGAAAGGATCTTTCAAGCCAAAATATATCGGGATTTAGAGGCCGGGAAGTCCGAAAGTTGCATTCTTCAAGCATTGGAAGTCATCCAAAGTGATTGTGGCCAGGAGAGAGAGAGAGGAGAGAGAGTCTCACTGTCGGCTTTGGAGAAAACGGCGAGACGCAGAGCCCAGATGTCGAAGAAGCCGAACCAGACGGCTGCCAGGCGGAGAGATCCAACCAGCATCAGCCACCACCCCAATGGCCTCATCTCTCTCTGTCTCTGTCTCTCTCTCTCCCTCTCTTTCAATCTCTCCGTATCGTTGAAGAGGCGTAGTCCTCTTGGACGAGAGTAGTACTAGTCTGGTTCGACCATCAGTATCGAATCGATTTCGATCTATAAAAAAAATCCACTAGACCCTTAAATGAAAGTCGTGCTGATCGTGGGATCGACGATTGAATCCTATACCACCCGATTTTGATCGGGTAATAAAAATATTTTAAAAGTATAAATAATGGAATCCACCTCCGTAGATGCTGCCATGACCCTCACCACCTTGGACGCTAAAATGGCTATTGCTGCTCTTCCCACCCCACTGCCGTCATGGCCATGGCTGATTCCACCATACACCCAACCTCAGTCAAACCTGTTTTAAGGGTTTGACTAAAATCAATCAAATGATAGACGACGGTCTGTCTTGATCAAGTCTGATTTCTGAAATCATGACCAAGAATTTGATCTGATCACAATTGTAAATGTCGACCTCTAACTAGTAGCATTTTAGGCTTTTGGGTAGGAACCAATTCCTTGGAGATCGCTGCTGTGAATGCTCCATTGTAGTCATCGCTATGGCCATTTCTCCCATGTTCCCAACAACAATCAAACCTGTTTTAGGGTTTGGCTAAAATCAATCGTGTGATAGATGATCATCTATCACGATTGAGTCTGATATCTGAAATCACATTCAGCGATTCAATCTGATCAAAATCTCAACAATCAAGCTCTAACTACTAGCCTTTTAGGCTTCTAGGTCAGACCCAATTCTTTGGAGATTCGAGTATTGGACCTAGAAAACTTAAATCCCTAAAAACATAAGGAAAATGTAAATTTAGTCACATAGTGAAATAATTAGTTCTATAAGCTATACTAATTCTAAAGTGAAATGTTTTTATGGAAGTATGAGATAAAGAAAACATAAGATATAAGTTTATTGAGGCTTAGTGTGTAAAATCATGGTTATTAAAAGTATAAGTTCATGTATAAAATTTTTTACTCAACTCTTTGATCTTAAAATTTAGAGTAGTGATAAGTCGTTGTTGAATCCAAAAAGAGGACGGTTAAAAGATTAAAATGAATGAATATTTTTTATATTAAAAAGTGGAAATGATTGATGAAAATGAAAAAAATGTATATGAAGATGAAATGATTTGATTAAACATTTCCAATATCCCTTTAAAGATAAAAAAAATGGTTGATAATTTTATGGAACGATGATTTAGATTTGAAAATATGAAAATATGGACAAAAAAGTTGAGAAAATATTCAAAAGAATAAACCCTAATCTAAAGGTTTGTGATCAAAACTCATTCTAATAATGTTATCTAATCAAACACTCCTTCAAGAGCCCTTATAGAGATTGCCTAGTTGGATGGTGAACTTACTAAGAGGGGAGGGGATAGGGAAGGACAAAGACCGACCGAGTATCGGTAAACTGAACCAGACCGAGATCGTCGGTCTCTCAAAATGGGCCTTCTTTGGTCTCAATCTAAATTCGGTTCGGTCCTCCATGCGCTTTTAGTCTTAGACTGAATAGAAAAAAGGGCATTTGGCATTAGGTCTTCGCATTCGGCAACCACAATATCAACTATCAAGCATTCGATCTGCTCGTGGAAATTTTGTTTTTGTCTTCAAAATCAAGTTCATAGCCTTTCATTTTGTTTAATTTCGAACAACAATCACTGCAACATTTTGCATGTATTAATTTCCTCTCGGGGGGACTGATTTGTAAGCATCTTCATCGATTCAAGCTGTTTCCTGTATGTTTTCTACGATGATTTTTTTTTATTCGAGTGATTCAAGATTTGTTTTTATAGGAAAGGAAGAGAGAGAGAAGGGATGGACAAAGAGAGGGAAATCGGCAAGAAGGGGGTGGGAGACTAATGTGTGAGAGAGAGTGTGTGTGGGTGGGTGGGTGGGAGAATAAGGAGAGAGAGTGTGTGTGTGTGTGGGTGGGAGAATAAGGTGATAGAGTGTGTGTGTGTGTGTGCGTGCGTGGGAGACTAAGGTGAGAGAGAGTGTGTGTATGTGTGTGGGTGGGAGACTAAGGTGAGAGAGAAAGTGTGTGTGTGGGTGGGTGATGGATCGAGACCGGGAGGTCATTGAAAACACACGGTCAAGAGTCAAAATAATATCAAAACTCACCAATTTTAGGAAATAAACACAAATTGAGGGGTGTAGTGGTGAATAAGGGTCGAATCCACAGGGAATTAAGGTAATTTCTGAAGATCTCTTCAAATTTGATCCAATCAGACAATGAAATGTGGATACAAATTGGGTAATTTGATTTTTTTTTAAAAGAGAACTCGAAGATGAATCCACAGAATCAAAAATTACTGGATTTGGATCTGATCTCGCGAAGAAATCATCAAATGATCACGAGAGAAATTTCCGAAAAATAAGATCACGAAAAACCAAAAGCGAAAGTGAAATTGACTCAAATTATGATTCAAAAATGAAATCTAAATCTATACAAAGATATGTTAGGATGAAACTGATGGATATTATGTGGCCTATAAGCTAATCACACTTTCATGTTTCTTGTTTATGTTCATTGAAATGAAATCTATTCATTGTCATTCTTGTGTGATGTTTGCAATGAAGTCCATGAGCATGTGAAATGACTAAGTGAATTATGATGAGATCATAATATAGTGATCACTAGTCTTTAAACATATGTTCTAAACATTCCTATTCGCGGGACATTCGAGAAGGACATCGAATAATCTGGAAAGAATGACACTATCTAATCCAACTCATATGATGAGTATAGCTGATCCTATAGCCATCGGTGTAGAGACACTAAGGATAGATAGTGGGTGCTCTTTGGAGAAAGAGTTCACTGAATTGATCTGTATGAATCCCTAAATGGTAATATACCTAAATTGTCAATCAGGTTGATTCATGTCACGCTTGTGTACGTGGTCCTTTGACCTGAGACACCAAAGACATCTTGTGGATGGATAATTGTGTTTTGACTATGACTTACGACCCCCTAGCCACGGGATCTCCAAAACGTCATAGATTGGATACGACATGAAGTCCTCGAAAGTGATTGAGTGGTCAAGATGGGATCATCCACCCTCGGTATATGAGAAGATCGGCTCAAGGAATGAGATGCGGTTAAATCCTTGGCCAAGGTAGTGGAAATATTAGAGAAGTTGTTCTCAATTATTTCCTACTCGCATCAGTACTAAATTGAGTGACGGATTAGGGTTTGACAATTAACCATACCATAAGTCATTCATGAGTCTCGTGTGGATGAAGGATTATACATACACGGTAACCAATGACGGCAGGGTTCCATGACAGAGTTCTAATATACTCTATATGGTGGCGTACGACCCCCGTCGCCACCAAGGCATGACACTACGGCGCCGGAGGAGCCGACACCCGCGCGCGTCCAACCCCCTCGACAGGCGAAGACGAAGGATGCCAAGTTTCACTACACCAAGTGAGGACCTCATCTCACCACGACACATTTCACAGGGCTCGTGCACGCGTGGAGTTATCTTTCCAATCTTTTATTTCATTATGAACTTTATTAGCACGCACGTGTTTAAGCGGGCCTTTGCATATCTTCTTCTCTCCCTTTTAGGCTTGCGGGTGAGTTCTTCCCTTTTTTCGGGATCCCATTCATTAAGCCCTTCTCTTTGTGGACCTTTTTATTTTCTATGATTATGTTAGGTGTGGGTTGTGGGCCTCAAGTGGGCCCTTTCCTCTCTCGGCCCACTATGGGCTCTATAAGAGGGGAAGGGACCCCCCCACAAACCCTAGACGTCATTTGAAGAAAGAAAGGAGTGAATTCCCTCTCAAGTGGCTGCTCAAGGAAGATTGGAGAAGAAGACCAACCGCCGCCTCCGCCGCCGCCGCCGCGCCCGCTGCCGAGACCGCCGCCTCTTCTTGCTCCCTTCACACATTACCCCGGTGGTTCACCGTCCAAGGTACCACTACAAACCCACTCCGCCACCATGTCTTCCCCGTCACTACCACCTCCACTCTCCCTTACCCGTGAACCAATTTCCGCACCACCACTCAGATTTTTCCCCACTTCTCAGTGCCCTCCATCCGTGAACGCGATCACCTTGCCCCCTCCCCTGCTGCGTTTCCCTCCGGGGGCACCCATCCCTCTCCCCAATCCATTTCCCATCCTTGCCTCCGTTTCCGACGGCCTCCCTTTCTCCCCCCCACTCGCGTGTCTTCCCTCTAGCCCGATTTGCCCCGGCGACTTGCTTCCCGGACCATCGTTCCCATCATCACCTCCCGCCTCTACCTCCCCTCCTCGCCTGACCCCTCAGGGAAATTCCCGTCCCGGACTCCCGTCCACCAACCTCATTCCCGATCCGAATTCCCTGCTTCCCCCCCCCCCCTTCTCACCTCGTCCCGCCACCACCCAGATCGTTCCTCCCACTTCACCCGATCCTGAATTTCCTTCAATTCCGAAAATCACGCTCGACCACTCCTCCTCTCCACGCCCATTCCCCGATTTCGCCCTGCCGTCGATTCCACCTTCATCTAACCTCCCTTCCGACCATCTCCCGGTCCCCCTCATCTCCACCGTCCCTCGCGGAGTAAATCTACCCCTTCTCACGTTCACAAATTCCGTGACGCAAGTCGTCGAATCCTCTCCTCCCCATCCCGAATCCCGTGCCCTCCCGACTCGCGCAATCCCGCCTCCAAAGACGCACGCCTGACACCCACACGCCCGCACCGCTATCACATTCCGCGGTCGCTTGACGATTTGACGTCTTCGTTCCCCTACCGGCATCCCATTTCCGCGCACGGGCGTTTGCGTGCGATCGTCACCGGGAGCTTGACGTCCCGCCTATACGAACCAACGCCAGGACGCCCATCATTTCAAACATTCACTGCCTCAGCGACCCTACATCAACGGTCCGGTCGGTCAACTCCTGCAGTTCCTGCACCACCTGCCTGTTCGCGCCCCTTCCCTGGGATATTGGAAACATCAGCTCGGGTGCTGAAAAGGTGACACTCCTTCCTTCGTCAGAGCGTGAAACCGCCAGCCTGAGGCGACGCCTCCAGTGAGGTCGTGAGGTCGCTCCTGCAGCTACTGCACCGTTGCCCCTACCACATCTGCCACAAGTGCTATTCTTCCCGTGGCGCCTGAAGGATTCCCCAGCGCCTCCTCCCGATCGAGACACTTCTCCTTTTCCCCGATTCGGCCGGCACGCCCTGATTCACATTAGACCGAGTTGCTCTCCTTGCTTGGCTGAAGTCCGGTCGCCGTAACGTCCCTTTGGCGCCTTGGATCTCCTCCAGGATTTCGTGACAACTACTCGAACCCAGTCTGCCGACCGACCGCGCCGCGTCCGAACTGCCTTCATCTCCACGACTGACCGGGCTCGCGCCCCGCAGGTTAGGCACACATTCCCCTTTATTTTACGTCGAAGTCTATATTTCTTTCAGTATTTCCCGCACCGTCTACGCCGCCATCGGGACCTAGTATAGGCGAGTGTTTAGACGACATTGATAGGATTCAGACCGTGGTCCAACCTGTCGGGTTGACTGTCGAGCTCCCCTCGCCGACTCACGGCCCAACACCCGCAAGGACGTGGACCGGAAGGAATCCCGGACTGACTCTACTCGGCGCACCCCGGGATCCACGGAGGCGACACCCGAGATCCAAGGCGCCAAAGTATCCACGGAGGGTACTCTGCTTGTCTGCATTATTAGTGCATTGCATCATATTAGAGCTCTTCAAAGTACTCCATCCCTAGTTCACCCCTCGTAACACGGTGTGCGATCGGTTTCACACCCGGTCCGGCATCACCATATCTCCTAGAGCACGTGGTGTACGAAATTTATATATTCAGAATCTATAGAGAAAATGAAATTTATTGATATAAGATTCATGATTTTTCAATAAGAATTCGATTTATTATGAATTATTGAAAATCAAATATCAGAAAAATCCTGAAATGAGGACTTCACAAAAAATCTTCAAATTAACTGGCCAAATGTTATCCAAATCTTGAAATTTATATAACAATAGAAATCTAAGAACTAGAGGATTCCAAAGAGATCAAAATTATCAGATTCCGATTTATATTTTGAAAGTAATTGACCCCGAAAGTCAACGCCCAAATTCTGATTGAAAATGAACAGTGCTTGGTCAAACGTTAAATTTAGGGGCCAATTTATCTCGAATTTGATGAATTTGCTATCCACAAAAATCTGGTGAAATAAGGAATCCAATGAAACCAGAATCAAGTGATTCAAAATTATAATCAAAGAGATATCTTATTTTCAAGATCAGAAAAATTTCAGACTGAAATTGGGTAAAATGGAAGAACACAATGACTTAAAATCCAAAATTAACTATCTAAAACTAATCAAAACTCAAATTACCGTCAGATAATTGATTGAATCTCACTACTAACCCGATTGCCACAAAGATGGGGCTCCAATTTACGCGAATTGAAGCGAATTTGACCGGTTTCTTCCTCACGGATGTTCGGAGTTCAAGGGGAAAATTCGATGAAATCAAACGATTAATCACGACAAATCCTGCTCCAATCGGATCACGATTGAGTCTAAACACAGGGGAATCGTGATGAACTCAAGATTTTGCTCCAAATTTTCTTAACCACTTCACGAATCAATCAAGAGTTAAGAGAAAACAAGAGAAGAACATCGGTTTTTAAAGGGAATTCCGCGCGACAAACGTCAGCCGTCCGTTCCATGATGCAATCAGCACTGTCTGATCATGCAAAACTGGCAAAATCGTGGCCCACGACGCGGTCATGTTCTCCTATAGCCAGAGCCGTCCGATGAAGATCGAAATCTCATCATGCATCCATGTGTCTCCACGATCGCAAGTCACGATCCACGCTTTCCGCGTTTTTCGCCCATCCGATGAAAATCGGACGCTCCCGATGCATCCACGCGTCACCAGGTAAGTCGTCGAAACCGTTGATAACATGCAAAGGTGCTTGTCTTTATCATTCATTTTATTCACATTGTGGTCATTAAATGTCTTAAATAAGAGATTATTTTGCATGTTATCATATTGATTTTGCTTAGAATAAAGATTTCCATTCCACTTGAGAATGGAAAAGTTAGCTACAAATAATCAGTGATATTATGAAAAATTAGAAGTAATAATTACCTTCATAATAATTACTTTCACAACTATTTGTTTCTGCTTACAGAATATTTTTTTACCGCAATAATTACTTTTATTAATGTCTTTAATTTTCTATTTACGTTATTAATGCCCTTAATGGGCTGATATGTACTAATAAAGTGCTCGAGGTAGTGTGGACAGGAGATGTACGGCGTCAGGTATGAACCAATCACGCAAGGGAGCAATGGGCTGCATACATGGCGATGTGTACACGGCCAATTGTTCGCTTCCATGTGGAGTACAAGGTGAATATACACAAACCGTCCTCTACCAATCAACGAAAAGGGAATAAGCACTAGAGCAATCGCGGCATGGAGCGTAGCGGCATATGTAGAGCAAGACGTAGTAAGATGACAACGAATCGCAACCAAATGCTCGCGATTTCGAAAAGTCAATAAAAGGAAGAGGGGAAACTTTCGGAGGGCTATCTTCTTGATTTTTCGCTCTCGACGCATCGTTGGCCTAGAGGACACAAGCGAGATTAAGACCAGATCAAGCGATTTCTGACGATTTCAAGGAGTTAATCGGGTTGAGGACATCAATTTGAAGCTTTGAGGTTCGTTAGAATCGGTTTAGGGATAGAAAATAATTTTGTTTTCTTTTCTTTTCTCTTGAGTTGAACTAATTCTTCTCTTGATTTGTGACTGAAATAGATTCTTACAGCAGCATTTATAAATCGTTATTTCCTTGTTTCTTTTGGATTTCGATTCACATTTAGATTTCAGGATTTATACTTTCGGCATGTAAATTTCATCGGTTTCTTTTCTTTCTTTTCTCTTCCCTCTAATCGAATCATTTCTTCCTGAGATTTAGTGACTGAGATTAGATCCTACAGAAGTCATAACTCATACTCTTTTCTTTTTGTATCTTCTAAATTTTGATTCAACTGAAATATTAGGTTTAGCCTTATAGTTCTTTAATTCTGACAATATTATCATTTTTTTATTCAAATATAGGTATTTCTTTACTGAATTCTTACAAAAGTATCTGTCAATAGCAGTTATCATTTCCTTTGTTTTTAAGCATCTTTTGGAGTTAGATTTAAACCAAATTTAGGCTTAGATTGTCATTTCTTCAATTAAGTTAGTGTAGCAATTTCCTTTATGGAAGAAAACAAAAAAAATATTAAAGAAAAATAATCTCTACTCTATTGTTCTATTTTTGTGTGTGAATTCATTCGGAATACTTAGGTGAGAGTTCTGATTAATCAAATTAGATCTGATAAAAGTTGAGACGATTTAAAATCAGTCTTACTCTCTATTTAGTAGCTATAGTAAGAAGGAAAATAGATTCTTAACGCAAATAAAGAAGAGACAAGTACATAAATCAAGAAAGGGAAATAAGCATAAAATTGAGTACAATAGATAGAAAATTTGAAAGTGAATTTTAGATATGAGTAAAAGAAGCTCTTAAGGTAAGAAGTTACAATATCTCTCTTTCAAGTTCAAATGAAAAGTAGACTTCCTCAGAAGAGTTTATGCTTCTTTAGTATAATGATTGGAAATTGACATAAAAGAGAATAGGGTAAAATAGAAAACGTCCATTATGAGATCATAATAAGTTGACCTTGATGATAATTCTTTATGACTTCTGAGTTTAGATGGATGAGAAGAAGATCTGAATCAAATAAACAAAATAAGAAAATTAGATTTTTTCGTAGCTTCCCTTGGATCAACCCCTTTACTAAGCCTAATCTTTAGATAACTAGGAGTTTAAAGGGAAAATTTTATTTACATACATTTTTATTGATTAAGTCCAGATAAAGGCATAACGACACAATTAATTAGATTAGTTTTGGACTGATCAATTGGTGCCGCTGCTAGGGAGGCAAAAGGCAAATTTTATTTTTACTTTTCGGAACTAATTCTCATTCGATTTACATCACTGCATTTTTTTCCTCTCTGATTATAACTGACAAAATTGCAAAAACTATTATTACTTTTGTTTCTTTCTTCTTATCAAAATGAAGAACAACACTATATGCACGGAAGAAGGTCAGTAAGACAAAAGTTGTTGATTCAATTTGAAGGCAGAGAAGAACAGAAGCTGCAAATAGATCAAGATAAGAGTAAAACAAGGGAAATTATTGTCAAAGAGACTATGGCAGATAAGGCAAAGGATAGAAAGGATCATCATGAGCCAACACTAAAAGAATTGTCGGCACCATCAGATTATGAAGCTTTCACAAGGATTTCAGCACCATTAAATGATAATGCAAATTTCAAGATTGATGCCACCATGTTGAATTTCTTATCAAGCTTCCATGGGAGGTTTAGCGATGAACCATATGAATTTTTGCGGGAATTTACTCAATTTTGTTCATCCTATTATTTTCCAGGAATTTCTCAGGAAGCAGTGAAACTAATGCTTTTAGCATTTGCCTTGAAATATCGATCAAGAGAATGGCTAAATGGTACGGGGAAGACTTTTACAACTTGGCAAGAGGTTTAAATGAGCTTCCTACAGAAGTATTTTTCATATGGAAGAACACATGCTCTGAGGAAAGCAATAAGAGATTTTACACAAGGTAATGAAACTTTTGGAGAGGCTTGGGAAAGATTTATGATATTAACCAGAAAATGCCCTCACCACGGCATTCCTGATCACAAATTAGCTCAGATATTTTACCAAGGGTTGGATTATCAAGAAAGACAACTTGTTGATATATCAAGAGGGGGAAATTTCCTCAACACAAGAGCAAATGAATCTTTAAAACACATGGAGGAATTTGTAGAAGATTGGTTTTTCCAACAAAGCTCAATGATAGATTCAAGAACTGGAGGAATTAAAAGAAGAGTAATTGATGTGAAGGGTATGGAAACGGAGGTTAAGATGGAAAGGATGGAAAGAGAGATGAAACAATCTCTACTTGAGATAACAGAAAATTTTAAACACCTTCTTAAAGATGCACTAAATACAATCAAGCCTGAAGCAAATGTAAGTAAAGTGCTGGTGAATTCTACTTGTGGAATGTGTGCATCAAATGACCATTTGCAAGACCAATGATAATTCTCTATGACTTCTGAGTTTAGATGGATGAGAAGAAGATCTGAATCAAATATAAAAAAATAAGAAAAGTAGATTTTGTCGTAGCTTCCCTTGGATCGACCCCTTTACTAAGCCTAATCTTTAGATAACTAGGAGTTTAAAGGGAAAATTTCATTTACATACATTTTTATTGATTAAGTCCAGATAAAGGCATAACGACACAATTAATTAGATTAATTTTGGACTTGTCAACCGTCACCTAAAATTCCTTAAGCGTACGTGCCTTGATGATGATCGCGTGGACTCGAGTCCACGCGATTGACGCCCCGCGATCTCATCCGACGTCCACGATGTCGCCACATCGCCTGCATTTGAAATGTTAAACGGGAAATAGTCCCACATGGAGGAAAATTAGGGAATGGATGTGCTTATAATGCAGGGCGGTTTAACGCTATTTTGCTACCGCCCCAATCCTATTACCAGGGCCCACTAACCCGTGGGCCCTCCACTTGTCAGCCCCCTCCTGCAATGTGGCACCACCTGGGCGTTCGTGTGGACTCGCCTGGCCCCTGCCACGCATCCGCACCACATGGCACCACCTGAGCTCCACGTGGGCTCGCTCGGCCCTGTCACGTGGCCTTGTGTGCCGCGTCGCATCCGCGCGGGTCCCGTGTGCCACATCAGCTCCACGCGCCACGTAAGCTCCGCGGGGTCTATGGAAAATAAAACCCCTTTTTCACGATTTTAATTAAGAAATAATTAAAATAAAATCAGTAAAAATCAAATTAAAAATCAGAAAAATTCTAAAACTTCAAAATTCAATAACTTTGAACAACTCCTTTTAATCTCAAATTTTCTCCATCATATCACAAATTTCTTCCTTTTTAATATCATGCCTTCTAAAATATCATTTCAAGAATAATGTAAGATGAACTTATAATTAACTTAGATTATTTCTTAAGAAATCCTCTCAATATCATCCTCACCTTTTCATCTTGAAATTTATCCTTCAAAAACATGCACTAAAGTCAAAGTAATTCAAGAAAAGAGATTAACTTCTATTAAGTTCAACTTTGCAAAAGATTAATCATCAATCAAGCATATAATTAACCCTAAATTATGCATAAATATAGACTTTAGTGAAATGACATACCAATGGATAAAATTCATAAAAACTATGATAACATGCATCATATTCACATAAAATAAGCATGAATATGAGTTAAATAGGGTAAGAATTTAAGTTATAAATGCATGTTATCAAGCAGTTTGATCGATCGCGATCAACGATCAAGGCGATGAGGCGACCTGGTAGCATGTGGGACGTCCGATCGTGCATGCAATCTCAGCCGTCGATCTTCACTTAAGTGAAGAGGGGTACGTGGTAAGATCGGGTTCACCGGATGCGATATAATCTTCACCTTTGATCGCGAGAGTTATAACGGTCGAGATTAAATCGCAGAAAAATGCATCTGATGTGTCCGATATCGATCTAACCGCAGACATTTTAATACGTTTTATAACGCGAGGCGACGTGGCTTCATCTTGAGCGTCCGATCATGATCAAACGGCCATGGCTTAACGGTAATGATTTCTAATCATGCATTTCATCAGAGCCGTTGATCCGTTTCATCGGATGATTACGCCCAAATGTCATATAAATTAAGATGTTCTTTGTATTTGTAAAGCATTCAAGAGAAATTCAATCAAATTGAACTATTTAGACACCAAATCTCTTGAATCTCTTGATCTCAATCACTTCTAGACTCATTTTCCCGTCCACAGAGTGCTTAAGATCAAGATTTGGATGATCGACGAGGATAAATCAACGCTTGAACTACACGATCGCAATTTTTGGATTTTTGATGAAATGCCTTGATTCCGGAAATTAATTGGATCAATTTGATCGCAATTGTGGGTTAGGGATCGTGTTTTATCCTAATCTATCATCTTTTAGTGTTTAATTTCCATTTAGATTAGTAATTTAGTTTAATTTCAAGCTTATTTTTTGTTAATTCGCGAATTTCAGAAAATACCCCTCTTCGATCTTCAATTTCTCCGTGAAATCAAAGTCAAATTCGATGATTTTGATTATGTCGAATCGTCTTAAAGTTCTCTTTCATAAAATACCATTTTCCTCAATTTCTATCATCAGTTTATTGTCTTATTTGATCAAATTCAAAGAGATCATAAGAAATTTCCCTAATTCCTTGTGGATTTGACCCATATTTACCATTATACCCCTCAATTCAAGTTATTTTCATTAAATTGGTAAGTTTGGACTTTATTTTGACATGAATTGGTGTGCAATTGACGACCACATCGATTCAATCCGCCAATCATTGATATTTCCTATTTGACATCAGACAAAAATGACAATGGTAAAGTTCGCTACTTTGTAGGAAAAAAGGATGGCCAAGTCTAGGATGCCATGAAGTAGAAGATGTAGGGGATGAATTGGAAAAATGAGCAAGAATTCCCAAAGGAGTGTAATGAAGCGTGCTTTTGCAGCTATTGAAAACTACATTGAGAAAATGAATTTGTGTGGTCATTGAAAACACACTTTCTCGTGTTAAAATAATTTCTAAACTCACTGAAATTACAAATTAATTAGGATGATGGTGAGTAATGATCTAACCCACAGAGAATTAGAGAAAATTTCAAACTATATTCATAATTTGATCAAATTAGATGGTGAATTGGGGTGAGAAATTAGGAAAATTTATATTTTTAGAAAGCAGACTCCAAGACAAATCCATTAATGAAAAAATTACTTAAAATGGAGAAATCAATGCGGGAAATAAGCAGAGAAAATTTGATTGTGGAGAGAGAAAAATCACTAAATTTCATAAAAATTAAACTTATCTATGCATCCAAATTAAAATCTAATATTATAGGATGAAAGATTATGGAGAAAACACGTAATCTAACCCAAAAACAGGCTCGAAATAATCCAATTAATCTTCAAATCAAGGCTTTTATTTTAAGTTTTGAAAATTAAAAATTTAGAGTTGAAGCGGTGAATTCTTCCTTCTCCCACGATGAAATCATGAATTTAAGGACTCCCTGGACACAAAAATGAGTCTAGAAGAGGAAGAAAATAAGATATTCAAAGATTATGTTGTCCAAAAGGTTCAATCGATTAAAAATATAATTATGGTTTATACCATCAAAGAAGAGGGACATAAATAGAGCTGAATTTGGATGTGGCCATTTGATCGTCTTTTCATGTTTGATCAATGGATGCGATTAAAAGAGGGGAGACTAATCAGTATCTTTAAGTCGTGGCCACTAGATCTTCATTGGAGCACCCAGATTTCCCCACATTATGGCGTGTACACGAATTGTCATGTAATTGTTGTTGTTTGATCTTCATCGAATGCTCTAGATGCATACACCTATCCATGTGAGTCCATTGGGTGCGATTAATCTCAGCCATTATAACTCCGCAAATGAACGGTTGAGATTCTGAAATTCAAATAAAATGAATCGGCAACAAATTGTGATGCTCTATGTAACCCCAACTATAAGTGAAGATCAACGACGCCGATTATTTCACAAAAATCAAATGCTCCTTGTTATGCCATGTCGCTTGCATAAGAAAAAATAAAAACATAGTCCAACATTAAATAAATTACACAATTTTTTCACATAAATAGATGTGCGATTTTTATAGTTAGCATGTGCCCTTAAAAGGGCATTTAACACTAAAGATGCACGTCACACATGCGCCACGTGTGCGTCACATGTGTGCCATGCTGGCATCTGAGGCTCAAAAAGCTCTCCAAATATTTGTCCAAAATAATGATTGCATCGGAAGGTGTTGAATCAAAACATTCAACATCGTGGAAGCACCAAGACTGGATGATTTCATCATCCATTCTAGGTGATCCTATCATCTAGTATAGAATAAAATTCATACTTACTTGGATCATTCGAAAGAGTTCTTCAACCGTTCAAGCGTCCGGCCTCTAGCGGTATCCACACAGTCTCCAGACGATCAGATCTCGTCTTGAACACTCGTCACCACGAAAGGAAGAGAAGAGGGAGGAGAAGTTCCACTAGGCTTGCATGGGCACCTATATTATGGTCGTTCTCCCCCTATTTATAGACTTTGGGAATGTGAAATTTTCACAAAAACCCTTATTATTATGTCTATATCCACCGACGTCCATTGACCTTATGTGTGTGACCATCTAGGTTGATGTAGGATATTTTTAAGATTGATAATATTCCTACAAACTAGGGGAGGACCTATGAATTGATATCATTATGAAAAGGTATTAGGAAATCAGTGAGAATATAGGGTGATAAAATTCAAGAATATAAAATATATACTAATTTAGTAAAGATGATAAGATGATTAATATTTATAGTAGAAAATATAAAATATAGATTATAGAAAGGAGGAGAAGATCAGATAGTGACAGGAGGAAGCGAAGAGAAGTTTATATAAAATATATTATAATGTAGAGATTAGAATAGGCGGGAGGATGAAGATTATGACGAGAGGTTTGATTGCGGAGAGAAGTGAAGTGAATATAATAGTATTTATCGAGGATAAGTAGGGAAGAGAATGAAGATAGTAAGGGATTTATTTAGAATGGAATAACGACGGTGATAAAGAGAAGAGAGGTGGAGGTATGAGAGAGAAGAAAATAGAAACGGAATAGGTGAAAGGAGATGATGGGTTGGACTTAAAGATTTTAGGAATGCGAACTATTTTCACGCAAAATAACTGAGGATGATACCTGATGTGTAACGTGGAAAGGATGCTTCCGTCGGGCGTTGAAGCCGAAACTCCTGGGATTACTGATCGATCTCGAAGTATTCGTCGTTTGCTTCTTACTCGATGTGGATGAAAGAGGAAAGAATGGGAGGGAGAAAGGGAAAGAGAGAAAGAATCGGAGAGGGGTTTGCGGAAGGGGGAAGGGTGGAGACACAGGAAGAACACGATGAACATACAGGGGTAAACGGAACCAATAGTAACCAAATTATCAAATTCAACAACATCCTTCGTTTGTTTACAAGCGTATGTTTTATAGATAGAAAGAGGAAGAAGTTACGACGAGGCGTCGTTTGCGGAAACTGCTTTCGCGAGTGGGTGGTTATTCAGGTATCAGAACTTTTCGTTTTTGTCTTGAGTGCATCCGCAATTACCGCTTGATGAATTGTCGAGTCTGTAGTGATGTTGAAAACCTTTCTTTGGGGTGAACGTAGTCAAGATAAAACTCGTCTTGACGTGGCGGGACGTGGCGGGAAAGCTCGATGAAGTTGATGATTTGCAGCTCGTACGAAGATGTCGTTAGCGCCGGAAGACGGAACGGGGCATAGACGATGGCTGACGGAGTAAAGAAGATAGCTGACGTCAAAGTGAATTCCCCGAGTGAACTTTCGTTTCGTCATCTCCTGCGACGAGCTCATGCAGTTTGTCAGCGGTAGATTCACCGGGACTTCGGAACACCCAGTCAACGGGTTGACTCAGCTTCTTATCCCTGTTTCTCCTGTGTTTTCGTTGCTGATTCTCGTTCGTCATCTTCTGGAACCTTTTGGTGTCGGTAGTTGTCGCGTCCTTCGAGCATTGTCTTCTCCTGTGGTCGCGCAGCAGTGAAGAATAACCTTCTTTAAGTTGCTTTCCGAGTAAACGTCTTGTCTTTCGTTGTTCTACCACGACAGGGGGGAGCGGACGTGAAAATAGCTTGGAACTTCTGTCCGTTTGCAGTCTTTGTCCATATCAGTCATGCTGGGAAGTTGTGTTCTTCGTGGAGGTCTTCTGTGGTGACCGACAGCTGGGAGGAGGGAGCTCGTCAAGCTTGGGCTTGCTTCATGTGGACTTTTTTCCAAATCATTTTGAAGAAGATCCAGTCCTTCGTCGGTGGTTGTCTGAGTCTTTCGCAGAGACATGAATAGCTCGGTCATACCAAGGGAAGGCTCTCCATTCATCAACGCTTCACCGTAAGGAGCTCAAAAGACTCCTTCCCTCAAAGATGCATTACTTGTTTCCCAGATAGTTTGCCACAGAGGCTGGACCAAACGTGGTTATTCCTGGCTGATGATATCGGGAAAGATCTGGTTGATCATGCTCTCCGAAAGTTCAAGCCTGCTGCCTTCATAATCGGTGAGATGTTATCATGTATGACGTAGTCTTCTATGTTGGAGGTTTTTCTAAGCTCTTCGTGGGCATTTCTTCACTGATGCATTCTTTACGTGGACTCCACTAACACACCAATTTGAAGAGGTCTTCATGACTACCTTCTCCATTGATAAATGCATGATTTTATTCATGCAAAGGCTTTGTCTTGATGATGTTCTTCATAAGGTATCCTCATGTTGAGTTACTTTCATAATGGCTTTGATCTCTGAAGATATTGTAGTTCATAAGAAATAGATCTCTCCTATCATTCTAACTAAGGGTGGTTTTCAAAGAGAGAAGGAAAATACAAATGGATTCCTACTGAATTTTCTTTCTTGAGATCATTAATTATAATTATATAAGGTACCTATGATATAGTAGATATGGTTTGGGGAAATAGGGAACCTATATCAAGGTAGAAGGTGGTTGACTTGGTTCCTTCAAGGAATTCTAGGTTTCTAAAGATAAGGATTAAATTCTTTGACCAAGTCAATCTTTAGATCTGTATAAAATAGTAAAAGAGGAGGAGGAGGAGGAGGATAGGTTCACTTAGAACTCTTGTGTTCATGTATAGAAATAATTCTCCATCATAGGTCCATATATCTCGCCAGTTAATGACTCTACCAACCCAATAACACTTGTTGGTCCTCCTTATTAATTAACTATATCAACATATAGATTAATTGACTAAGGATCGATTTAACCCAATCGACACGTTGAGTCGCCAGCCCGGTGGGTGCCAAGCTACACCACATGCTCTAGGAGATATGGAGTATATTAGAACTCTTTCATGGAACCTTGCCGTCATTGGTTACCGTGTACGTATAATCCTTCATCCACACGAGACTCATGAATGACTTAGGGTATGGTTAATTGTCAAACCATAATCGGTCACTCAATTTAGTACTGATGCGAGTAGGAAATCATTGAGAACAACTTCTCTAATATTTCCACTACCTTGGCCAAGGATTTAATCGCATCTCATTCCTTGAGTCGATCTCTTCATATACCGAGGGTGGATGATCCCATCTTGACCACTCAATCACCTTCGAGGACTTCATGTCGTATCCAATCTATGATGTTTTGGAGATCCCGTGGCTAGGGGGTCGTAAGTCATAGTCAAAACACGATCATCCATCCACAAGATGTCTTTGGTGTCTCAGGTTAAAGGACCACGTACACAACCGTGACATGAATCAACCTGATTGAAAATTTAGGTATATTACCATTTAGGGATTCATACGGATCAATTCAGTGAACTCTTTCTCCAAAGAGCACCCACTATCTATCCTTAGTGTCTCCACACCGATGGCTATAAGAACAGCCATACTCATCATAAGTTGGATTAGATAGTGTTATTCTTTCTGGATAATTCGATGTCCTTCTCGAATATCCTACGAATAGGAATGTTTAGAACATATGTTTAAAGACTAGTGATCACTATATTATGATCTCATCATAATTCACTTAGTCATTGCACATGCTCATGGACTTCATTGCAAACATCACACAAGAATGGCAATGAATAAATTTCATTCAATGAACAAGATACATGAAAGTGTGATTGGCTTATAGGCCACATAATATCCATCATGCCACACGACATGCACGCACACCACCACATGACGACATGCAAGTGAGCATGCCCTGTCAGTTTCCACATCAACGTGAACTTTAAAACTTATTTTTTAAAAATAGTTTTTTAATCAAATTAAATTAAAAAAAACTTAAAAATTAGAAAATTTATAAATTTCAAAATATGACTCTTTCTTCATTCAAAATTTTTTGTCTGATCATAAATTAAATAATGTATCTTTTTACAATATAATAAATTTTTAACTAAAAATATACTTCTTTTCTTTGTAAAACAAAAAATAAATGAGTGTGTATAAAAATATTTTCTCTTATTATTTACAATCAAAACCTAATGATAATCTCAAATATATAATAAGAATAATCTACTTGAACAGTTCAACTTTAATTATGCATGATTGTCCCTTAAAATAATGTATTTTGATATTATAATTCAAATTGTTATAATTGCATGATTATTAATACAAATTAAGGCATAAAACATTACATTCCTATAAATGCTATCATTCTTTGAGTGCATATTCATCGCTTGTTGGAAAAAAAATTCTAAACTCACTTATAACAAGATTAATCATAGTTAATTTAGCATAATGGTAAGAAAGGGTCAAATCTACACAGAATTAAGATCAATTTTTTAGATGTTTTAGAATTACATCTAATTAGTTAATGATATGGGGTGAGAGTTAGTGATATATATACACACACACATAGAAAAACCAAAAATCTTTCCAAGAAATCAAAAATCATAAAAATCAGATCTAAATCCATAGAGAAATCAAGGAGAGAAGCTAGAGAGAGAAAAAATCATTCGTGATGAGAGAGAAAGTGACAAAAATTTGAGAAATTCTATCAAGTTATGATTTCACATGGAAATCTAATTCTATTAATGATATATTAGGGAGAATAAAAAATAACTAACGCAAAACTATGCTAAAATTGATCCAATTAATCACCTAATTAAGAGCTTTTCATTTCATGATTTCAAAATGGAATTTCAAATTTCAAGCAATGAGTTCTCTCCAAATTTTCATCGAAATCTTGACTGTAAATGCTCTACAGATATTTTATTTGATGAGATATCTTGTTACAAGTAAATATAAGGAGGTGAATCAACGTCATTATGGTGTGGCCATTAGATCTTTAATGGAGCACTGAGATTTAACCATATCATTATGTGAAGAAGAATATATGTTTAATCAAATCTATCGTATCTTCATTTGATGCTTCAGATCATGCCACATGTCAGGGGAAGTCCATCAGGTCATTTTAACCTAGAAAATTATAACTCCTCAAATTGACAATCCATATTCATTGTGATTTATAAAAAAACGTCATCCACTTAAATTCATCGACGTAGCCTCGCTTAAGTGAAAATGAAGGGCATAAATTAAACAAGACCAATTCATTTGATCAAAAAATTTTGGACATACCACATCACCTATGCAATAAAAAGAGAACTTTAGTCCGACAATGAGAAAATGGAAAATATTTTGGGGTATAAATATGTGAATGATGAGGTTAAATTAATTTGTCTCATTAGGGCACCTAATAGTAATATAAGTTCCTCGACACAATACCACATGGCTCTTGTAGGTGCTGCTGCATGTCATCGTGCAGTAATAGTCCGCCACATTAGCGCGCAAAAAATAATCCTCTTTATTTTTTTAACTAACTTTAACAAAAGTAAATTCAGAAAAATGTCAAAATAGATTAAAAAAATCCCTAAAAATAAAAAAATTCATATCTTAAAAAATATAACTTATTTTTAATCCAAATTATTTCTATTCTATACAATTTAGTTTAAACAATAACAAGAGAATAAAATATTTTAGTCCAAAATTCACTAAGTTCACTGAAAAATTAAAAGTAGATAATTTTGAAGTTTGTTTCAAAATGTTTTCACCTGTTATTTCATGTAAAATGCTTTTCTCCTGTTAAAGTCTAAAATAAAATGAGGCTTATCTAAGAGAATCTTAAAGTTCAAAAATTTAAACTCATAAAGTATGCAAAATTAGCCTTTAAAATATTAGATTTTTGAAATTTTTTACATGATGAAAATGCACTAGAAAATATGATAACATGTGTTAAAAATCTATAAATTGGGCCTTTAAATGAACTAATAGTTATGTAATTATGTGTATATTACATGTAATCACAAACCCCCCAAATAAAATATTTCTAGTACCTTAGTAATATATTATAAAATCTCCTAAGATAGTCCTTTCACCTTTCGGTCATGTAACTGAAAACATAAAGTGTATAAAGTGATGATTAAACTTCTTAATAGTGTCAACCATGGTGATCTAGGTTGACCTCTTGGGGCATATTAGGGCAGTGCTCATAGGCTAATGGTTGAGATTTATCATTTATCGTGATCGAGGTGACCATTGATAACATGCATTTATAACTTAATTTCTTATCCTAATTAACGCATATTCATGCTTATTTTATGTGAATATGATGCATGTTATCATACTTTTTAGGAATTTTCTTCATTGGTATGTCATTTCACTAAAGTCGATATTGATGTATAAATTAGGGATAATTTTATGCTTGATTGATGATTAATCTTTTGCAAAGTTAAAATTAATAGAAGTTGATCTATTTTATTAAATTACTTTGACTTTAGTGCATGTTTTGAAATATAGTTTAAAGATGAAAATGTGATGAAGAAGATTGCTTAAGAAATGAGTAAGTGATTTTTAATTCATCTTAATTTATTCTTTGAAAGTATATTTTAGATGACATGATATTAAAAAGGAAGGAATTTGTGATCCAATGGATAAAATTTGAGTTAAAAATGAGTTATACAAATGAATTTCTTAATTTCTTAATTTTATAGTATTTTCTGGATTTTATTTTGATTTATCAGGATTTAGTTAATCGTGCGGGACCCACAGAGGTGACGTGGCATGATGCGGACACATGGCGGGGCCACGCAAGCCCACATGGATGCCTACGTGGTGCCTACGTGGTGTGAACAGTGATATTGGCCGGTCAGGATTAAATCGTGCAATCGGACGGCCAGGATTAAATCGCGCAATTAGACGGTCAGGATTAAATCGCGCAATTGGACGGCTGAAATCACACGGAGTGGAATCCGCGTCATGGGCCACGATCCCACCGATTACGCGTGATCTGATGGCTGAAATTACACGGAGTGAAATCCGCATCACGAGCCACCAATTTCGCGCGATCCAACGGCTGAAATCACACGGAGTGAAATCCGCGTCGTGGGCCACGATCCACCAATTTCGCACAAACTTATCTATAAATAGGCCTCATCTCCAATGTAAAATTCATCTTCTAGTTAGCCTCCTTTTGGAGGCTGGCCATTGGGATCAAGGCTACTAGGGATCAACTATCTTGGTATGTTTAGTTATTGTTTGTTCCTCTTATGTTCTTGTGTGTTCGCCTGGTATCTAGGATTGTGCGGCGTGACGAACCGAGTGCATCTAGATACCCGACTTGATTCTTCGTATCCTCTTTTGTGATCGCGTGTTCCATGGCAAGAGTGTTTCGTGTCGAAAGGCCAAGGGAGCACCAGTGGATTAGGTTTTATCTTCTTATCGTGTTTAGAATTAATCACCATCGGTTGAATCGATCTCGAGAAAGTTAGAGGGCCTTGTCACTGAGATCCCGCTCAAGGCTAGGGCGAGGGTCCTAGCCCCGTGAGGACTGAGGATAGGGGGCAAGGTTGATACTATGCGAGTTCTAGTTGCTTATTCAGCTCATTATTCTACCGTGATAGACGCCAAGCTTGGGCGTTAATTCAAGCTCCGGTAGAATAATGATGACTGCATCACAATTAGACGGATTGACTGACACTTAGGGTTATGTGTTAATCTTAGGACATTTCCTTCCTCTTATATCAATCTATTAATCAAACCAACTATAAAAAATCATCTTTAATTTTGCAAAGTAGTTCATAGTGTTCTTCATTTTTTTTTCCAATTTTCAGTCTAAAAAATTGCTGATTTTGAAAATAGGATATATATCTGATTATAATTCCAAATCACTTTATTTTGTTTCTTTGGATTCCTATTTTCATCAGCTTTCCGTGGATAGAAAATTCATCAAATTCCGAGTTCATTTGACTCTTCAATTTGACGTTTGACCAAGGATTGTTCATCTTTCATCAGAAGTCAAACGTTGACTTTCAGGGTCAATTACTTTCAATTTACAAATCAGAATTCAATCATTTTGGTCTCTTTAGATTCCTCTGGTTCTTAGATTTCCATTGACATAGAAATTTCAAGATTTGGATTTCATTTGGTTATTCAATTTGTAGATTTCCTCTGAGGTATTAATTTCGGGGATTTTCTGATAGTTGATTTTCAATAATTCATAATAAATCCATTTCTTATCCAAAAATTACGAAATATATATCAATAAATTCCATTTTCTCTCTAGTTTCTAAATATCTAATTTTCGTAATCTTCTGACTCTTTTTGATTCCCTGATTTTGCAGAACACCTACTGTTGGCCAAAGTCAACGCTTTGACTTTGACTTTTGACTTTTCTCTGTCAAATCCAAGATTTCAATTCTTAAAACTTCTTATTTAGCTTATTTATATCATTTCCATTCCTTACATCTTATTTTCTCTTATTTAAAACTCCTTTTAAACCTAAGTTTGACCAAGTCAACTCTGCGATTAAAGTCAACCCTTCTCTCTGTGGATCGACCCGATACTTACACAATACTTGATTTTTATATCTTATCTTTGTGAGTTCAGTTTTATATTTTTTTTTGACCATCGTCTTTGTGTTTTAACGACGCACGAAAACGACACGTCAACCATATGCTTGGCTTTGATGCGATCGGGATGAAAAGATATGCTCTCGTGTGAAAATGTACATCACTCCACTCAATGGGAGGCTTCTTGATGCATTAGGAGTCTCCTCAACTATTCTTCCTCGTATAAAGAGTGCATTAAAAAATTATTTCTTACTTGTGGTAGAAGTTTCATGAGAGAGCTAAAAGAACAAAAAGGATACTATACAAAATAAAAAGGGTTACATGGTTTAAGGTATAATGAGGAGCGAAATAAATTTACTTATTAAACAAAGGTGGATACCACTTATGATAATAATACTCCCAAATGATATGAGTGGTGATGAGTGATAGAGATGGATAGAAAGATGATGGAAAAGTGATGAGAGAATGATAGAAGGGTAGTGTAAAGCATGATGGCATAAGTATAAGAATGGAAAGACGTTTCAAACAAGTCATTCTTCTTGTTCTTCTTTTTTTCTATCTTTCCTTCTTCTCTTTTCTTCCCTCCCCCCCCCCCCTGACGAATGCGTTTTATGCGGTCGTTAAAACACACAAACTTCAGTCAAACAAAATTTATAATACCGAACTCACAATGACAAATTTTTAATTCACGCGGATTGAAGTGAATTTGCATGGCTTCTTCCTCGCGGACGTTCGGCGTTCAAGGGGAAAATTTGATAAAATCAAACGATTAATCATGACGAATCCTGCTCCAATCGGATCGCGATTGAGTCTAAACGCAGGGGAATCATGATGAACTCAAGATCTTCCTTCAAATTTTCTTAATTTCTTCACGAATCGATCAAGAGTTAAGAAACAAGGAGAAGAATATCGGCTTTTTAAAGAGAAATTTCCGCGAGAATTGCAGGCCGTTTGATCTGGTGAAAGGCCGATTGATGGCCACGATCGCACAATGATCATGGACCATCAATGCGAGGTGATCGTGGCCACGATCTCGCGGAAAATGAGTCACGATCACGCGGCGATCATGGGCCTCGATCATGAGCCACGATCTCACTTGAGATTATTTCTGACGTCTGATGAAGATCGCGCTGCATTATTGATAACATGCATTTATAACTTGAATTCTTATCCTAATTAACTCATATTCATGCTTATTTTATGTGAATATGATGCATGTTATCATACTTTTTAGGAATTTTCTCCATTGGCATGTCATTTCACTAAAGTTGATATTTATGCATAAATTAGGGATAATTTCATGCTTAATAGATGATTAATCTTTTTTTAAAATTAATGGAAGTTAATCTCTGTTATTGAATGATTTTTGACTTTAGTAAATGTTTGGAAAGATAATTTCAGGATGAATTTATGATTTAAAATGTTTAATGAGAAATGATTTAAGTAAATTCTAATTCATCTTAATTTCTTCTTTCAAAATATATTTTAAATGACATGATATTAAAACGAAAAGAATTTGTGATCCAATGGAGAAAATTTAGATTAAAAAGGAGTTGTATATTTTAAATTATGAATTTCTTAAGTTTATACCTTTTTCTGATTTTTAGTTGATTTTTATTAAGTATTTTTATTAACAAAATTGCAAAAAAAAGGGATTTTTACCTGTAGGTGCTGACGTGGCGAGGCGGGAGCTACGGGCGTTGACGTGGCGCGCGGGACCACCTCGAGGTGCGACGCGGCATTGAGACCACGTGGCAGAGCCCGGGTGGCCCGCACGAGGCGCAGGTGGCGCTGATGCGTGGCAGGAGGCCACGCGGATGGGCCCACGTGGACGCCCGTGAGGGGCGCCACGTGGCGTGTGAGGGTTCGCAAGGGGAGGGCCCACGGGTATAGTGGGCCCTAGTAACGCAATTGGTAACAAGGGGAGCCCCCCTATTTAACCGCGATATCTCGCAAGTTTTTCTCCGTGTGGGACTATGTTCCCACACAGTCTTAACTTTTGCAGGTGACGTGGACGCACGGCGGGCGTTGGATTCGGTCGGAACGGCAGAGATCGCGTGGACTCGAGTCCACGCGATCATCAAATTCATCACGTGCGCAAAAGAGGGATTTAAGTGACGACAATCGGAGGGCTCACCGATCGCCACGTGGCGACATGAGGAGAGCTTATCTTCATCAACATTAAGACCGCGCGATCGCGATCTAACGGCCACGTGAAGTCCGATTTTCTTCTCTTTTCAGAAGATACCTGGAGCGTTAGATTCTAATCTGACGGCGCAGAAGACTCGTGGAAGAACACCACGATCGCGGTCCGATCAAACCGCGATCGAGCCGCGATCGTGATTCCTTCAGGGCGGAATCACCTCCACGATCGTCAGAAGGCTTCATTGGAGGATCGAGATCACAATCGATCCACGATCGTGGCCCAATCGAGGCGCGATCGTGGCCCGATCGTGGTGCGATCGTGGCTTCTTTTGAGGCTAATTTGAGGAAGATTTCACCTCAAATTCGGGAGCAACGACGCTGCGCCAAAGAATCGCTCCCACGACCGCCTCTATTGCCCTCAAAATCAGGCCTAATTTTCCCTTTAAAAGCATGTATTTCCCCCCTTTGTTCTTCAACTTTTAATCGATTCGTGAAGAAATTAAGCAAATTTCCAGGAAGGTCTTAAGTTCTCATGATCCTCTGCTTCCAAGTGTGTAGAGACGCATCCATTGAAACATGATAATCACGATTTCATCTCTTGATTTCATAGAATTTTCCCCTTGAACTCCGAACGTTCATGAGCAAGAATCCAAGCGAATTCGCTTCAATCCACAAGAATTGAGGCCCCATTCTTGCGGCAATCGGGTTAGTAGTGAGATTCAATCGATTATAAAGAGGTCATTTGTATTTTTATTAGGTTTAGATCTTTAATTTCGCAAATTAGTTCATAGTGTTCTTCATTTTTCCTAATTTTTAGTCCGAAAAATTTCTGATTTTGAAAATAGGATATCTCTCTTATTATAATTCCAAATCACTTGATTTTGGTATCTTTAGATTCCTACTTTTATCAGCTTTCCGTGGATAGAAAATTCATCGAATTATGAGTTCATTTGACCCTTCAATTTGACGTTTGACCGATGACTATTCATCCTTCATCAGAAGTCAAAGGTTGACTTTCGGGGTCAATTACTATCAATTTACAAATCAGAATTCAATCATTTTTGTCTCTTTAGATTCCTCTGGTTCTTAGATTTCGATTGACATAGAAATTTCAAGATTTGGATTTCATTTGACCATTCAATTTGAAGATTTCCTCTGAGGGTGTTAATTTCGAGATTTTCTGATAGTTGATTTTCAATAATTCATAATAAATCCATTTCTTATCCAAAAATTACGAAATATATATCAATAAATTCCATTTTCTCTCTAGTTTCCATGTATATCATTTTAGTAATCTTATGACTCTGTTTGATTCTCTAATTTTACAGAACACCTACTATTGGTCAAAGTCAATGCTTTGACTTTGACTTTTGACTTTTCTCTGTCAGATCCGAGAATTAAATTCTTAAAACTTCTTATTTAGCTTATTTATATCATTTCTATTCCTTTAATCTTATTTTCTCTTATTTAAAACTCCTTTTAAACCTAAGTTTGACCAAGTCAACTCTGCAATTAAAGTCAACTCTGCTCTCTATGGATCGACCCGATACTTACACAATACTTGATTATTATATCTTATCTTTGTGAGTTCGATTTTATAAATTTTGTTTGACCATCGTCTTTGTGTTTTAACGACGCACGAAAACGACTCGTCAATTATCACGATCGCGCGTTCGATGAAGATTGGGCGCTCCCGAAGCATCCACATGTCGCCAAGTAAGCCGTCCGATCCGCCACTTAAAGCTCCTTTTAGCGCACGTGCCTTGATGAAGATCGCGTGGACTCGGGTCCGCGCAATCGATGCCCTTACATTTAATGCAATTTAATCCAACGCGTCTCTTTCCGCCACATCTCCTGCATTTAAAGGATTAAACGAGACATAGTCCCGCATGGAGAAAAACGAGAGAAATGGCGAGTATAAATTGTAGAGGGGTGTAACGCATTTGCATTACCGCCCCAATACTCTCACCGGGGCCCACTAATCCGTGGGCCCTCCAAATTCCAGTCCTTCTCACGCCATGTGGCGCCCCTCATGAGTGTATGTGTGGACTCGTGTGGCCCCTGCCACGCGTCCGCGCCACCTTGCACTGTGTGGGCTCGCACGGCTCTGCCACATGGCCTTGCGTGCTGCGTCGCACCTGCGCGGGTCCCGCGCGCCACGTCAACTCCACACGCCACGTCAGCTCTGCGGGGTTTGTGGAAAATAAAACTTCCTTTTTCACGATTTTAATTACAAAATAACATTAATAAAATCAATAAAAATCAAATTCAAATCCGAAAAAAGTCAAAAACTTCAGAAATTCATAACTTAAGAAATACATCTCCTTTTTAATCCAAATTTTCTGCATTAGATCAAAAATTTCTCCCTTTTTAATACCATGCCTTCTAAAATATAATAAAAACAAGAAAATGAGATGAATTGAAAATAATATCAAGTCTTTCATTAAGAATTCCTTCTTTTAATCATCCATTCATTCTTTCCTTGGGATTAATTCTTTTAATCATCTCCTAAAGTCAAAATAAATGAGGAAAAGTACTTAATTCCTATTAATTTAACCTTGCAAATAGATTAATCATCAAGAAAGCACATAATTAACCCTAATTTATGCATAAATATGAACTTTAGTATAATGGCATACCAATGGAGAAAATTCATAAAAACTATGATAACATGCATTATATTCACATAAAATAAGCATGAATATGAGTTAAATAGGATAAGAATTTAAGTTATAAATGCATGTTATCACCCCCCATTCTTCTTTGATTCATACATACATCAAGACTTATTCCGCTTTCTATTTTTTTTGGAACAAGAAATCTGATTCATACTTACATCAAGATTTAAAAATTGAGACTTGAGGTAAAATTTACATGTGGAGAATAAGAAAGATAATTTTTATGTGAAGAGGATATGAAGGAGAGTTTTCAGGAAAAAGTATGAAGAAGATTTACACATGAAGCAAAGATCAAAAAGAATTTACACATGAGTGGAATGTGAAGGAGAATTTATATATGAAGTGGATATGTGGAAGAGAATTGATTAGATATTTAAAATCAATTGTTTCATTTGTGTGTGTGTGAATGTCATGAGTGAAGCTGAAAGTGGATATACTAGAAAGACTATAAAGTTGGTATGAAATATAATGTATAAGGGAAACAATGTTGGGATTTGAAGTTAGATAGGCTTTCAAATTTTTGATCAAAACATCAAAATACACGCTAAGGTTTGGAAATATCTCCCCTAACTCTATATAGAGTAAAAAAAACAAATGAATTTTAGAAAGAAGGCGCAAATGACCTTTACTATATATTTGTGCCTTCTTTCTAAAGGTCATTTTTTCCTCAGGTACCTTAAAAAAAGGGGAACCCAAACTCCTAACTCACCCAGATTTTTGAAAAAGACTCTCTTTGTATCTCACATTGATTAATTCCTAGAACTCCTCTCTCTCTTGGGGCAACCACTCTCTAGCATCCTCGATATCTTGAGAGACAATCCCTCATAAATAAGGTTCACACGATGACATTGACCAATCTTTCCCAAGCACATATGCTCATGATCTTTAGCAACACTTGTGTCACATGATCCTTAATCGTGATTGAAGCTCATCGGCACACAATGTTCAACAACAATTATCTTGTTTTTTTTCTTTTCTTGAAACGATCAAAGCACATCTGCTCACGATTTTCATGAACGATCATCTTTATTATCTCCATTTTCTGATCTTCTAAAGCCAAGAAATCTAAGCTTGATCTCCAGCAGAAAACTTTAGTCTCAATTTGCTAAAGGATAGGAAATTAATGGCTCCCTCTCTCTTTTTGCTGAAAATTAGAAACATCTCTCTCTCTCTACACTGGAACATGCACATATCCTAGAGGTTCAGAAATTTGGTATCCATCTTAAGTTTTTTTCTTGGTTTCAATTTTTTTTGGTATATTCAAGTTCTATAGATTTCTATTTCTCTATGTTAGATATATATTTTTGTTTCTACAAATTACAATCATCGTAATGTCCATATGTGCATTTGATTAGACCAGATTTTAGACATATTAAGTTTTTCCATTTTGAGTTTTTATTATATATGATTCATTTATTTTTTAAAATTTTTATCTTAATTTTTTTTGGTGTAATTGATTTTGTGTTTCACAATTTAATTGAGATTTTGTCTTGTATTTTATATCTCAATTGTGATATTATATTCATGTTTTTGATCTAATCATATTTCTTGATGGATTTCTCATTGTATTTTAGTCACTTGTCAAATCACAATTAATTCAATTTTTGAGGTGTTGGAAGCCAATTTCAGTTGTGCTTAAAAATTTTCTAGGTTGTGGTTAAAGAGGATATCAGAGTTCTAATTAGGAGGTTAGAAAATATTTTTAATTTCAAGTTAAACACTTCCTTAAAGGTGAACTTTCAAGTTACTTGGTTACTAAGATAAAGGAATCTTTCTAACATTATATTTCGAAGTGAATTTCAAGGTGATCTTAAAGTAATTATTTCATCTCATTAGGCATATCGATCATTTATCTCATCAGACATAATCATTCATCGCACTAGTCACATTCAAGATCAACCTAGTCATGTTTAATATTTGTGTTGATCATATTAAGACATTTAAGAAAAGTTACTCAAGAAGGCCAAATGTCAACTTTGAAGGTCAAAGTCAACTGGATATCTTTACCATATTTTTATTATTTTGTTTTCCATTTAAACTTGATTTTAATTAAGCCTAATATTTCATTTACCTTTATGTTGAGTGAGTTTTAAGAATTAGGGATTATTAGGAACACTCGCGTACACTAGGTTGATTCCCAAAGAGTCATACTTAACCTTAAGGGTAAGTGGGAGATTCTTTAGTGAATCGGTGCTAAATGAGACAATTATAGGGAACTGACCAGAAAGTCAACTCGAGGTGTAGTTTTTCTTTACCTTAACGGATCATGCAGGAACAAGCAACCTATTTGGATTGTGCGTGGATCGGTGACAAGGCTCAAGGACTTTCGAGAGGCAGGCTGGCTCGAACAGAGTAGGGTGTGACATGTGGTGCTCTAGGAATCAGTATGTTGGAGGTGGGACGAGCTTCAAAATAGAGAATGACAATGACAAAGTGATGTCACTAGCTGAGAGTGTGAGTGAGTCTTATCAAAAGCTTGTGTTTGAACTTTGATTTGACTAACCTGGTCAGCTAGTAATTGGTACAAGGGGACTAACATGGTGAGGAGAGACTCCAAGGGTATTATCTCTTTTTGGGATTAGCGTGGGGGGTTTAGATATCCTATCTAGTATAAAAAAATCCAATGTACGAGAAACATGAGCATTTGACCATCTAATTAATGAAATCATGAGAAAAATTAGAAAACATGAATATGCAAAAGGCATTAATTCACCACTTAATTATTTCACAATCCAATTAAGGAATTTTATTTAGAACATATGTTGAAAAACTAGTGATCATTGTATTATAATCTCATCATAATTCACTTAATCATTGTATATGCTCTTGGATTTCATTTTAAACATCACACAGGAATAAAAATGACCAAATTTCATTTTTTTTAGAGATATACGAAAGTGTGATTAACTTGTAGGCTACATAATATCTATAAAAAAAATAGTTGAATCTTCATGCTCTCTTTTGGAACTGTGGAATCCCCACATGAAATAGGTTCGACTAATGTAAGGTGGGGGACGGAAATTTGCCTAAATATCACTCAAAATATCATCAATTAAACTTTTCTTATGATTTCTCATTTTTCCTTGATGCATGTTTGATACCCAACCTCGTAAAGGTCATCCATTAAAAATAATCTTATGATTTATCTATATCTCTTGGTTTTTTCCCCTATGAAATATACTTAATAGCCTACATGAGCGTAACTTCTACATCTTTACTTTACAGGATCTTAGATGAAAAGACTTGCTAAGATGGGGCAGACTAACAAGAAAATGGAATAGGGGTTTTAGAAGTTTTTAGTGACCTTGTGAATTCAAGGACATTGTTATGGGATAGAGAAATATATTTCGTTCAAAATAGTATTTATTTGTGGCTTTTATAGTTAGATAAATTGGCAAATCAAAATTGAAAATTGCTATGAATTATTTTCATATGTTCACTATGGGTTTCTGCATTAACTTTTATGCTTTTGAGTTGATTCATACAATTCACCGCATTGAGTTGACATTGAATAAATATGCAGAAATCCTGAATTTCTTTTTGACCCAATTTTAGTATCAAGATATCAAAACAACCATACTACACCAAATTCAAAAATTATTCCTTCTAGTTGGCTTAAATTTTCTTCAATTAAAGTTGTCATGAGTAGCACCTTCGTTGTTGACCGTCCATCGTCGCACCAAGGGTACGAGGCGTCCGGGGACGTGGACGCTGGACGCTGGACGCGGACTACAAGGTTGTAAAATCCGTCCCGACCTAACCCCGTCCAGTCCACCTACGGACGCATCCACTAGTAAAAACATAACACAAAAAATACGCAATTCCAGTCTGTTTCACACTCTCCCTCTCTCCTCTTTTAATCGCTTTCTCTCTCTCTATCTCTCTCTCTCTCTCTCTCTCTCTCTGTCTCTCTCTCTGTCTCTCTCTCTCTCTCTGTCTCTCTCTGTCTCTCTCTCTCTGTCTCTCTCTCTCTCTCTCTCTCTCTCTCTGTGTCTCTCTCTGTCTCTCTGTGTCTCTCTCTGTCTCTCTCTCTCTCTCTCTCTATCTCTCTCTCTCTCTCTCTCTATCTCTGTCCCTCTGTTCCTCTGTCCCTCTCTCTCTCTGGACTTCATTGTGAAGTTGTGATTCAGCTGATGATGATGATCGAGGATCACTAGATTGCATCAATCCAACAATAGACTGTCATAATCGTCTAAATCATAATGATTGAATCAATGTTCATCTGGTTCAGATTGTCAATTGATTCGGATTGACGCTCCCCAATCATGAGCATAAACAAGTTTTGATGGTTGGTAAAATTCAGAAGGAAAGCAGTCTACAGTCAATCTAATTTCCTGAACTTCACATATTTCTAACCTAATTTCTCACCTATTTCAACATATTTACTGTTGTACACCAAAAATGATGATATCAGCTCTTTGATTTTCCTGAGAATCGACCTAAAACAATGTAGTTCTTCGAGCTATTGACTTGCATTTCAGAAAAAGAAAAGATATGAAATTTGTGTTAGTCAATATATGAGGCTATTGGACGCATCAGATATGCTCAGAACTCTTAGATTCGAAAGACAATCTATTTGCTCTCTCTTTTGGACTTGTGTGATCTGGCAGAAGAAAGCAAAGAGATTGTAAGAATAATGCACAGAGAGAGAGAGAGATCAGAGAGGAGAGGAAAGAGAGAGAAATAGAAGAAAAGTTTAGCTCATCATGTTTCAATAGGAGCAAAGTTTGATATTCTTATTCATTAAATATAAAATCTATATATTAACTATTTGATGAAACCCTGAGGCATCGCCATCATGATTTTACTCTTCAAAAAAAAAAAAAAATCGCCATCATGATTTAGACATCTCAAATGCAACGGATTTTGATCGCATTCAAGCCGAAGCCATAAATAAATCACAATCTTCAATTGATAAATATGTGATAAATAATTGATCAAGCCAAAGGCTTTTTATTGACAATAACAACCACCCTCATCAACATTCTTCAATGGATATTCTAGCACATCGTCGTACTCTCCTGTAATAAAGACAAAATTATGAGGACGAAGAAGACAGTTCTAGAGAGAGAAACAGATAAAGAAGATGGAACCTGTTATAGGCTTGACGATCTTGTTGAAAGAGCAGGGCAGCCTCTGGATTTGCGGGGCTAGTCGGATTTGGATCGGTGAGAAGCGACTGAAAGAGTTTTGATTATCTGACTAGATGCTCAAGACCAAAAATGTGATATATTCTTGGGGTTTGAAGAGACCTGAATTGAGGTCAATATCGTAGAAACATTGTGGCAAGGAGACCAAGCATCTTGGATAATATCCATGCACAGAGTTCCATCATTGAAGACTGGGAATAGAAAAACTAATCAAATATCTGTTGATCATCTGATTATCCTCCGATCATAAAACTCCAGTAAAAGAAAGAAGAGAGGTCGAGAGATAAACAGATTTTGCAATTACCATTTGGGTGAAAAATGTCCGAAGTAAAACGCACACGAGGGGGCTTCTCCGGGTAATTATCCCCAAAAGTCAAACGCAGACCAAAAACGCCACCTAATTTTAAACAAATCAACGAGACAATCACCACAAAAATAAATTCATCGAATTCGCGATTACCTTCCCAGGGAGATTCATCAGGACCAAAGATGGTGGCGCTCCAGACGAACAAATTATCATCCGACACAGGACTCGCGCTGCATCCCTACGAAAAATCTCAGACCCAGATCAGTACTCCAAGAATTAAATCGACCCAGATCGGAAAATCAGAAGAAGAAAAAAAACACTCACATCGGGGGCCTCGTTGCGGAGGGCCTTCAGATCGGACATGAGCCGGAGCTGCGCCGACGATGCCATGGGAGATAAATTTGGAGAGATTCGGAGGATGGAGGGGGGAAAAAAGGATGGAAAGGTGGTGGCTTGCGGGGAACGGAAGGAGCCACGAGCGTCGCGGGCACGAAAGGTGATGTTCGCCACGAATTCCGTGATACGTTGTACACAGCAAAGTATCTGCACAAACACGATGAGTTGAAAAAAATTGAACTGTTCAAATCTACCTGTAAAATGTATTTCTTGGAGTTGCTTTGCTAGTACAGTTCTGCATATTGGGCTTGCTTTGGGAATTCTCTTTGTTCAAGTGA
>CM044110.1:5444120-5630893 GCA_024174645.1 Lemna minuta
CACGTAAATACGCTGCATTTATCCCGTGTGGGACAATTTAGCTTATTTCAGGGCGACGTGGCTTCGTTTCGTGCATCGGATTCAATCACGATCAACGCGAAGACGTCGATGCGGTGGACTCGGGATCCACCGCATCAACAATCGAGCACGTGCGCAAAATGGGACTTTAAGTGAATGCATCATCACCGTTGATCAAGATTATTATAACGGTCCATATTCAATCACGCGATGGATCTCCGATCAAATCTCAGCCACACGATCAACATCCAACGGATAATCAAAATCGAACGGATCAAATCTCAGCCACACGATTATAAGATGAAGACTCGTCTCTATACGGTAAGCATTTCTATCAAGCTTTCACAGGTGTTCCTACCTTGAACGTTGGACAGTGACGCCTGCCAAGTTACGCGGTCACATTCGAGATGTCATCAGGGAATGACGGTAGGACGATGAACGATCCGAGGGGGGAAAAGGCGGACAAAGATGATGAAATTTCATGGTAAATAATCAAATGAATCGTCGTCTACAGAAGACATCTCCCCTCTTGCATGAGGAACTCTTCGGGACAGCTCAGTTGCCGGGGACGAAGTTGGTGGCGAATGCGAGAAGAAGAGAGTGAGAGAAGAAGAGAAGAAGAGAAAAATATTTTCTCCTCGCGACGGAAATTTCCGTCGCGAGAGAGAGAGAGAGAGAGACGCGCAAAAGAATGTGAGGAAGAGGAGAGAGTGAGAGAAGAAGAGAATAGAGAAAAAAATTCTCTCCTCGCGACGGAAATTTCCGTCAGCGAGAGAGAGAGACGACGCTGGGAAGAATGTGAGGAAGAGGAGAGAGTGAGAGAAGAAGAGAATAGAGAAAAAAATTCTCTCCTCGCGACGGAAATTTCCGTCGCGAGAGAGAGAGAGAGACGCGCGGAAGAATATGAGGAAGAGGAGAGAGTGAGAGAAGAAGAGAAGAGAGAAAAAAATTCTCTCCTCGCGACGGAAATTTCCGTCGCGAGAGAGAGAGAGAGAGACGCGCGGAAGAATATGAGGAAGAGGAGAGAGTGAGAGAAGAAGAGAAGAGAGAAAAAAATTCTCTCCTCGCGACGGAAATTTCCGTCGCGAGAGAGAGAGAGACGCGCGGAAGAATATGAGGAAGAGGAGAGAGTGAGAGAAGAAGAGAAGAGAGAAAAAAATTCTCTCCTCGCGACGGAAATTTCCGTCGCGAGAGAGAGAGAGAGAGACGCAGGAGAATATGAGGAAGAGGAGAGAGTGAGAGAAGAAGAGAAGAGAGAAAAAATTCTCTCCTCGCGACTGGAAATTTCCGTCGCGAGAGAGAGAGAGAGACGCGCGGAAGAATATGAGGAAGAGGAGAGAGTGAGAGAAGAAGAGAAGAGAGAAAAAAATTCTCTCCTCGCGACGGAAATTTCCGTCGCGAGAGAGAGAGAGAGAGACGCGCGGAAGAATATGAGGAAGAGGAGAGAGTGAGAGAAGAAGAGAAGAGAGAAAAAAATTCTCTCCTCGCGACGGAAATTTCCGTCGCGAGAGAGAGAGAGAGACGCGCAGGAAGAATATGAGGAAGAGGAGAGAGTGAGAGAAGAAGAGAAGAGAGAAAAAAATTCTCTCCTCGCGACGGAAATTTCCGTCGCGAGAGAGAGAGAGAAGACAGCGCGGAAGAATATGAGGAAGAGGAGAGAGTGAGAGAAGAAGAGAAGAGAGAAAAAAATTCTCTCCTCGCGACGGAAATTTCCGTCGCGAGAGAGAGAGAGAGAGACGCGCGGAAGAATATGAGGAAGAGAAGGAGAGAGTGAGAGAAGAAGAGAAGAGAGAAAAAAATTCTCTCCTCGCGACGGAAATTTCCGTCGCGAGAGAGAGAGAGAGACGCGCAGGAAGAATATGAGGAAGAGGAGAGAGTGAGAGAAGAAGAGAAGAGAGAAAAAAATTCTCTCCTCGCGACGGAAATTTCCGTCGCGAGAGAGAGAGAGAGAGACGCGCAGGAAGAATATGAGGAAGAGGAGAGAGTGAGAGAAGAAGAGAAGAGAGAAAAAAATTCTCTCCTCGCGACGGAAATTTCCGTCGCGAGAGAGAGAGAGAGACGCGCGGAAGAATATGAGGAAGAGAAGGAGAGAGTGAGAGAAGAAGAGAAGAGAGAAAAAAATTCTCTCCTCGCGACGGAAATTTCCGTCGCGAGAGAGAGAGAGAGAGACGCGCAGGAAGAATATGAGGAAGAGGAGAGAGTGAGAGAAGAAGAGAAGAGAGAAAAAAATTCTCTCCTCGCGACGGAAATTTCCGTCGCGAGAGAGAGAGAGAGAGACGCGCAGGAAGACCATGAGGAAGAGGAGAGAGTGAGAGAAGAAGAGAAGAGAGAAAAAAATTCTCTCCTCGCGACGGAAATTTCCGTCGCGAGAGAGAGAGAGAGAGACGCGCGGAAGAATATGAGGAAGAGAAGGAGAGAGTGAGAGAAGAAGAGAAGAGAGAAAAAAATTCTCTCCTCGCGACGGAAATTTCCGTCTCGAGAGAGAGAGAGAGAGACGCGCAGGAAGAATATGAGGAAGAGGAGAGAGTGAGAGAAGAAGAGAAGAGAGAAAAATATTCTCTCCTCGCGACGGAAATTTCCGTCGCGAGAGAGAGAGAGAGAGACGCGCAGGAAGAATATGAGGAAGAGGAGAGAGTGAGAGAAGAAGAGAAGAGAGAAAAAAATTCTCTCCTCGCGACGGAAATTTCCGTCGCGAGAGAGAGAGAGAGACGCGCAGGAAGAATATGAGGAAGAGGAGAGAGTGAGAGAAGAAGAGAAGAGAGAAAAAAATTCTCTCCTCGCGACGGAAATTTCCGTCGCGAGAGAGAGAGAGAGACGCGCGGAAGAATATGAGGGAAGAGAAGGAGAGAGTGAGAGAAGAAGAGAAGAGAGAGGGAATTCTCTCCTCGCGACGGAAATTTCCGTCGCGAGAGAGAGAGAGAGACGCGCAGGAAGAATATGAGGAAGAGGAGAGAGTGAGAGAAGAAGAGAAGAGAGAAAAAAATTCTCTCCTCGCGACGGAAATTTCCGTCGCGAGAGAGAGAGAGAGACGCGCAGGAAGAATATGAGGAAGAGGAGAGAGTGAGAGAAGAAGAGAATTTTTTTCTCTTCTTTCTCTCACTCTCTCCTTCTCTTCTTGGTGCGGGTAACGCCGTCGCAGGAGCCGTCGTTGGTGAAGACGCGTCCGGTGCTGACATGGCAGAGACGTGGCTTCCGCGTCCGGTGAGCAGCTGCCGTGGCGTCCACGTCGCTGCCAGCTGTGCGCGATAGAAGCCTCGGGGTGAAAAGAAGACATCACCCCAAACATTGGGGTTTTATCGGCTGTTTCGAAACGTTGGGGTGAAAAGAAGACAAACCCCAAACATTGGGGGTTTCTAGACTATTACCCCTTCTGATGCTGATGCACGTGCGTCTCCAGCACTCTCGCCTTCAACAGCGTCACAATTCTGTTTATTTTTTTTTTTTTATGTTTTTATGTTTTCGCATGGATTGATTGTGTGTTGTTTGGGGAGGGCCTCTGCGGTTTCGGGCCCTTCCTTTGTGATTCGGCCTACCCCTAGGGTTTTCTCTCTCCTCCGATAAAGGGAAGAGATGCCCTAGCGTGGAAAATAGTTATGATGGAATTTGGTAAACAAGAGATTTCGGTGAGAGGAAGGTTCCTCGAGGAAAAGGGAGAAGTTCCCAGGAGGTTGGAGAGATCCGAATCCTGGAGGAAGGATTCACTGGAAGCCATCACAGCCGCCTGGACGCACAGCCGCCGTCGCCGCCGATCTGCCTCCAGTGCCCAGCGTAGCCGCTGTCTGCCCAGCGACGCCGCCGTTCAACCTGCCAAGCCGCCTCCTGCAGCCATATCAGCGCCGCCGCTTGCCCCGCAGGCACGCCCCGCCTGCTGATCCGATTCCCGGCGCTCGCTAGCGGCGCCTGCACTACAGTCGATCGTGCCACCCCTCAAGGAACTGCATCGCACCGCGATCATCCGGACTCCCTCAGAGTCTCATTACGTCTTTCAATACTTTCACTCGCTTGCTCCACCGCCGGGAATTGGGTCGGGATTGAATTCGTACCGATCAGGTCGTGTTTCGTTGTACGGGTGCGGACCGCTCCGATCGTGGAACTCCGCGCCATCAGCGTCAGTAGTCGATCCATCGGATCACTGGGAGTCTGACTATTCGGGGATCACTTCCAGGGGTGATACCTCACGTCCGCACGTTAAAGTTAGCATCATTCTCGCACGTTGTGTACAGCATTAGTTGTCAGGTTTCCTCCGCCCCTGTGTTGTTACACGAGCCGTCGATCCCAGCGGAGTTGTGTTACATCAAGGAAAAAGAAAACCAAAAATGCTGGAGATCGGAGTAATCTCATGACGGAGGTCAGGAATTTCGGGGAATTCCACAGAGAAGGAGATTCCATATACCCGGACCCTAATAAATTAAACATTCAATCCATGTTTAAATTAATATCTTTCTTTTTTGTGCATAGATAGATATATAGATGGATGCATAGATAGATACGACAAGCCTAAACCGGACAGCCAAGAAAAGCGGACCGACCTCCGGAAACCCCAAATTTGCTTCAATTAGGAGCCGTTGATAGAACTAATTCATTCTCTTCTCTTCTCTTCTGTCCCTCTTTTTTTCTCTCATTCTCCTCTCCCTAGATCTATCTTTGAATCCAGGAGAGGGAGGATTTATAGAACCATCGTAGAAATCGCATGAACGAGGTCTAGTCTCGAAGATGAATCTTTAGACGCCCCCACACAAATTATTTGCAGACTGAATGTTAAACATTTAACAGGAAACTCAGCAGAAAAACATGACGTCCTTGACGTTGTCAGCCAGCGGCGGGAGAGTAACAGAGGTAGTTTGTGCACGCATGGCGACGCTCGAGCTGGCAGAGTCTATATCCGATGCTTCTTCCAAGTACAGCCTCGCACGTGCTGCAGCCAGGTGGGCGTAGTATGCGGGAGGAACTGCATCGAGTCAAAAAATTTAAAAGTCAACGAAAGTTTCGCACGTGCCGCGGGAAGGGAAAAGGAAAACTAGACTGGTGATTGGAGTATACACACCGATTGACACCGAGCGAGTGCAGCGATTATACCTGAAGAAAGATAATCGAATCAGAATGCTGGGGCAGAGGGAGGGGGGAGAGAGAGCTCAGTGATCTAGAGAAAGCGCGGAGGGAACAGAAAAGACGAAGAAAAACCGTAGACCAGTTGAGCGATGGAGTGAGAAAGAGAGTTTACGTGTAGCAGAGGTTGTTGATGAGCATTTGCAGACCGTCAGCGGAGAAATTGTTTTCGTCGTACAAAACGTGGTAATGGGTCGGCCTGCTCGTTCCCTGATATTCATTCGACAAAGATAAATAAATGTAATCAGCGTCGGGGATTCATAAACTGAAGGTTTTATAGAGAGTTGACCTGGATTCCCGCGTGACTGCACAGATAAAAGTCGAACTGAGTGGGATGACAGATCTTCGTATCCACCACAGTACCTACCGATCATGGAAGTCAAACCATAAACATCCAAATTAATCGACGAATAATTTGAGATTTTAACTAAAATCACCAACCGGGCAAGACATTTCCGCTTCTGTCCGCTTCTCGTCCGCGTGGGAAGAATCTTGTGTGATGCCTCTTCTGCACCACGACGAAGGTCACCTTCGGGAGATAGTCCGACTCCAATGACTGACAGGCCTGCGAGTGCCACGCGGAAGGTTTCAGCGAGTTAACCTAAGGAGTTGACTAGACCGGATGAGCCGGAGTAGTCGACCTGGCGAATGGCGAGCATTTCGTAAAGGAGGACTTCATTAAACTGGCCTTCGCTCACGCCGTCCCTGGAGAAAGGAGTTAATGCAAGTAAAGGTTCTGGCGAATAGTCGAAGATTTGGTTTAAAATGGTGAAAAATGAAGTGAGAACAGAGTAGACCTGAAGAAAATAATGCGTCGTGCCCTCTCTCCGAGCTTCTGCTTGAACATCCTCAGATGCTCTCTGAAGATAAACGTTCAATCGAGAGAGAGAGAGAGTAAAATACAGTTCTGCAATTACCTGATCATGCCTCCGGCAGGATGTACGTACAAGTCCCTGATCATCTCTTGCCCGTGGGTCTGGGCAGAGAGCAGACAGCGGTAATCTGTGATATTTGGCCAATCCACGGACGCCACGACCTAAGATAAAATCAAAGTAGGAAAAAAAAATCAAATTCTGTGAATATTGAATTTCAATCAGTGACGAGGTTATACTGACGGCAGCGATAGAAGGGGATGAATCGTCTCCGGGCGCTGGATGGGTGACGTCAGCACCAAAGATTATCGTGGGAAGATCGCTTACCAGCGGAATGGCTTTCTCCACTGCCACAACGAGAGCAGTATTTCTTCCATTAACCTGAAAACAGAAATTGAAAATGAGCCCCCGACAGAGAAACATCTATGGAAAAGAAAGTCAGACCTTCACGTTGACTTTCAGGCAAAGATTCTGCAAGTAAGCTCTGGCGCATTTGTGGACGTTTCTTGGTTGGCAGCACTGGGAGACGATCCCATACGAGGTTTCGCAGATTCTCTTGAGCTGGCCTGCGGAGAGAGGAAAGGAGATTTAACCTGGATCGAACTGACGAGAGAGGAATAACCAGGATCTTTTTGATTTTCATGAAGATGCTGACTCACTGTAACACGAGCCACCTCTTTCGGGAAGTATTACTATCAGCAGTTGAAAACGCTCATTTCTGGCCCTCAGTTTCGCAGAAATTTGTCCATGAATTTGGGCCAGAGTTTTCTGAAGATTCCCTGGGTGCGAGCTGATTTCAGCTAGCGGCTGAGGGTTGAAGGTCTGGGAAAAAGGAGCAATTTTAAATTGTAAAAAAAGATCGCAGCCGACAGGAGAAAAGAATTTATTTCTCGTACCATGCCCATTTGCTGACACGTGGCACCCAGCTGCCGCAAGAAATTCCGAACTGCTGCCGTTTCCAACGACGACAAGTTCAAGTACGCCCAGTGCTTTAGGGTTCCGCCGTCATAGAGTTTCTGGAATAATCAATTTTAATCGCCATTTATTTCAAATGACGACGTAAACATTTTCGAAAATGAAGAGCTACTTTGTTCATCATGTTCCACTGTCCGCTGCTCGGCAGGCACTGCGGCTCCTGACTACTCGCATGGTACTGGAGCTGTGAAATTTTTACAAAAATGTTCTACTCAAGATGCCCCTGGTTCAAAAAGAAATAATGCAACTCCATTACCGTCGGCGGTGGAAGTAACCGCGCCTCCACAGTACACGGTTCACGGCTTACGCTGATTCCAAACGCTATCGCGAACTTATCTCTGGCGTAGTTGCGGCCATCAATCACCTGAAAATTCTCATTCTAGGGTTTGACAGTAACCCAAAAAGGAAAAAGAAAAGGTGCGAGGAAACTCTACATGGCAAATGCTCTTCTCCCGTTCATGTGGGCGTTTGCACGTCGCCTCGAGTAAGGATCTCACTTGCTGCTCATTCAGTTTCTTAGTGTACCTTTGACCCTCGAGAATTTTGCACACCTGGTGGCAACAAGAAATTCTAAACGTAAACAAAATAGCCCAGAAATTCAAAGGATGAAGAAGTTTGCAGAACTAAACCTCCATCGGCAAGTATTGGGGATTTTTATTGCTTCCGGAAATGATACAAGGCCATGCCGGATTCATTAACTGTATATTATACTGCTGCTTGAAGTACTGCGCGACTGATATCTGATTCGGTGCACCGTCGAACAGTGAAAACCTGATTGAAGTTACCACAAAAGCCAGATTACTACCATCAAATCTGCATAAATATGCAGAGCATTTGAGATTCCGTACATCAAGTTATTTGCCGAGGCTGTTGATATTCCTTTGATCCGGTGCCTCCGGACTGCTTCTCCTCGATGGGTCACTTGAACTTTTACCCCTCTCAGAGCCTTCTTAATCTGTTCGACAATTAAGGGCAAGATCCGTGAATATTATCACAACTAGAACTGTTTCCGTTTATCATGACAGAGAATAAGTCGTTCAGACCCTAACGCAATCAGCGTCGCTCAATTGTCCGCGCAGGTCCCTGAGGTTGAGGTACCGTTTAACAAATTCATTCACCATGATCGGCTCGATGAAGGAGGTCGCAGAAATATCTGCCAAATGTAGCATGAATGGAGTGATTAAGATTGTCATTGTTCATGAGTAAGAGTCCATGATTGCACCTATGTTTAAGGACAGTCCCATTTGGGTTGGTCGAAGACTTGAGTAATAACCCATCCAGTACTCAACGCCGTTCCCGGCTGCTCCGCCTCCGAAGGATGTCGCGAAGAAAGACCTCGACACGGGTACAACGCTAGCAGAAGAGGTAAGCATGAAATTTAAATCTATGAAAAAATGGAGTCCATCTCCATTTAAATCTATGAAAAAAAAGAAGATCCGAGGCATCCGTCAATTTTCCCAGCCCATGAATTTAATACCTCGAATTCAGAAATGGTGTCTGTCTTAAGGCAACATCAAGCCCCTGAATTGCTTCTCTGGCGTTATCCAAGTCCGTGGCCCTCAGATATTGACGGAAACGGGTGAGGTCAGCTTCCCCTACTCGCTTGATTACCACTTGAAACGTCCTTGCCCTTCATTGAAATTGGAAGAAAGTCGGATATTAGAAGGACTAAAAAAAATAATTATTCTGCTGGTAGCGTACTTTTGCCCTTCTTCTTCTAGGTCGACGACAAATTCCTTGGAGTTGAATGGCAAGGCACCAGCGGTGTACAAACTTTTTTGTCGATCGTAGACTGGCTGGAGGCGATTCAGATGTGAATTTCCGTAACGTTTAACGAGTTCTTGGATGATGGACGTGTTCACAGCTTTTGATTGGACTTCCGGCGTAATGGCAACCTAATACATTAAAAAATTCTTGCTTCACGATGATCATCAAATAAGCAGTAAACGGCAAGAAAATGATTCTTGAAACTGTAGCAGTTCATCAACTCCGGGAACTTACATCGTAGTGAAATATCGTTTGCTTGGAGACCTTTACAGGAAAATGGTTAGTCACAAGAGTGACCTTCCTCCCCAAAGTCCCGAATCCCGGTCGTGATGGGGGTGCGATGAATCTTGACGATGACGGAGCAACATCGAGCGGAGGAGCGGCCGGTTTTCTACTCATCTGCCCTTGCAAATCGCCGCTCCAAGGTCCAACCTCCGATTCAACGGCGACCGGAGGAGGTCGAGGAGGAACCGAACCGGAAGTAGAAGCCCGGTGAGTCGCCTCAACAGGTACCAACGTTCTTCTTTCTTCTCCATGTCCTCCGCTGTCCCTCGATCGTCTTCCATTTCTACGTCCCCCACCATGCCCTCTCTGCGCCGGCTGCATGGCTTCTGAAACAAGAACCTCCGACGCCAGCAAGATTTCTGTTCTATGGGAAATCGACACATTTATTGGCGGGATATTGATCTTTGCAGTTTAGTAGGTCGCTGGTCGGTTACAAAGTATAGTAATATTTTAATGTAATTAAGTACGCTAAAAATCTACGTTTTGTTTCCACGTTGAATTGTTTCCGGATTAAAATTCTGCAGGGATAGATAATCATCCTGTTCTTTCTATTAAATTCTCACCCGTAACGTCTCTCTCTCTCTCTCTCTCCCTGATGAAGGTATTACGGGGGCTGAAGCAGAGCTGTCTGAAGCCGTTGAAGAATGCGATTTTGATGAAAACGTTGAAGCGGTTTTTCTCACAGCTGACTTCTTTCTGTCGAGTAAGAAACAAGTCGCTGATGACTCAACAAGAAATCATTTCTTTTCTAGGATGTAAATGGCTAGAATGCTGTTACTGAGATGGCTTGGCTTTTGATTTGAGTTCTTGGAATGGCTGTCAAGACCTTAGATCCCCCATTCCATGAGGAACAATGATGAGTGTTTTGGTGTTCTGTTGAAACCCTTGGGGGACCACCCTTCACACAAAGCATTCTATAACTGTTTTATGGTTATAGCATTAATACTACTAAATATTCATAACTTTATATAAGTCCAACTAGATTAGAAATGTCATTTTATGGGAGTTTGACTCCAATAAATCTCCTTTCAATGGATAATCATGTGAAGCAACCACAACCTTATGAATAGAACCCTTGTTTGATTATAGTATCTCTCATAATTAGTAGTCGAGGCGGTAATTCATCTTTAGTCATGTATGTCTCGTCTATGCACTATGATACTCATGAACACTGTTCGATTCATTTGTCAATGTGGTACCTAATGAAACTTTATGAATAAATTCATAGTTTCATCACAAAATAAACATTCATTCCCTCATCTATCTAATGATAAACTATGATTTGTGAATAAAATGGCTCACAAAGATCAAAATAAAATCACGATATTACCTGAAAATTAGTTTCTATGTACGCATAATATCCTAAATTTTTTTTACTAACCCTATAGTACACACGTCCACTATACGTCCACTATTAGAGGATCCACCTATGCCTAATCGACACTAATTGGTCTCTTATTATCCGTCAGAACCAAGAGTCAAATTTAGAGAGCTTTGTAAGCACTCAATGTTATTGTTGGAGAACTTTTGCCTCAACTTCATTATCACAATATAACTTTGAGAGCTTTTGTAAAGAGTCCCAAACTCTAAACTGCATACTGAAGTTCTTTATCAAGATGGCTTGCAAAGATGTGCAGGAACAAGCCATATGCTTGGCTGCCATGATGGATGATGCTATTGTCTTCTCTTGGGTACTAGACCATGGGAAAGCTCCACTAGAAATGAAGAATACATAACCTATGGTAGATTTCCCAGTATCCAAATGTCTAGCAAAGTCTGAGTCAAAGTATCCAATGGCCAAAAATCAATCAATTCATCTATATGTAAGCAGTAGATCCTTGGTTTCTTTGAACATATGTTAGAACCTCATTTGCAACTTGCAAATGCATTAGGCTACAGTCACTTTGATATTGTACAAGACATCTTGTGACAAAAGATAAATATAAACATGTACAAGTTTGTGCAAAGTTCAAGTATCCAACTGTTGCATCATATGGTTTTTCTTCCATTGTAAGTCTTTCCACATGCTTATGAGGTCCATGAAATATCCTTAGCTTTTCACCTTTAACAACAGGTGCTTTACCAAGAGAAACAATTTTCCATTGAGAACCTTTTCAAAATATTTGATTAGTCAGACATTTGAGATAGCTTGAGCTTGCCCAACGATCTATTATGGTAAATCTCTATAACAATAATGTGACTAGCTTCACCCATGTCCTTCATATCAAAATTTTCATTTAGAAAATCTTTGGTCTCCCTTAATAAGCTATGGCTGGAACCAGCAAGTAAAATATCATCTACACAAAACATAAGCACTATCCTTGCACTCTTACTTTTCTTTTCGTATGTATGTCATTCAAAAATTCTTTCCTTGAACCCAAAATAATGTGATAGCTTCATTAAATTTGAAGTACCATTTGTAGCTCATTAATCATGGCTTTTGTAGCTCATTTTCTAGAAGCTTGCTTGAGTTCATAAATTAATCTCTTCAACTTGGCAACCATACTTGGTTTCTCTGCCCTCAAATCCCTATGGTTGATGCATGTATAATTCTTCTTTTAATTCACCATTTAGGAAATCCATTTTCAAATCCATTTGATGTAGCTCTAATGAGAAATGAGCTACAAAGGCCATGATTATTCTCAATGAACCATTTGAGGAAACCAGAGCATACATTTTTCAATAGTGCCTTCTCTTTGTGTGAACCATTTGCCTCAAGTCTAGCCTTATATAATTCAACTAGTTTCTTTGTTAAAGGCAAGTCAACAACTTCTCATACTTGATTGCAATCCATGAATACAAATTCTTCTTCATAAATTTTGACCATTTATCACTTTTCACACAAATGTAATAGGATCATTTACCCCTTGACCCAGAACTTCCCCTGATAGGTATACCACACAATTAGATGAAATATTTGTTTTGTTTTGTTTGCTTTATTGTCTTAGATTAACCTCGTGACCTTGATTTATATGATGAATTCGATTCCACGGTATTTTTAATCATATTTTTAATTGATTTTATGCAACGATAATTATAATCCTTAATGAGATTAGTGCTTTTAGGAAGTAGAAATATTATTATAAAGAAAAACAAGGTAGAAGGGATTTTTAGAGAATAATGGAATCACAGAGAAATGGAATATGATTTGAAAGAATGATGGAAGGATGGAATGGAAGATAATGGAAGAATAGCGTAAAATGGGAAACTTGGGTAAAGATGAGTGATTGTTTGAAGAAAAGAGAACAAATCTAAAATACGAAAAGGATGTTGGTGGTGAGAGCAAGAAACCCTAGAATTGCATACAAAAAAGAGAGTGCATATGTTATTATATAGAAAGTGAAGGTGAAGTACCCTAAATGGGTCGAGAGCCCGATACAACTATCCTCAGCTTAGTATACATGGCATCATAGGATATTTCGGGTAGACTCTTCGTGAAGACATCTGCCAGTTGATTAGAACATGCCTTATGAGGGGTGATAACATGCAATTTATACATGTAATTAGATGATTATTAATACAAATTATGGAATAAAACATTTCATTCTGATGCATGCTATCATATTTTGAGTGCATATTGACGAACGATCAAACGTGCGGTCGTTGAAACACATGATCATTGGTCAAAAAATATTTATAATTCCAAACTCTCGATGATTTAAAAATCAAAAATCAAGTGCATTGATGAGATTGGGTCGAATGCATAGATAGCACGGTTGACTTTTATCAAAATAATTGACTCGATCAACTTAAGTCTAATTAGGGTTTATAAGAAATAAATATATAAGAGAAGATGTTTTTAGAATTTTAAAAAAATATTTGGAGAAGAAAAGTCAAAAGTCAAAGTCAAAGCATTGACTTTGACCCTACTTTGACTTCTGTAAAATCGTAGAAGAAAAAGGTGAGATAATATTAAAAATTATATTTTTAGAAACTATAGAGAAAGAGGAGAATTTTGATATAAAGATCGTGATTTTTCGAGCTCAAATTGATTTACTGTGATTTTTCTAAAATCAATAGACAAAAAATTACTAAAATTAAGATTTCAGTCAAAATCCTTAAATTGACTGATCAAATGATATCCAAATCTGGAAAATCACCTATGCATAGAAAGCTTACGATCAAAGAATTACAAAGACACAAAAATTGGAAAATTTCACCTTCTAAATTTGTAGTAATAGCCCTCGAAAGTCAGTGCCAAAATTCGGATTGATTTTGAATAGCAGTTGGTCAAAAGACAAATCAAGGTGTCAAACCTTGATGAAAATTTGCAAATCAGATATCCACAAAAAGCTGATTGAACAAAAAATTCAATGAAACTAAATTAATTAGAATTGAACTTAAGATGATGGAGAAATCCTTGTTCAAAAATCAGCAAAAATTTGTGATGAAATTTGGGCGAAAGGAAGAAATTCTGATTATTAAAACTCTAATTACATATCTATACTTAATCTAAACTATCTAGAAAGTGAAGATTGCAAAGGTATCACACTAATAACTCAATTAACGTGAAGATTGAGCCTCAAATTACTTTGATTGCTGAAAATTTATCTGATTCCTTCTTCGACGTGATTTCTGCGTTCAAGGGGCGATTACCAAATGTTTTCTCACAATGTTCGTGAATTTCTTGCCTCAATCCATGCATGATTGAGTCTAGGACATAAGGGAATCACAAAGAACTCAAGATCTTCCTCCAAAAATGCTCAATTTAACGATTAATCAAGAGTTACATTTCCGTAAGAGAGAACATCAATTTGTAGAAGAATTTTGCAATTTAAATCTAGGTCGTATGTTTCGTTTTAAGAGCTTGGACGGCTCAGATGAATCCACGTCATGCGCGAGAAGTGGGCCACGATCCTCACGATGCGGGCTCCACTTTCTCCTTTATTTCCGTCGTTTGATATATATCAGAGCGTCCACAAGTCGCCACGTGTCACTCCATCATTCGCCGAGTTCGAGACTAAGTCGCAACCGTTAGATCTCACTAATGAGATCGACGGTTACAAATTTTGTCATGTGCGCTTGATCGCGATCTAGTGGACTGAGATCCACGAGATCAGCGTGCATAGTTTTTATGCGCTTAATCCGATGCCGCATGAGCTGCCACATCGCCTGCAAAAAAATAGAAACGTATTAGTCCGACACGGAAGAAAAAATAGAATTTCAGCGCCTTTATAAGGGGGGGACCCCTTATAGCCTTTGCATCGCACTATGGGCCTTATGACGCCCCCACTCTCTATACCCAATACTCGGGCCCACTATGCCCATGGGCCCAATAAGCTTAGCCTCCTTAGCCCTTCACGCCACATAGGCACCCGCGTGGGTCCGAGCAAGTCCAGCTGGCGCTGCCACGTGTTTTTATTGCCATGTCAGCACCACGCAAGTTCCGCACTAAATAAACCCCATTTTTCTTTTTTTGGCTTTTAAAAATCCTGAAAAATCAAAATAAATTCTAGAAAATTATGTAAACTCAAAAAATTCAAAACTTCATTTCTAGAACTCCTTTTTGCATGAAATTTTATTCATTGGATCAAGAATTTGATCCTCTTCAAATCTATACTGAAATAAAATATTAGTTATAAAATATGAGTTATGAATAAATTAATTCCTAGTTAACTTTCTAGAGTCAACTAGGTTAATTCCTTCTTTTACTCTTAACCCCCTTTTTTTTCTTCTTTTCTTCCTCTTATTAAACCTTCATGCAATCACTTAAATCCTGAATATTTAAAACCAAAAATTTTGAGATCAAATACAAGTGGTTTGACCCATGAAAGGGTCAAACACACTTAAAACACAGAAGAATGCTCAAATTGATGAAAAACTATGAAATGAAGTGATTTGGCCTTAAATTGAAGAAAATTCTATTTTAAGATGATAACATGCATTAATAGACTGAAATTAAGCATTAATATAAGTTAATTATGATGAAAATACGAGTTAAATGTGCATGTTATGACACCCCCCAACTTGAATCATTGCTAATCCCTTAGCAATGGAAGCATAGAGAATGTATAATATGACTAACAAATGACCTCAGAAGATCATGGGTTAAGCATTTATAGAATCTGAAATGAATGTTTCTACATTAAATGATGCCCAGGGAAGAAAGTATTGCACTAGAAACTGTAGGGTCAAGGCATTCCTCTAGCGAACACTTTAATCCACCAAATGAACCAAGAATTCCTCTTTCTCTACATACTAATAAGGATATAAATAAATTAAGAAAATGACTCACCTCACCAAATCAATTTTCCATTCCCTCTTGCACTATGGAAACGAATGATAAATGACAAGAAGTAGAAACAAGCATCATCCTTTCCTTACATAATGGCTATAAAATAGAATCAGCTAAAACACATGGGAGGCCACTTACCATTCTAATTCTACATTTTTCTTTCTTCTTCTTCTTTCTTTCATTCTAATTGTTTTTTTTTTTACAAAATTTCTGCAAGCCTTTTAAGAAAAGGGATTAGATGATGAGAAGCGAATAAAAATGAGAAAATGTAGAATTACAACTTTCTAAGGCTTTTTATGCAGCTTATTAGAAATAACCTTCTGATGGGATCTGATGTCGACAACTTTCCGAAATTTTGATCAAAACATCAAATGCAGCGGAATTCATTGAATCAGATATTCAAAATACCAAGCCACCAAGAATAGATGATCCTATCATCTAGATATATATGATAAAATATACTTACAGGGTTTCCTTGAAGGAGTTCTTGAAGCTATTCAAGTGTCTAGCCTCTAGCGGTATCCACACAGTCTCCAGATGGTTGGATCTCCTCTTCAAAGCTCTTAACCAAGAGAGAAAGAGAAGAAAGGAGAGAATTTCCACAAGACTTGCATGGGCACCTTCAATTGTGGTTGTTCTCCCCTTATTTATAGACATTTGGTATAAGGTTTTTTCATAAAAACCCTCATAATTATGTCTATATCCACCAACATCCATAGACCTTATGTGTGTGACCCTCTAGGTCCATATATCTCACTAGTTAATAACTTTATTGACCAAATAACACCTTGTTGTTCAACCTTAATTAATTATCCACATCCACATATAGATTAATTAATCAAGGATCGATTTAACCCAATCGATAGTTTGAGCTTCTAGCTCGTTGGGTGCCAAGCTACACCATGTACACTAAGAGATATGGAGTATGTAAGAACTCACTTATGGAACCTTCCCGTCATCTGATTACCATGTATGTATAATCTGTCATCCATAATAGACTCATGAATAACTTAGGGTATAGTCAACTATCAAACCCTAATCGGTCACTTAAGTTAGTACTGATGCGTGTAGAAATCATCAAGAACTCCTTCTCCGATATTTCTACTACCTTGGCCAAGGATTTCATCTCATCTCATTCCTTGAATCAATCTCCTCAAATACCAAGGGCAGATGCTCCCATCTTGATCACGCAATCATCTTTGTGGACTTCATGTCGTATCCAGTATATGATGTTTTAGATATCCCGTGACTAGGGATTCGTAAGTCATAATCAAAACACGATCATCCATCCACAAGATGTCTTTGGTGTCTCAAGTCAAAGGACTACATACACAACCATGACATGAATCAACCTGATTGACAGTTAGGTATAATACCATTCAAGGATTCATACGGATCAATTCAGTGAACTCTTTCTCTAAAGAGCCCCTGACGTGACGAGACCGCGAGGTCGTTGATTTCACACGGTATCGCATCAAAAATAATTCCGAACTTACCAATTTGATGAAAATGTATCGAATTGAAGGGTATAATGGTAAATAAAGGTCGAATTCACAGGGAAATAAGGAATTTCTTGATGTAATATTCAAAATTGATCAAATCAGACGAGAAATTGATGGTAGAAATTGGGGGAAATGATATATTATGAAAGATAACTTCAAAATCGAATCCACGGAATCAAAAATCATCGAAAATGATCTTGATTTCGTGGAGAAATCAAAGTTTGAAGTGGAGAGAAATTTTTTTGGACATGAAAATTGCGATTTTATCTATAAATTCGAAGAAATTAAACTCTAAATCCTAATCTAAACGAAAAATTGAACCTAATTGGAAGATTAGGAAGCAAAAACCGCTTCCACTAACCCACGATTGCGATCAAATTATCGTGATTAAGCCTCTCAATCACCGAAAACAAGAAGAACGCGAGCGTGACATTCAAGTGGCGATTTCTCCTTCGATTCTCCACCAAATCTTGACTTCAAAGGCTCCGTAGGTGCCAAAATGAAAGAGGAACACGATGGAATCAAGAGAAACGAGAGGGAAGGTGTCTAGAGAGCTCAATTAGATTGAATTCTAACTCGGATGCTTACAATCGTCGAAGAACATGTCATTTTATAGTGTTTTTTGGCGTATCTGTCTAATCGTTTCGATCGATGGTTACGATGGAACGGTCCATCGTGGACCATTTCTCTTAAGTCGTGGCCGTGTGATAACATGTTATATTTACATCATAAAACATGATTTTTCATGCATAATAAAGCATAAATGATTTCATTTACATGCATGTTATCATATTTATATGTATTTTTCTATTATTCTCTTAAAAAGTCATTATAATCTCAAAATACTTTAATTTAGGGTTAATTTTTTTATAAATTAGAGTTTCATAATTTGATAACCCATATTTTTTTCTTGAGAATATAACTGTTTTTTTAAAGATAAAAATAATAAGAGAAACAACTTTTATAAACATTCATTTTATTTTCTAAAGATTAAAATCTTAATAAATGAATGTATTTTTGAAATAATAATTTTAACTCTAATTATTTAATTAATTTGACCTTTTAAGATAATAGATAATTAAATTTTGGATCAAATGAAAGAAATTTGGATTAAATCGGAGTTATATATTAAAAGTTATGAATTTTTCTATTTTTAGGATTTTTTTCCGGATTTTTAAATTATTTTTTCTTATTTTATTTTCGATTTTTAACCGTTTCAATAAATAAAAAAATAATAAAAAAACAATAAAAATGGGCGCGGGGCCGCGTGGATGCGACATGGCACGCAAGGCCACGTGGCGGCGCACGCGGACTCGCGCAGGCGCCTACGTGGCGCGTATATTTATTTAGCATTATTATTATATTCAATATAGTTAAAGGGGTCCCCCGTGTCTAAGGGGACGGTATTTCGAAAGGCTAGATTCGGCGCGCCTTATATAGAGGTAAGTCCCTATTTTTTCTTCCGTGTGGGACTAAGTTCCACGCGTTTTTCTTGATGCAGGTGACGTGGCGCGAGGAGGAGCGTCGGATTTGGCGGGCGATTGATCAACGCGCGTCGATCGCGTGGAACGCTGGACCACCGATCGATCAATCAAGCACGTGCGCGATTAAAGGAGTTATAACGGCTTAGATTAAACGCGCGGGGGAGAATCACGACCGTCCGATCGCGATCCAAGGAGCGAAATTGAAGCGTTTTTATAACGCTAATCCACGCGGAAGATCAGAGCCGTTGATCCAGATCTGACGGCCACGATATTTTTCCCGAAACGGGTCCATCGTGGACGTTTCATCGTAACCGCCGATCAATTTGATCGGACGGTTACGCCCAAATTTTGTATAAATAGAGATGTTCTTCACGATTCTAAGCATTCGAGTTGGAAATCAAGCTTTTTGATTTGTTTAGACACCTCCCCACTTGAATCCCTTGATCTCCTCGCGTTCCCACCTCATTTCCGCACCACCGGAGCTTTGGAAATCAAGAATTGGTTGAGTAAATCGAGAGAAATCGTAGCTTGAACATCCTCTTCGCGTTCTTCGTTTTTGTGGTGATTAATCGATTTAATTACCTCATTTCGGTCGCTAATTGGAGTTAGTGGAAGCGGTTTTTCGTAATTTACCTTCCTATTATGCTTAATTTCTGTTTAGATTAGGATTTAACTTTCAATTTCATAGAATTTAGCTCAAAATCGCGATTTTAACGTCCGAAAATTTCTCTCCACTTCAATTTGCGATTTCTCCACGAAATCAAGATCATTTTCGATGATTTTTAATTCCGTGAATTCGTTTTGAAGTCTACTTTCATAAAATACTATTTTCCCCAATTTCTACCATCAATTTCTCGTCCGATTTGATCAAATTTGAAGAATACGTCAAGAAATTGCTTAATTCCCTGTGGATTCGACCCATATTTACCATTATACCCCTCAATTAGAGTGAATTTCCCAAAATTGGTAAGTTTGAAATTATTTTTGACGCGATACCGCTTGCAATCGACGACCTCGCGGTTTCGTCTCGTCACCGTCCGATCTTGATGAACGGACTGGATGATCCCGCATAGATGATCGTTATAAAACGCATAGGATATCGCCCCTTGGATCGCGATCGGACGGCTGAGATGCAATACGCACCGAGTCATCACAGCCGTTATAACGCCTTTCAAACGCCACGTGCGTTTTGATCACAATCGGTGGTCCGTGCACCATGTAATCGACGCACAGATTTCCACAGCGACCAACGATCCGACGCACCGTACGCGTCCACGTCACCTGCATCATTAAACTGTGTGGGACTTAGTCCCACACGGAGAAAATTAAGTGAAACCGTCGCATTTATAAGGTGCAACGGTTTAGAGCATTTGAAAACCCTTCCGATATACAAAAGGCTGAATACGCATTATATATAAAGTATGTAAATAATATATATATGTAGAGCCGCATAGGCGCCGCGTGGGCCCGCGTGGCGCTGCCACGTGGCCCTGAGTGCCACGTCGCATCCACATGGGATCCGCGCGAAAAATAAAAAGCTTTTTGTCATTTTTTAATTCATTTTTATTATTTAAAATCGAAATAAATTCAGAAAAAATCCGGAAAAAATCCCTAAAAATAGAAAATTCATAACTATTAATATGTAACTCTGAATTAATCTAAATTTCTTTCATTTGATCCGAAATTTAATTATCTATTATTCTAAAAAGTCAAATTTAATAAATAATAAGATTTTAAATTATTATTTCAAAAATACATTCATTTATTAAGATTTTAAACTTTAGAAAATGAAATAAATGTTTATAAAAATGATTTCTCTTGTTATTTTAATTTAAAAATACTTGTAATCTCAAGAAAAAGATGGGTTATCAAATTATTAAATTCTAATTTATCAAAATTAACCCTAAATTAAAGTATTTTGAGATTATAATGACTTTTTCATATAATAATAGAAAAATACATATAAGTATGATAACATGCATGTAAATGTAATCATTTATGCCTTAATATGTATCAATAATAATATTTTATCATGTTAATTTACCATGTCATCAGCACCCACTATCTATCCTTAGTGTCTCCATACCAATGGCTATAGGATCAACCATACTCATCATATAAGTTGGATTAGATAGTGTCATTCTTTCCAGATAATTCGATGTCCTTCTCGAATATCCCACGAATAGGAATGTTTAGAACATATGTTTAAAGACTAGTGATCACTATATTATGATCTCATCATAATTCACTTAGTCATTGCACATGCTCATGGACTTCATTACAAACATCACACAAGAATGACAATAAATAAATTTCATTTCAATGAACATAAACAAGATACATGAAAGTGTGATTGGCTTATAGACCCCATAATATCCCTCACCTTCACACTAACTCATTCAATGGCACTCATCCTACCAATGTGTTGTCCTTAGTAGACAAGCAACTTATTCCCCGGAAGAGGTTTTGGTATCTCTATGGATCAGGGAGCTTCACTATGTTAATAATAGTAGTGTTGAGGAAAAGGATGATACGATCTATGACTTACTATGGAGGGCGAAAGGATGTGCGCACAAAGAGTAATCAACTCATGATTGAGAGGGGTGAATAAGTGGATGAGAAGTACATAATTTTTTAAAAAATCATACTATCAGCTTAAGGAGATTCCTAGATTGGACTTTATAGCTCCCCAAAGGAATACCTAGATCCATGGTTCCATCGACCCTACAACCTCTCTAACATGACACTTAAGGTTGCTCTTCTCATGGTTCACTAAAGCCTTTGAGGGTGTTCATATACTCTATGTTTTTCATGTTTCATGTGATTTTTGGAAAGATCATGTTTTTTTTTCACATGGCTTATAATCATATCACGCATAGAGTATTGAATGAAGGAATGCACAAATTAAAAAAATTAAAGTTTTCTAGAAAATGCACCCCCCCCAACCTCATTTCTTTTATTGTCCTCAATAAAAAGTCAGCATGCTCATGGGAAAGAAATGACGATCATGATGCATAGCATGGAAAATATGAAATGATAAAAAGGGACTACAAGAAAAACTTAGCAAGTAGTTTGTGTTGGTTGCATTTTTTCTCTTCATTCTTGAAGTTCTTCTTGGATGAAGTTCCTTCTTTTGTTGTTCTCTCTTTTCTTAGCGTATATGGATCCTCTAAGAATAGAAAAACAAAAGCAAAAATAAAAGCAAAAAAATCAAATGCAAAAGAAAAAATAGCAAAATACAAAATGCAAGATAAGGTTGGGTTGCCTCCCAACAAGCGGTATGTTTTACGTCTTCAGCCAGACTTAACTCACTCTAACAACTATCTAGTGGCTACTATCTCAAGAACTTGCAGCTCTTGTTCATGGAGAGGTGGTGGTTGACGGAACGAATCGATGCAATCGTTAATTGCACACCAATTCATGCCAAAAATAATATCAAACTCACCAATTTTATGAAATGATTACAAATTGAATGATATAGTGGTGAATAAGGGTCGAATCCACGGAGAAATAAGGGATTTCTTTAGAGATATTTTGTAATTCAATCAAATCGGATGATGAATTGAGGTGAGAAATTAGGGAAATTGATAAATTTGGAAAAGAGAACTTAAAGACAAATCCACGGAATAAAAAATCACTCGATTTGGGTCAAGATTTGCGGAGAAATCAATGAGGGAATTAGAGAAAAATTTCTGAACGCGAAGAGAGAGAAATCAAAAATGAAATTAACTAAATCTACGATCCTAAATTACAAATTAATGATACATGAAGAAATATTAGGAGGAAAACACATAATCTAACCCGAGATAGCGATCAAAATGATACAATTAATTTCTGAATTCAAGGCTTTTTCATTCTGCAATTTTGAAAATCGATCTTTGGTGTTCAAGAGGCAAATTCTCCCTAATCGATCGATGAAATCTCGCTTCCAACCACTCCGTCGACACATAAATGAGTCTAGAAGTGATTGGAAGCAAGAGATTCAAGGATTGTAGTGTCTAGATAGTTCAATTGCTCGAAATTATCCAAAGAACATCTCAATTTATAGTGAATTTGGGCGTAACTGTCTGATCTGGTGTTTCATCTTTGATCAACGGCTCTAATGAAACGAGCGGGTGCGAATTGTTACGATTAAGTCATGGTCGTTGGATCGGAGATGGACCGCCGAGATTTTGCCACGTCACGCGCTTTAGAAGTAACGCGCGAAACACCATCCGTGAGATATTGATCTAACGCTTCGAATGCATTTTCGTCGGTTCTAATCTCAGCCATTATAATTTTGTTGATCAATGGCTGAGATGAAATCGTTTTAAAAATGATTTATCGACGAATCAGATTGTGCCACGTACCCCCGCCTTAAGTGATGATTGACGATCGCAATTTAATCGCGCGATCGGACTCCACGTGCTGACACGTCACCTCCCGCCTTGATCTTCGATCGCGATTGATCGAGACACTCCAAATTGTGCCACGTCACCTGCACACTTATAAAAATTCAAAAATTTGATTTTTAATTAGAAAATTTTATTTTTAATTCAGAAAAATTCATTAAAAATTCCAAAAATTTCAAAAAAAATCCAAAAAAATACATAAAAAGTAGAAAATTCATTACTTTCAAAATATTACTCCAAATTAATCCAAAATTGTTTCATCTGATCAGAAATTAAATTATCTATCATTATAAAAATTCAAAATATTTAAATAACAAGAGAATATATTCTTATTTCAAAAATACACTCATTTCTTTTTTAAAAACAAAACTTAGAAAAAAAATAAATGAGTGTATATAAACATTTTCTCTTATTATTTAACCGTAAAACCTAATTATAATCTCAAATTTAGATGGGAATAATCTATTCTAAAATATATTCTTAATTATGCATAATTCTCTCTAAAATAGTGCATTTTGAGATTATAACTTAAAATTGCATGAAATGATACAAATGCACTCAAAGTATGATAACATGCATTAGAATGGAATGGTCTATGCATTAATTTGTATTAATAATCATATAATTGCATGCATAAATTGCGTGTTATTAGTAGTCCTTCTTCACCAATATATGGCTTCAATCTATGCCTATTCACCTTGAGGTGAGAGTTATGAAAACCTAACATTGTCGTGGACATTGAATGTCTTTTGATTAATGTGCTTATCATGAAAGGCATTATTTTTGGCTTTAGAAATCTCGGCATTTTGGTATGACTCATTCCATAATTCTTGGAGCTCTTGAAGTTGGAGAAGTCCTTCTTTCCCGGCTTGCTAGAGGGAGAGATTAAACTTTTTAATAGCCCAATAAGCCCTATGTTCTAATTCGATGGGGGAGGTGGCAAGATTTGTCATATATGAGCCTAAATGGAGACATCCCAATGGGTGTCTTGAATGCGGTGCGGTAGGCCCTAAGAGCATTCGGTAGCTTCGATGCCCAATCTCGTCCATCCGTTCAAATAATTTTCTTCAAGATGTTCTTGACTTCTCTATTGCTGACTTCCATTTGGCCATTTGCTTGGGGATGATACAGGGTCGTAACTCAATGGTGAACTCCATATTTTTTAAGTAAAGCTCATAAATGGGAGTTGGTGAAGTGAGATTTCATCATCACTGATGATCGCCCTAGGACAACCGAATCGAGAAAATATGTTACTAACAATGAACTTGTTAACCACTCGTCGATATTTCCTTGACCCATTCATACACATCGTTCATTGCCACAAGAATATACTCTTTTCCATTAGATGGTGGAAATGGTCCCATAAAGTCTATACCCGCAAATATTAAATATATCTACTTCAAGGATGGATTGTAAGGGCATTTCATCTCACTTTAAGATGTTTAGTGCGGATTGGCACTTAAAACGTTCCTTGCAATATTTGTTGGCATCCTTGAATAAAGTTGGCCAATAGAAGCCACTCTACAGCACCTTAACTCATATCTTTCTCGATACAAAATGTCCTTCACATAAGGACGAGTGACACATTGTTAATAAATGAGCTTGCTCCTCCTCCAGAACACATCGTCGAATAATCTGATCAGCCCCTAAGTAGAAAAATTGGGGTTCTTCCCAAAAGTAATATCGAATATCATGGAAGAATTTTCTCTTTTAAGTTATGTTCTAATAATCAGGGACTGATTTCCAGACTAAGTAATTCATGATATGCGCGAACCAAGGTGCTTTAGTCATGACGGCAAGAAGTTGTTCGTCGGGAAATGTATCACTAATTTCTCCAAAAGAAGTGTGCTGGAGTTGAGAAAGATGATCAACCACTGAGTTCTCGCTTCCATTATTGTCCTTAATTTCCAAGTTAAATTCTTGAAGGAGGAGAACCCATTGAATTATTCATGGTTTTGGCCTCTTTCTTGGAGAGCAAATATTTTAAAGTTGCATGATCGTCGTACACGCTGATCTTATTGCCAAAGACATAAGGCCTAACCTTCTCTAGAGCAAAGACAATTGCCAGCAACTCCTTTTCGGTAGTAGTTTAATGAAGTTGGGCATCCGCTAACGTCTTGCTCACATAACAAATGGCAAACGGCTTCTTGTCGATATGTTGTCCCAAATCCGCTCCTACCGCATAGTTTGAAGCATCGCACATGATCTCAAAAGGTAAGTCCCAATTAGGACTTTGTAGAATAGGTGCTTCCACTAAAGATTGCTTCAGCTGTAAGAAAGCTTGCTTACCCTCTTCCTCAATGATGAAATCTTTGTCTTTGCACAAGAGAGATGTGAATGGCTTTCAGACTTTAGCAAAGTTTTTAGTGAATCGCCCATAGAAGCTGACATGCCCACAGAAACTTTGTAGTTCTCTTATTGACTTTAGGAGCGCGAGGTCTTGTATCACCTCAACCTTTGCCTTATCCACTTTCAATCCTTTGCTTGAGACTACATGCCCAAGCAGTATGCCTTCTTTGACCATGAAGTGGGACTTCTCCCAACTGAGCACTAAACGTTTCTTAATGCAAACGTCGAGGATTTGTGTTAAATGCTCTAAAAAGTATCGAAGCTCAGCCTGAAAACTGAAAAGTCGTCCATAAAGACCTCAAGACTTTCTTCGATAAAATCAAAGAAAATGGCCATCATGCACCTCTGAAAAGTGGCAGGAGAATTACATAATCTGAATGGCATGCCTTGGATTGCATAAGTGCCAAAAGGACATGTAAATGTGGTCTTCTCCTGATCATCGCGGTGAATCGCCATCTGATTATACACGGAATATCCATTGAGGAAGCAATAATATCTTTGACTAGAAAGCTTATCAAAGATTTGGTCAATAAATGGAAAGGGGAAATGATTTTTTTTTCGTTGTCGCGTCCAACTTCTGATAATCAATACATACTCTCTATTTCATTGAAAGACGCGTTTGAATTTCTTTGCCCTTGTCATTCGTGGTCACGGTGATCCCTGCCTTCTTGGGGACTACATGCATCGGACTAAGCCATGGGCTATCAAAGATGGGATGAATAATGTCGGCGTTTAACCATTTAAAAATTTCATCCTTCACCGCATCCTATACTTTAGGGTTAATCTTCCTTTGTGCTTCTCTAGAGGGACAAGAATCCTCCTCTAGAAAAATCCGATGAGTGCACAAAGAGGTGTAAATTACCTTATCATTTCATTCGAGGTTGCGTTGAAGGCGGGAGAGTCATCATTGAACATATGAAGACCGAAGACCAACTAGCGGACATCCTCATAAAAGCTTTGGGGAGTGTGAAATTCGGGGAGCTAAGTGCAAGAATTGGAGTGCAAAAGGCATGGGATGAGACGAAAATCAGTGAGAAGAATGTGAGAAGTGATTTTTCCACTTGGTGCACAATTGGCGTGCGTGGCACAGCTGTGGCGTGCAAGGGAGAGCATCTAGTGTGCACACAAGGTGCACACTCAGCGGCTATTGTAGCACCCGTCGAGATGGTGTCTCGTGGCACGTAGTGGTGCGCAGAGGCACGCATGAGCATGTGCCACAGCGTGCCAGTAGCACACAGCTCAATGGGTACTAGAGCACCTGTTGAGCAAGCGTCTCGTGGCACTCAGGAGCAAGCGCCAGTGCGTGCGAGTAGCATGCAGCTCGGCTGGTATTATAGCACCCGCAGAGCGAGCGCACGCGTGGCGCGTGGGACCCATTTTCAAGAGGACCCCGAGCGCACATGCACACGCATCTCGGCGGGACGATGTCGCATGAAAATCTATGAAATTTTTTGAGTTTTTCTCCTTGTGAGCCTATAAATTGGGCCCCTAGAGCATCCCTAAAGGCATCCGAGCATTCCTTTCTTCCTTCATAGGGTTGTATATGAGTTTTTAGCGCTTCTATATATTTTCTCTCTTATTTCTCATTTCGTCTTCCTCTTTTGAGTGTGTAAGTGCATTTGTGAGTGTGCTCTAATATGCTCAAAGTCATCGTGGGTTTAAGCCCGACAAATTTTCTATTTATAGACTAGGAAACTGTGAAGCAAATGGGATAATTGGGATGTATAGGTTTCCTAGGTCGATCCACAGGGACTTTAAGGCGAGAAGATACCAATTGTATGAGGGGCTAGGCAAAGGTTTTGTGGTCAACTCTTGGAGTTGTCCATGAGATGGAAGAAAAAGAGAATTTGGGGAGATCCAGATTGTGAAGAAGAGAGGAATTCAAGGAGGAATAAGGACGACAATGTTTTTGAATCGAAAATGTTAGAGTGGTTAAAGGAGAGAGGATGAGAGAGCTAAAGTGAGGAGGTAAGGTATCCCAAAAATGAGAACATAATGTGAGTGATAAGAGTTAAAAGAAAGAGAAAGAGAGGGAGAAATAGAGTGGATAAGTCTAAAGAAGCAAACACAAAAACCAAAGAGCAAATGTTAGAGAATGTTGATTGGAACAGAGAGAGGAGAGAAGGAGGAAGAGAAATAAAAAAAGAATTGGCAAAATAGGTAAAGAGGGGATTTTCGAGGGGAAATGAGAATTTGTGAGAATACAGCTTACGAAGAGCACGCGAGAGAGAGCGCGAGAGAGAGAAATAGATAGGAGGAAAGGAGAGTGATTAGATGCTTCAGACAGGAAGGTAAAGCGACATAAATAAGAAACCGAGAGATAGAAAAACACGGATAGATAAAGAGACAGAAATTTAGAGGGAAAACGAGAGAGAGAGAGAGGGGTCAACAGACGCGAGAGAGAGAGAAAGAGAGAGAGGGAGAGGGAGAGGGAGAAAAACTGAGGCGGAAGAGAGAATGCAAGGCGCGAGCTAGATAGGGAGAAAGAGACGACGCGAGCTAGAGAGCAGAGGCGGAAGAAGAAGAGAATTTGCTGGGACGCGGAAGAAGAGGAATTTCGGGGGAGATGGAGAGAAAGTTGGGGGCGGAATTGTGAAAGAAAGGAGACGAAGAGGCGAGAAATGAGATTGAGAGAGAGGAGGGATTTTCAGCGGCTGTAAGAAGAGAGAACGAAGAGAGAGAGAATATGGAAGAAGGGAGAAATCGTAACCGTAAGAGGAGAGAAGGAGAGAGGGATCAAGAGATGAAGGTGGGCAAAGTGTAAGGAAGTGGCGGAAGAGAGGTTAAGAGAGGGAGATTGGGAGCCGCAAGGAGAGGAGAGGAAATCGAGAGCTGGGTTAGTGCGAAGAGAAAGAAAAATAATAGGAGAAGTATAGGATAGGAAAACGGGGAAAACGCGAAGAGATAGGAGAAGGAAAAACGGGGGAGGAGAGGTTGCGAACGGTAGAAGATGAGCACGAGGGGGCGAGGGCACTATGCGAGAAAGAGAGAGAACACCGAGAGAGAAATTTTGGGAGAGTAGGAGAGGAGAGGAGAGAAAACTAAAATTTGAGAGGGCGACGCGACTTGGAGAACAATCAAGAAAGAGAGAGATTTATTTATCAAAGAAGGGGAATCGACTGCAGAAGAGAACCGAGAAACAAAGAGATTAAGAGAGAACCAGGAACCCGTAAAGATGAAGCCAGAAGAAATGAGAACGAGGAAGGAGAGATGGGGAGGAAGAGGAAAACGCAGGAGAGAGAGATCGCGATTACGAGAGAGACGGAAGGGAGAACGATAGAATGAGAGAGAGGAAGAGAGGGGGATCGAATGTATAAGAAGAGAGGGATTAGTTGCCAGCGGGAAAGAGCTAAGGAGATAGGAAGATCGATAGAGGAAGAAAAAGAATGTGAGAGAGAAGGAGAGATTTCGGGGAAGATAAAGATAGTGCGATAGAGGTTGAGCGGGACGAAAGCGCGAACAAATGATCGAGAGGGAGAGAGGTACGCTGGAAGATGGAAAGGAGGAAACGTCGGTAGTCAACGCGGAGGGAAGACGGGAATCAAGAGAGAGAAGTCGCAGGAGAGAGAAGAGAAGGAGCGAGAGCACGTAAGAAACAATACGAGGAGAAGCAAGTTGGAGAGGGAGCGGAAGAGAGGGTAAGAGAGAGAAAAACACGAGAAGAAGCCAGAAATCGTGAAATCGAGAGAGAGAGATCGAGAATGAAGGGGCGAACTCGAAAATGTGAGATCGAGTGAGAGAGAGGAAGAGAAATTGAAGCGGGAGAGAGAATGAACACAAGCGAGAAGGAGAAAGCTGAAGGGTTGCCTCCAGTCCTCAGTAGAATCGTCGGTAAAGCATCGTCTCTGTGGATGTTTTTTTCGCCTGCAAGTAACCACTTAATCGTTTTACTGTCACGGTAGTTATTCCTTTCTCTGCAGGTTAGATCGTGACCGTCCGTCAGGAGTAGTTATGACGGTGATGCGGTTGCCACCGCGGATGCGGTGACACGTGGATTAGAAGTTAGTTAGAAGACGCTTTCTAATTTCTCTCTCCTCCTCATACTGGTCTTCGTTTCCTATTTAAAGGGACAAGTGTTTGTTGAAATGTCACGGGGTGAATGAATTAGTTTCTCATCTGCGTCTTCGTTATTCTCTCCCTACTAGCGCAACTCGTCTCTATCTTCCTCAGAGTGATTCTAGTAAAGTGTTCGAGATCTTCTAAGGTCAACAAAAGCACAGGTAGAAGAGAGGGGAGTCGGGAAACTGAAATAGAAAGAGGAAAATGGATTACGGTGAATTCGGGGAAGATGGAGAGAAAACAAAAGAGAAAAGAAAATCGAAAAGGAGTTTGACAGAGAGATAGAGAGAATGTGAGAGAGAAAGCGAATACGGGAAATTTTTGGAAGAAGGATGATCGGAAGAGAGGAAAATAGCGAGAGATAGAGAAAATACCGCCGGAGAGATGTCGAGAGAATGTGAGGAAGATGAAGAAAATAAAGCGGAAGAAGGAAGAACAGGTGAGCGAGAAAAAAAAAGTAGAATTTTAGGACATGAAGGAGAGTAGACGTAAGAGGGTAAGGAAAGGAGAGAGCGACGGAGAGCGGGAGAGGAGAGGTTGAGAGAACCCTAAGAGAGAGAATTGCCCTCCTTTTCTCTGTCTCTTTCATTTTAAACCCCTGCGAGGAGAGAGCCACCGACTCTTCTTTGACTGGGCTCCAATGAAGATGACTTGGACAGCCCATTAGCCTTCTACACACCTATTTTAGATGATTTTGCTTCCATTCTCATGCTTGTAAGTTCCTGAAATCAAGGAGACAAATAAATGATGTATAAAATTTCATGTTTGATGTACTGATGGCATAAAATTATTAACTCTTGAAATAGTAGATATGATGATAGATTCGCGAGTTAATTGAGCTAACTAAAAGTACTTCTTACGTGTTTATACATACTTTTTTGTGCTTTTATCATGCTCATCATCTTTTGGAGTGCTCTTTGAGGTGATCAGCAGCCAACAATTCCAAGAACTGAGAGAAAGAGTGACAAATAGACTGATAGACATAGAGAGATAGAGAGCGAGAGAAATCAATTATGATTACGATCTCGCCCGGCCTGATCCGGATAAGTAAACTTCATCAATCCGCTATTACAATGTCAGAATTGACTAACAAATAGACAGTTTTGGAAACTCATGCTTCCTCTGACGTTCGCATGTCATTTGATCTAGACGACGACCTTTAAATATTACACGTGGCACATGGACGACGTCCAACATTTAGTTTTCCCAGTAGCCTCACCAAATTCACTGGTTTTTATGCGAATAGATTTCAGAATATTCCTCGCAGGCTCTTGCGCGGATCCCCTGTAGCAATTACTTAGTGCTTCCTCTGTACAGTAAAATATTCTAAGATGAAATATCAGTGCGTCAAATCAGGCTACTAAGTCAGCGACGGGCTGTGCATCAACGCGTCTCTTGCTGTGGAAAATAGTTCTACGCGTACCCGGACGTCAGCGTTTGTCATGATTCGAAGTAAAATACGACGTCATTGAAGTAAGCTGAAAATTACTTCTCTATGGCCGCAGGACTGATTAATTCCCCATATATACCGGGGGAAGAGACCCCAAAAGCAAACATCTTCTCTGAAATGGCGTTGTCCAGGGTTCTCGGTTTTCTTCTTCTCTTCTTTGTTCTCCACGCCCATATCTCGGAGGCCAACAGTATACCAAAGCCGGTAGACATCTTGGAGAAGGCCGGACAGTTCAAAACTGTCCTGGCTCTCCTGAAGGCCAGGCACCTGGTAAAGCCTCTCAACGATCTTCTGAAGACTACCCGTGACGGGGTCACTCTCTTCGCCCCAACAGATAAGGCCTTCAATAGTCTCCCTCCGGGAACCCTAAAGAAGCTAACTCCCCAGCAGCAGACGCGGATACTGCGCCTCCACGCAGTGCCCAAGTACTACAGCTTCTCGGCGCTGGGTACTGTTAAGAACCCCCTCCCAACTCTGGCCGCAGGTTTATCTCTCAACATCACCGTGAAGAGCAACAAGATCTTTGTGTCGGCGGGGATGGTAACCACGCCTGTTAAAGCCACTCTCTACAGCAAGTTTCCTCTCTCTATCTTCCGCATCGACGCAGTGCTCTGATTCGACGCGCTTGAAGTTGACTCGGAAGCCCCCATGCTTATCAGGGCTCATTATGATATGCCGTTGAACGCGTCTTTGTGCTCTTTCTTTCTACGTTAAGTGCATGTTTTGTCGTCTTGTTTACTTTTGGGTTAATATACGTTATGACCTTTTGAAAAAACGTCTTGGCATGTCATAGAATCCGACGTGGACGATGACTAGGTTGTCACGCAGGATTGGAGAGAGAGCTGCCAGCCACGTCATCGTCCACTTCGTCCGCATGGGTTTCATGTGCGAACTGGACTTTCTTAGTGAGACTTGTAAACCACCTTAGATGGTGGTTCTCTCTCATCTTCTCTCGAGGTCCCCAAGAGAGAGAATTAACGGGGACTCGTTGCTTTTCCGCTACTCTCCGTCTTTCGGTGTATTGAGATCTCCGGGAGTGTTGCCGTTGCTGTAAGAGCGCTGTTTTCCAACAGAGAGAGGTGGGTTTTTTCTCTCTCTATCATTTTCCTTTTCTCTCTCTAGCTAATCCTCATCGTCCTCTTCTGGGTCTTCCGTAACCCTTTTGTTGACGTCAATTCTTGAACTTCTACTTTGTTTCGAAGATCTTCCTTTCTCTCTCTACATTATTTCAGCCGAGAAAGGTAGATTTTTTTTCTCTCTAGAATTTTCTCTCTCTCTCTCTCTCTAGCTTATCCTCATCATCCTCTTCTGGGTCTTCCGTATCCCTCTCGTCGATTTCAATTCTTGAACTTCGACGTTGTTGCGAAGATCTTCCTTTCTCTCTCTGCATTATTCCAGCCGAGAAAGGTGGATTTTTTCTCTCTAGAATTTTTCTTTCTCTCTCTAGCTAATCCTAAGCATCCTCTTTTGTTTTTCTATTTCCCATTTTGTGATTTCTATTCTCGAACTTCATTGTTTCGGGGATCTTCCTGTCTCTCTCTACATTATTCCAATCGAGAAATGTGGGTTTTTTCTCTCTCTCTAACTAATCCGGATCATCCTCTTCTGGGTTTTCTGTTTCCCATTTGGTGATTTCTATTCTTGAACTTCTTCATTGTTTCGAGGATCTTCCTTTCTCTCTCTACATTATTCCAATCGAAAAATGTGGGGTTTTTCTCTCTCTCTAACTAATCCTGATCATCCTCTTCTGGGTTTTCTGTTTCCCATTTGGTGATTTCTATTCTTGAACTTCTTCATTGTTTCGAGGATCTTCCTTTCTCTCTCTGTACAGGACGACGACGCGTCACGCTTTCTGGTAAAATTGTTAGCGGTTACGACTACGCTTCCAATGATTTCCGATAATCCACCAGCCAATCAAATCCTCTGTAATGCATGATGAACACCCGCTCTATCAGAATTCATACATTCAAATGAGCGCAGTTTGGCATACGAAGATCTACTATAGTCGCGAGAAATTTTGATTTGATTAACCGTATGCTTTATAATGAGGTTAACCTTCTCTCGTGTTTAGCGTTGGTGATCATTCTTCCGACTGGGTTAATCAATAATCAATATCCGGCGGCGAGAGAGAGCCGGAGAGGGAAAATGTCGGTGGCGAGAGAGAGCAGGAGAGGGAAAAAAAAAGAACTAACCTGCTCCCTCTCTTCTTTCTCTTTCGTCTGGCACGAAGCTTGCGAGGAAATGATCGCCGCGGTGAAGATCGACGGGGGTGAAGAGGAAAGGTAAGGGAAGACAAAATATAATAATATAATATTATTATATGGAATCCGAAGTGGACAATGACGTGGCTGGCAGCTCTCTCTCCAATCCTGCGTGACAACCTAGTCATCGTCCACGTCGGATTCTATGACATGCCAAGACGTTTTTTCAAAAGGTCATAACATGACCTGATTTTTTAAAACGTCGTGACATGCGGCTAATAATAGCCCGTACGTCATGACGTGCCAGTATATTAACCCTTTACTTTTCCTGGCATCCTCCCGGCGTAACTATTTACGTGGAATAATGAAAAAGCTTTTTTCGCAATATTTCCATAATAAAGAAAATGGGAGCGTACTAGCAAATTGAATTTTTGTTTGAGGGTCCGGCGATAGACTGAGATAGAGAGAGAGGGAGAGAGCGAGAGGGAACCGCAGATCATGTTGGAGAACAGCTAAACAACATGGGAGATTACAAACAACATGGGCGATTATTGCTGTTTCAGCGGCCTACAGACCGGATCACGGACCAAATGATGGACCCGTGACCACAAACCCTCACCCCTTGTTCCTTGCAATGCGAGATATCGTCAGCACAGAGCGAGAGATGCTTTAGAGACGGTTCGATCCAGATATGAAACATGTCTCGGTTCTTCTGGAGTCGGTCCGATCCAGACTGAAATATGTTTCGGTTCTTCTGGACTCGGTTCGATCCAGATACGAAACATGTCCCTGCTCTCCTGGAGTCGGTTCGATCCAGATATGAAATATTTCCGGGCTCTCCTGGAGTCGGTTCGATCCAGATAAATAATACTCTTGTCAGCATTCCTATCCGTTATTCGTTGTCAGACTTGAAGATGAAGTAAAGAGCTCTGGAAAATAGTGCTAGCGACGTGACGTTGTATATGAGGATCGAACCGACTCATGTGGGAAATTTTTCACAGATGCGAAGTTTTCACAGCGATGACCAATCTTGGTAGATGGGCGCATAAACTTTCAACGTCATCTGAAGGATTATTATTCATGCGGATCCTCATTAGGGTTCGCCTATCGTCGTCCGGTACCGGTATCGTCAGCATAAACTTTCAACGTCATCTGAAGGATTATTATTCATGCGGATCCTCATTAGGGTTCGCCTATCGTCGTCCGGTACCGGTATCTGACGATACCGGTACCCAATGACCGGTATCCAGTACCCGAAACCGTCATCCAGAACTGGATGACGGTATCGGATTAAAGTGGGGACCGGGTACGGTACTGGATGGATCCGGTACCGATCCGGTACCGGATGACGGTGTCGGTATCGGTATCGGTATCGGGAGATACCGGTACCGGTTACGGGGGCAACCGGTTGCCCCGAAGGAATCTGGGGCAACCGGTATATAAGCCACCGGCCATCCAAATACGCGAAAAAAAAAGAAATCGAGGCCTTGGCCTCCCCCTCCCGCTCCCGCATCCGCCCCCACCTCCGGGGAAGTAGAAGAAGTGGCCTCCGCCACCTCCTCCGCCTCCGCCTCAGCCTCCCCCCCTCAACTCTCTCCCACGAATTCGGGTGCAGCAGATTCTCGTCCCAGTTGCAGGTAACGACGGGTGGGTACGGAAGGGAGTACCCGCATCGAACGAGCGAGATCGCGGGGCGCTGCGCCACCAGATCGCCGCCACTGTCCCCGGTAGGCGGCGAGGAGGGACGGCGACGGTGACGCCCATTTGGACGAGCACCAGAGATTCCATTCTGTGTCCAAAAGGAAAGCAGCAGAGGTGAATATTCTTATTTCTTCAGGACCAGAGAGAAGTATCTCCGCCAGCCTCACATTCGGTCAAACCCGCAGTCAAATAATCTTGCGCCAGAACATTCAAAGTTGAAAGTTTGACCCGCTGAAGGAGCACGAAGAAGAAGACGACGATCAAGCACCCCGACAAGTTACTCCTAGCCATGATCCCATGGGAAGGCTAGCCTTCCGTCAGGGTGAAGCTCCGGAGTATATGGATCGTCTCTTCTCTGGCGCTGCGCCGAATGCAGAGCAAGGAGGGCCACGAAATGAAATGAAATAAAATAAAGGTCGTCATTGTCTCGTAGCGCGACACGTTATAGTGTCATATTCTGATCGAGATGGGTTGTGTGGCTACCTCCCGTCCCTCGTGACAGTGAACATTCCGGCGGTGGTGAGATCGACGACCGTCGAGCCGGCGCGACCCAACGGGAGCTCACCGGCGTCGAAGACGACCGCACAGCGCGGCCAAAGATTGTCAAAGTCGTGGACCCGGACGCTGCTCGGTTGCCCGCTCAGGTTGGCGCTTTGCTCAAATAAAACGGCAGAAGAGCTGCTGGAGGCGACGGAGAACGCGGATTAATGGGCGACGCTTTATGCTCAACACACGGAGCTCGATCTTTCTGCAGAAGGACGGCGATTAGCGCAACGCGTCTGCCGCCAGCTCAAATGGGACTGGGTGCAAGGAGATCAGGAAATTGCCCTCATCACCTTCTCACCCACACTTTCTCTCCTTAAGGTTATTAGGTTAATATTTAGGTTATTTTATTTAGGTTAAACCGGATACTGGGTATCGGAACCGATACCGATACCCGGTATCGACACCTAATGGTAGCCGTTAGCGGATGTCGGTATCGGTTGACGGTATCGGAAACCGATACCGTCATCCAGTTACCGATACCGACATTTGGATGTCGGTATCGGGTACCGTTTAGAACCTTAACGGTACCCGATACCGTTATCGCTACAGATACCGGTATTCGATACCGGTATCCGAACGGGCGAACCCTATCCTCATATACAAGCGACGTGACGTTTCAAGACTTCTTTGGAAAATAATGTTCTCATGTAATGAAAAAGGACAGAATGCCTTCATGTCTAAAAATTTCATCATGTAGATGATAGTAAGGAAGAAATGTTAAAAAGATACATTGATTCACTTTGTTATTTAGTGAATTCTTGAACGAGTAGAACACTTGAGCCTGATCACTATAAAAAAACAGAATAAAAGCTACACCTTCTATTCCAAGCTCACACTAGTGTTATATCATTTAATTTTGATTTAGACTTGGTGAAAAATGAGGGTCATTGTACATAATTTTGATTTAACTTTATGAAATAATGATACCCCAGTTTGGCATTAAAACATTTTTTCATTAATGAGTTGCAATATATATTCAATTTTAATAAAAATACTGTATGAATTGCATTGAATTTTGTGGCGTCCAAAACATTATTGCTTATCTAAGAAATAAAGTATCACGGAATCTGTAAATATTTTATTTTGCCTGTTTCTTGAATCCAAGATATGTTGAATGAGAAAATGATGGTCCATTCCTCAAGGCTAAAGAAAGCACTTTAGATGGTGTGAGAAATGTGTTCAACATGATAGGCTCAATAGGAGGGAAGAAACAAGGTATAATAAAATAAAAAATCTATACATATACTTATAGAATATCATGTGCACGCTCCCTAAATCTACAATGGCTATATGTAATGCTTAATTTGCCAAAAAAATTCATTATTGTTTGCCTCTACCATTGCATAAAATGATAAATTATTTATTTTATGATTTAATGAAGAAAATTTGGATGAAAAGGAGTCATATTCTAAAATTTATGAACTTTCTAAGTTTAATGAATTTGTATAAACTTCTCTCAATTGTTTTTTAATTCTTAAAAGCCTAAAAACTAGTGTAAAGGTCCACAATTGTGCACTGATGTGCCACATTGATGCGGCACTATTTCCGTATGGAAAACATCATTTGCTATCACAACTCCACACATTGCTTACATGGAACTTGCATGACACATTATATTTGATGGGTTCTAAGGTCGACAAACTTTCCAAAATTTTGATAAACTATCAAATGGAGTGGAATACATTGAATCGGATATTTAAACCATTGAGACACGAAGAAAGGATGATCCCATCATCTAGTATGTATGAGAAAACATACATACAACGTTCCCTTAGAGGAGTTCTTAAAGCTATTCAAGTGTCTAGCCTCTAGCGGTATCTACACGATCTCCGGACATTAGAAGCATGCTTGGAAAAATTATTGAAGGGTTATCGTTCAAGGTTCACCAAGAACTATCTCACTCCTTGCATGGCCCATGTTCTCAATCTAGCCATACAATGCGGCTTAAAGAATCTTGGTAACGTCGAGTCATATTCAGATAGCGAGGATGACGACAAACATATAGAGGGACTCAAAGCTATTAGTCAAAAGTTGTTTGTTGAGATTCTTCATAGACTTCGAAAGCTTATTATTGCAGTTAATCATTCTCGAAATATGATTCATCACTATAAGCATTTGTGTGATGAGTTAGAAATGCCAAAAAAAATATTCTTGCTAAGGATGTCCGAACTAGGTAGAATTCAACATATGATATGATTGAGGCTGCTTGGGAAAAAAGAGAAGTATTGAAGGCAATGGCGAGTGACCATCTAAACACAAATAAAGAAAAATCTGTAATTGAGGATGAAGAATATGAGCTCTTAAAGATGTTTGCAGATGATCTCTTGGCTTTCCGTGAGGCAACTCAGGTATTTTCTAAGTCAAAATCAATTACATCGTCAAATGTATCTGGCCTTTATAGACTTCTAGTTGAACGATTGGACTCCTTAATTTTTGCGCTAGATCATCATTTCTAAGATTTTACAGGGCCAAAAATGGGCAATGAGCAAGCAAAGACACTAAGATGTGCATACAGAGTAATGAAGGAGAAATTGCTAAAATATAATATGCAAGTAAGGAGAAAGGTTGTGTTTCCTATTGCCACAATGCTAGACCCCAAATTCAAGTTGGGACATATTCCTTATTGTGAGCATAACTTTGCTATAAAAATTTTACTTAATATGCTTGAATTAGTACGTATCATAGAAGCTTCGAGTTCTACGTTGATCGATGGTCTTTTGGCTTCATCAAGTTACAAGAGTTCAAAAGTAATGATGCAATTTATGAAGCAACAATCAAATAAGAGCACAACACTAGATGAGATATCAGTAAAGGTTGAATTAGAAGATTACTTATTTAAACATTACATTAATTGCTTACGTAATGACCCATTAGAGTGATGGCATAAGAGAGGACCTAACAAATATCTGTGCATTTCAATGCTCACAAAGGAGTTCCTTTCTATTTGTGCATCAAGCTCTCCCTCTAAGCATCTTTTTTCCACAAGTAGAGGAATTATCACATTTAGAAGAGGAAGGTTAGCGCCTTGAGGACCTTAAAGTTGAAGACATTAGATTTGTAAAATGATAATTTCATAAAACTATATTGTTTATTCTCAAGGTAACCTAAAACTTTGATCAACTTTAATGACTAATGTTTAACTATTTTAGATTTTTATCTTGAATTATTGGCATTTTATATATATGTTATTGAGAAACAATGTTCTCCTACCATTTGATTGTTAAACATGTATAAATACGTATACAAATTCTAGTGTTATAAGAATTTTAACTTTTGTTTAATACATACAACATCATTGAAACTATAGGTTCAACCAAACGGCCAATACCTTCACTGACACCGAACTGAAGTTAAGTTTAGTTCTAGGTTTTTGCAAAAACCAGTACCGGAGTCGGAGAACCCTACTCTTGTTTACCCTATTGACGGAAAACCATGGATGCGTCACAGCTCACAAAAACAGAGAAACTATTTACGAAAAAACTGTTCGAATGAGTCACAGTTCACAAAAACGGAGAATCCAATAGCTTTGAGCACAAGACTATTGGGAGCTTGGTACCCCTATGGACACCCAAAATATTGCATCCAGGGAGAACGATTCCGAGCAGCAGTAAGCAAGTCTGGCACCTCAGCAGTAGAACATGACGTCAACGACATTGCCAACCAGTGTGGGGAGAGGAAACGAGGAACTTTGTTCACGTGTGGCGACGGTGGAACTGGAAGAGTCTCTATCCGATGCCTCGTCTATGTAATGCCTCGCACGCGCCGCAGCCAAGTGGGCGTAGTATGCCGGTGGCACTACATGAAGTTATCATATGTAAGACTAAACACAAGTTTGGCACGTGCCGCATGAAGAGAAAAAAAAGGAAAAGGAGGGTTTATAATGATGCCCACCAATCGATACCGAGCGAGTACAGCGATTGTACCTGCAGAAAGAAAATTAAATCAGAGATCTTGGGGATGGAGAAAGAGTGACGACAAACAGGTAAGAGAGCAGGCAGGAGGGAGAAAGGCCAGATAGAGACAGAACAAAGAGAGGGGAGGGAGAGAGAGAGAGATGAACCAGATGACAAAGTGTAATAGGCATGAGAGGTCGAGGGAGAGAGAGAATAGAAAAGAGAACAAATGAAAGAGATCATTATAGATGGAGGGAGAGCCCGCGGGCGAGAGAGAGAGGTACGTGTAGCAGAGTTTGTTGGTAAACATTTGCAGATTGTCAGCGGAGAAATTGTTTTCGTCGTACAAAACGTGGTAATGGGTCGGCCTGCTCGTTCCCTGATATTCATTCGACAAAGATAAATAAATGTAATCAGCGTCGCGGATTAATAAATCGACGGTTAAAGAGAGTTGACCTGGATTCCCGCGTGACTGCACAGATAAAAGTCGAACTGCGTGGGATGACAGATCTTCGTATCCACCACAGTACCTACCGATCATGGAAGTCGAACCATAAACATCCAAATTAATCGACGAATAATTTGAGATTTTAACTAAAATCACCAACCGGGCAAGACATTTCCGCTTCTGTCCGTTTCGCGTCCGCGTGGGAAGAATCTTGTGTGATGCCTCTTCTGCACCACGACGAAGGTCACCTTCGGGAGATAGTTCTCCTCCATTGACTGACAGGCCTGGAATTGCCATCGGGAAGATTTCAACAAGTTGGCCAAAAGAGTTCACTGAAACGCGGATGAGGTGGAGCTGTCGACCTGGCGAATGGCGTGCATCTCATACAGGAGAACTTCATTGAACTGCCCTTCACTCACGCCATCTCTGGAGGAAGGAATTAATGTGAGTGATACTTAATCGAAAACTTGGTTAAAAGTGGGGGACAAGGGAGAGCGAACAAGGTAGACCTGTAGAATATGATGCGGAATGGTTTACGATTAGTCTTCTTGTAGAACGCGACCAAGTGTTTTCTGATGATAGCCGTTCATTAGAGGGAGAGAGAAAAGAAAGAGAAGGGGCAGGGGGGAAGAGGGGGGACACTGAAGGAAAGTTATGCAAAAACCTTATCATGCCTCCATCAGAAGGTTTGAACAAGTCCTTGATAATCTCTTGCCTGTGGGTCTGGGCGGAGATCAAGCAGCGATAGTTGGTCATTTCTGAATCTACGCACGCCACAACCTCCAAAATAAAGAAAAATCGTCTAAAAACTAAAATTCAGATAATATTTTATCAATATGAAATTATCCATACAGCGGCAATAGAAGGCGAGGAGTCTTCGCCTGGAGCTGGATGGGTGACATCAGCACCAAAAATTATGGTGGGTATGTCGCTTACTTGCGGAATCGTTCTGTTTACTGCCTCAACGAGAACAGTATTTCTTCCATTAACCTGAAAAACGGAAATATAAAAATAAGCTCAAAGAGAGAAACAGCTAGTAAAGTGAGTCAAACCTTCACGTTGACTTTAAGGGAAAGATTTTCTAAGATAGATTTGGAGCATTTATGGATGTTTCGTGGTTGCAAGCACTGGGAGACGATCCCATACAAGGTCTCGCAGATTCTCTTCACCTGGCCTGCGGAGAGAGAAAAGGAGATTAGTAACTGAAGCGAGAGAAATAACCAGGATCTTGTAGATTTTTCCCAAAGACGCTGACTCACTGTAACATGAGCCACCTCTATCCGGAAGTACAACTATCAGCAGTTGAAAACGCTCATTACTGGCCTTCAGTCTGGCAGAAGTTTGTCCATGTATCTGGGCCAGAGCTTGCCCTAGATTCCTGGGGTCCATGCTGATTCCTAAAAGTGGTCTTGGATTGAAGGACTGCCAAAAAAAAAGAGCAGATTTTAGTACGTTAAGAATACAACCAATGCGAGAAAAGAAGAGTGTTACTCGCACCATGCCCATCTGCTGACACGTGAAACCTAGCTGCTTAAAGAAATTCTCGACAGCTCCAGTTTCTACGAACGAAAGATTCAAATACGCCCAGTGCTTGAGAGTTCCAGCATCAACCATTCTCTAAAAATAACCAATTAAAAACACCATTCACTCTGAGTGACTGAATAAACATCCATGAGAATGAAGTGTTACTTTGTTCAACATGCTCCACTGTCCCATATTAGGTCGGCACTGCTTCTCCTGACCACTGTCACCATACTTGAGCTGTGAAAATTTAACAATAGGTGATATGCCACATTTTCTCCTGGTTTAGAAGGAAAGCATAGAATGCCTCTACCATGGGCGGTGGAAGGACCCGTCCCTCGACAGTGCAGGGTTCATGGCTCACACTCATTCCAAACTCGATAGCAAATTTATCACTGGAATATGTGCAATTCTTGACCACCTAATAATTCACATTGCTAGGAATAAAAAATCACAGGTCAAGGAAAGGGAAAAAAATGGGGGGAAGAATCTACATTGCAAATGCTTTTCTCCCGTTCATTCGGGCGTTTACATGTTGCCCTGAGTATGGATCGCACTTGATTTTCGTTCAGTTTTTTGGTATAACGCTGACCCTCGAGAATTTGGCAAACCTGATCACAGCACCAACGTCTAATTATAAATAAACAGGCAAAATTTAAGGGAGGAGTAGGCTGGCAGAATTTAAACCTCCATTGGCAAGTATATGGGCTTCTTATCGCTTCCAGCAATAATACAGGGCCACGCGTGATGTTTCAACTGCATATTATATTGGGACTTGAAGTATTGAGCAACAGATATCTTGTTCGCCTCACTGTTATCTTGAGAAAACCTGATTAAATATATCACAGTATCCAAATTAGTACAACAAACTCTATTTAAATATGCTTCCGCTGAGCAGGAGGGCAGTGTTTTGAAAAAAGAGTACGTTAGGCTATTTGCCGAGGCTGTCGATAGTCCATTAATACGGTAGCGTCCAGCTGCTTCTCCCCGATGGATTACTCGAACTTTGACGCCTTTCAAAGCCTTCTTAATCTGCTAGACAGTTAAGGAGATCCAAAAATGTTGTCCCGAGTTGATAGTCATTACGATAAAAAACAAGTCATGCGCACCCTTAGTCGATCAGCATCATTCAATGGTCGAGACCCATCCCTGATGTTGAGGTACTGTATCACAAATTCAGTCACCAAGATCGGCTGAAAGAAGGAGGTGGCGGAAATATCTGCCACATGAATTTGACAGTAGATATTATAACAAGTATTCAGTAATATAATGAAAGTCAATAATTGTACCAATGTTCAGTGACAACCCCATTTGTGTTGGTCGGAGACTAGAGTAAAAACCCATCCAATAATCAATGCCGTTTCCGGCATCTCCTTTTCCCCCAAGAGATGGCGAGAAGAAAGACCTCGACACGGGGACATACCTGGCAAAAGAGAAAACTCAATTTGACTTTTGGCTCTGACAGTGAAGGTAATTATTAAGCTCTCTACTTGAAAAATGGCGTCTGTCTTAAGACAACGTCCAGCGCATGGATAGCTTCTTTGGGGTCCTCTAAGTCCTGGCCTCTCAGAAATTTCTGGAGACGGGTTAAGTCCGCGTATCCCACACGCTTGATTACCACTCGAAACTTCCTAGCCCTTCATTGAAACATAAGAAAGCGATACGCAAGAATGATTAAAGAAAACAAAATAATCTGAACATAGTATTGAGAAGTTCAATGAGGTCCAACTGTCGTCCTTCCTCCTCCAGTTCGACATCAAATTCCTTGGCGTTGAACGGCAAGGCATGCGCCGTGTACAAACTCTTGCTACGATCGTAGACCGGCTGTAGGCGATTCAGGTGAGAACTCCCGTAAAGCTTGATAAATTCTTGAAAGATCAACAAGTTCACAGCCTTGGATTTCACTTCTGGAGTGATTGCCACCTAATACATTGATAAACAGGGTCAAGATGACGATCAAACGGGAAAAAAATTCTCGAATAGGCCAGCTTAGATCTAATAAATCTTTAAAACAAAACTGAAGAAAGATCCAACATATTGGATATGCTGTGAAATAAAAGAGGAACCCCATTCATCGTTAGAGTACACTAATAACGACAGAAATATCATCAAAACTGAAATCTGGAAAATTAGTCAACGCATAGACGATATTCATATGAAACTAACAGTCCAGCGACACCAGGAACTTACATCGTAGTGAAATATTTCTGGCAGCGAGACCTTAACAGGAAAATGATTAGTCGCTACAGTGACCTTGGTCCCAAGAGTCCCGAATCCCGGTCGTAACGGCGGTCGAATGCTTTTCGCGGAAGACGGCGCAACACTAACCGGAGTTTCAACCGGTTCAATATGCAACTGCCGGAGCACATCGCTGCTCAGAGATCCGATCTCCGGATCAACCGCCAGTGGAGGTGATCGAGGAAGTGAACCCGATGTAGAAGGCTGGCAAATCGGCGCAACAGGCGCCGTTGTTCTACTTTCTTCTCGGCGTCCTCCTCCATATCCTGATCCTCCTCCCCTGCTAACTCCCCCTTCTCTTCCCCGACCTCTTCCTCTCCCTCCACGCCCCCTCTGAGGCTGCTCCATCCGTGTGGAATGTGGAATTCTGGCTAGGGCCTTGGGCGAGTACCAAGAACCGGAAGTAGTGACATACGAAACTCCTCGAAATCTTCAAATACTGTGAGTGAAGCCTGATGGGACGTAGCTGTGGAAATTCAAGAGAGACGGCGAGACTGCCTCGATTACTATTCTATATAATGTCATTTTCGGAGAAACCGTTGAGCAGCTTCCGCGACTTTCCCGCTCAATCCGACAAGGCAGTGAAGAAATTTGTTACAATTTAAGATCATTTTAATATGTTAAAAACTGGACCGTCCGGTATTGTCATGGCTCCGTTGAAAATTCTTTATAAGATCGATAAATTAAGATTCTGGAGATCTCAGGTTGTGCCAAGATTTGAGAAGATATTTTTTCGGGCAGCTGCTGCTCTCGACTCGACTCTGCCGCCTCCAGATTACTTTTTAACAGGCATACGCTGACACTCTTAACTGCCTCTGTCATTTCGAGAGTAGTCTCTCTCTAAAGTCAGGTCATTCTTGAAGCTCGCACTCAAATCCCTCTCCGACTCGGTTTTCCAGATACTTCAAAATTAGCAGGAGTCACCGCTTTGTGATCTACCTGGAGTCTCGGAGATTAAATTTTTTCCCCTTCCGAATCTCCCAAATTCCATGGCGGAGAGGAAGAGTTTGCCAACATCTCTACTGTTGAAGGGCACTTGCTCCCAGAACTCTGAAAAGACAGCACTCACGTACCATCGCCGCATACTTGACACGAGAGGTACAGCGGCATGCGAATTGATTTGTCCGTTTATGAAATGCTCACCGCAAAGGGTAGTGCGAGCAGTTCGTTCTTCGGTTCGAACGAACCAGCCATTTGTAACATGGTCGAGTTGAGAACAACAACGACGAATCGTTTACCGTTCCTCTGTTCGAGAACGAGTCGCTTGCTAACCACAACTACAATGCCGTTTTCAACGAATCGATTATTCATGAAATTGGCGATTTTGCCATAGATCGACCACAGACCCCGCCGACGATGTTCAGAATTTCGATTCTGACCGGATGTATTAGGGATCTGGAGGGACCGCAGGTGCAGCGGATTTTTCTCCCTCTTGGCGTCGACAAAGCTACGGTCGATCTTCCCCGTCCGACTATAATTATTTCCAGAATAAGTGGATCAGTAAGCATCGTTGCGGCGGCGGCGGCGCGGCGGCGGCGGCATTCGCTGGTTTGCATCATATTTCCACCTCGAAGAGAGAAGAGTCTTCTCAGTTTTTCCTTAACAGAAGCGGCGGCGACCTTTGAGCGGGAGAAATGATCGCCGCCAATTTAAAGGTTTTTAAAAGTTATTTTAATTTTTTTTAATTACTCGATCAAAGATCGGGTAGTGTCGGATTAGGTCATCGATTTTGAGAAAACAGTCGACATCGATTTTTGTGGGACTGGGATCACCGAACCCTAACCGTCCACATGCGTTTGAAAGTCAAAAGAAAAATGTTGAAAGCTGAACTCGAGGGAGTGTGATGTGTCTTGTTGACCACCACTCTCTAGACAATTAGGACCATGGTTCCATTTTCGGGAGTCATTGTGCATGGGGCTGATTAGAATTCTCTTTATAGGACCATATGCATGATAAAAAAAAATCATGATCCAGATAATGACCATTATCATGATCTAGATAATGACAATTACAACAAATAACCGAGCAATTATGCTAAAATGATCGATGTTTTCATCCAAACATTTAGTGCGAAGAACACACCATTTGATTGGTCAAGTCAAATGCAATTGATTCCACACCAACAAAGGACATGTTTGCCTCAACAAATCCAAACTATCAAGAAATTTTGTTGTGATTTGCATGCAGTGTTTGAGAAAATTCCATTCTTGGATGTCTCAACGTGATGGAATTTGACGTATGATATGCTTCTAGTTTGCCATTAGAAGCAAATCTTGTTGGACAAGACAACAATGTATGGGCTAAACAATCATACAAAAATTTCTTTGCATCAATAGATAAACACCAGTTGTACTTGGTGCAGGATTTTATTACCGTGCTTGGACCGATGCAAGATGCCACACAAATACTTTCAAGTTCAAATAAAATCAAGATGGTATGAGTGATTTTAAAAAATTATAAGGTCCAATGTCAAACCCTTTGTGAGGATCGGCTCTTTCCAATAGTGTGCTCCTCGATGATGCACAACTATTCATAATCAAGACAACATACATGGGCATGATCGATAAACTAGAAGAGTACAAAAACAGATTCCTGGTAGAAATGCCTTTGTATCGCAACAGTTTTTGACCCACAAGTAAAGGTGTGGTATTTATCTATACAAACGCATGAGAAGTTGTTGACCTACACTTTTGAATTGTTGAAATAATTGACAAATGGAGTTGACCGGGTCTCATTTAGGACAAGTTTAAGATGTTCCAATTCAAGTACTACGTTGAAATAAGTTGAAGTGAAGAGTTGGTCAACTTTCTTCATGACATAGGGGATGAGATGGCTGAAGCCACCATGGCATGAAAACATCCCATGTTGATGAATTGATGTCATATATGACCCTTCCTCACATTTTGAGAAAGGAAAGATCCCCTCGACTGGTGGTGGCAGGATGGATGTTGCTCATACCAGATGCAAGCATGCATAAGGAAGGACTTCTTAGGTATGTGCACAACTAGTGCACTAATCGAGAGGTTTTCCTCATCGAGTAATGGCATTGTCAACTAAAAGGGGTGTCAATTAAACACATGAAGTATATTAGCACTAATGATATCAAAATGTTGGTTCGGGCAAGCCAAAGTCAATGTGAAGACAGCGAGGAAAGAAGGCAATGAAACTAAGAAAAATATTACGTTCATCAAGGACATCAACATCAATGGGCACAACGACAAGGGTGAGAAGGCAAATGACAAGGATGTCTTGGACGAGGACATCTATGAAGATGTTACTAGTGTTGGGTTCTGATGTCGTTAAACTTTCAATTTTTTTATCAAAACATCGAATGGAGCATAAAATATTGAATCGGATATTAAAAACACCAAGCCACCAAGAATAGATGATCATGTCATCTAGTATGAATGAGAAAACATACTTACAGGGTTTCCTTGACGGAGTTTGATAACATGCAAATTGTGTATTTAAGTCATCCATTTTGGTTGCATTTTGGTCGTTAAGTGTCATAATCAATCATTATTTTTTGCATGTTATCATGATGTTATGCCCAAAATTAAGATTTCCATTTTCAAGTGAAATGGAAGAGGTAGTCACAAATAACTAGGGATATCATGAGAATTTTTAAGGCTCAATAGGAAGAATTGGGGAAAAGAAATTCAATGTTTTTTTAACAACAATAATTACTTTGAAATTTTCTCTAAATTTCAGTATATTTTACTAATACCCTTAATGGGTCGATTGTGACTGACTAGTTTTCGAGGCATTGTGGACAGGATATGCACGTGAATGGTGTGAACTAATTACACAATTGTGATTATTCATAATCACAATTGTGATTAGCATAAGGCTGCATACACAGCGATGCGTACGCATTCAACTCTCATCTCACCTGTAGGGTACGAGATTCAAATGCGCAATAAGTCCTTCACCAATCATTTGGATCGTGAGGAGAAGCTGACCAATCGTAGCATGCAACATGGTGGCGCGTGCGGAGCAATAGGTATCAAAGAAAATAAGTAATTTGCCAAATATGCGTCGCGACTTTGAAAAGCATTAAGAGGAAGGGAAGATAATTCTTTTCGGGTTCGTTCTTGATTTCCCACCCCAAGGAAGCTTGGCCTAGAGGACACAACATAAAGAAGTTCCATCTTGAAGATTGCCATGACCGTAAGTAGCTCAATCGAGTGGATTACTTCCATCCAAAGTTGCAAATAGATTTGCGAGACTAGGTTTAGATATTATACATTTCATATTGTTTTCTTTTGTTTTCTTTCCTCTTCTTTTCCTTTCTTCATAATTGAATCATTCTTTTTATTTTATTGTCTGAAATTGTTTGCTCATCGTTTTTCATATTCTTTATTAGTTTAGTAAATGAATTCAATTCAAGTCAATTCCAAATCTCATTCTAATCGTTCTCTAATTTTGTGAGCAATATTTTTCTCAATAAAAAATATATAAATGAAATAAATAAGATTTCTTCTATATTCATCTCATTTCTTGTTTTAGTCCACTTTGAAAACTCAAACCACAGTTCTCATTCTGTCAACAAGATTTGCTTTAACCTCTCTAGATGTAGAGTCTGTAATATTCTATATCACGTAACATTCTCTATTCTAAATCGATAATATTCTTTAATATGTAAAATACGCAACATTCTGTCAACTAGAGAAATCAATTCCTAAATCACATAAAGATAATGACACACATTTTAAATAATTAAAAGAGACAAAACAAAACACTAAATAATGAAGATGACATTGAATTAAAGATTTGGTGGGAGATAAACTTTAATACATAAAATGTGAAATTATATGTAGAAGCTTAATCAAGATATGAAACTTTCTTGATAAAGTTTTGATAAATAAAAAATATATAATCATGTACGATAAGATGTTTACAATGAAAATAGAAATGATGAAATCAGACTGAGAATATCATATTTGTCATTTTTCTATCGGATGTTCTTTATATCTGGATATTGCAATTCATTTTATATCATTTTCTAGTTGCTTAGTATAATTGATCTAGGAAAAGTTCTATCTTGAATTAGAAGAAAAGGAAATCATTGTGCAACCTCCCTTGGATTTGACCCCTTTAATAAACCACATCTTCGCATATTTGCAAATTTGAAGGGTTTCTTTTGTTTATATTTTATTGATTAAGTTTGAATAAAAGCACAACGACATATTATATCCCATATTTCGGACTTATCAGAGTTCTTAAAGCTATTTAAGTGCCTAGCCTCTAGCGGTATCCAAACAGTCTTTCGGATGGTTGGATCTCCTCTTCAAAGCTCTTCACCAAGACAGAAAGAGAAGAAATGAGAGAATTCTCATTTCTTCTTGCATGAGTACCTTGATTTGTGGTCGTTATCCCCCTATTTTATAGACATTTGGTATGAGATTTTGTTAGAACTTGAATATGCATCATGATTCATCAGAATAATCAGATTCATAAACCGGAATTAAGCGCGTACCTGGATTCACCGGATTAATCTTCATCCAAAGTAGATTACTGAAGTGGAGAATAATCTTCTTGAATATCCCTGATGTAACCTCCAGATCTCTAAAGGAAATGGGATTCTCTCTCGAGGGTTACGAGCATCAAGTTATCCAAGTGGATTATGGCCTCCTATTTATAGAGATGAGGAAAGCTTAAGCCTCTAATCAGCCATTAGTCAGCCCATTAATGACTAATGATTGATTTATTGTCTCTACACATAATTAACCTTTACACACATAAGTGAATGTCGTAATCCCGAGAATAAACATCATTGAATCACTTAATGAGATTAAAATGATAGCTAATCCACAATAATACATAACTATGTCCACTTAATAGAGATTAGATCTAACAATTGGTATTATAGAGAATCTCATTTATTGTAGAGATCACGAGGTTACATCAGGGATATTCAAGAAGACTATTCTCCACTTCAGTAATCTATTTTGGATGAAGATTAATCCGGTGAATCCAGGTATGCGCTTAATTCGGGTTTATGAATCTAATTATTTTAATGAGTCATGATGCATATTCAAGTTCCAAAAATTGGTATCAGAGCCAATCTATGCATCTATTCTTTAGGATGATCAGATAGTTTTATTTTTCATCTATCCATTGAGATAGTTAGGGTTTCCTATTCACTATTTCAATGAAATCTAGAAGAAATCTTCATTGGATCTTCTAGAATTTCATCAGGAAGTTCATTTAATTGTTCTCCCGTTGGTAAAATGATCGGGTTCAAGTTCAGTTGATTGCTTTAGTTTGTTGATACAATCATCGAGGTAGAGGAATAAAATTTCGTTATCGAAATTTTATTTTATTTTTCCAAAGTTTAGAACATACCAAATTTGGTATTGTTCTTTAGAATATGAGGTCGCGAGAAAAGCAGCCTCGGTCTCGGTCAACCCTCCTCCTCGACGAGTCGGGAGAAGATCTCTTGAAACCCCTTCTTCTCGTCCATCTCCTCATCGGCTGGAAGAGAAAGAAGAGCAAACATCTCTTCCGTCTTCTCCTTCGAGAAAGAGTCTCTTCTCTCGGATGTCCATTGCCGCTTCACCGAAGTATCTTTCTCTTCTATCTCTTGTGATTTCATGCCGGTAACCGGATTGTTACCGAAAGGATTGCCTGAAGGAAGAAATTTTTTTAACTAAAGTAAAATCAGCGAAATAAAGTTTTTTCCGAACCGCCTCATACGGCGGTAATCGAATGTATTTCGAAGGGTGAAATTCTCCTTGGAAATCGGAGAAATGTCGGCGGAAATCATCTTCAAATGGATGCGAGAACATTTGAAACCGCCTCTTGCAGCGCTTCCTATGATTTCGTAAGAAATCAAATACCTGATACCGTCACAATTTCCGATTTCGGCGGCCACTAAAATCGTTGAAATCACCCCAAACGGCCGCCATTTTCGCCGAAATTGAGAGTCGGTGACTACTGACTGATTGAGGAAGATCTTCAGCGCCAAAATCCATCCGAATGACCATCGGCCGCAATCGCCGTCTTCTGTAAGCTCCGTTCACACGGAGATCGGACAGAAGAAAGGAGGAAGAGATCGAAATCTCTCCAGCTGTCTATTGAAGGCAGTGAACACACCGAAAGCACCGCCTAATCCACCGCAATTTCCGCCTTCTTCAATCCATGTTCACACAGAGATCGCGGGGAAGAAAGAAGGAAGAAGATCGACGAAGAGAAGAGAAGAGAAGAAAGAATTTCGAGGAGAGAGAAAGAAAGGGCCGATTTTATACAAAGAATCAGCTCAATAAACAAAAGGGCAAGGGCCGATTTTTACTAAAATCGGCCCAATAACGAGGAATTAGGGCCTATTTTCGGCCCAATAATGAAAAATTGGGTCTATTTTCGGCCTAATAAGCACTAATGGGCTTATTAAAGCCCAATAATCATAAATTTGGCCTATTTATTGGCCCAATAAGCATTTCTAGGGCCTGTTAAAGGCCAAAAATGCTAAATAGGCCCAAATACTCGGCCCAATAAGGAAAAATAGGGCTATTTTTAGGCCCAATTAGACCCTAATTTAGAAAATAAGGTTTTATAAAACCTATCATTTCCAAAGCCTAAAACAAAAACAAAACGGGCTAAAAGGCCTTAATATCTTAGGTTAGGCTTGGAAAAAGAAGAGATTTCTCACTTTGCAAAATATATACATGTCTATGATTTTGGACTTCTAAATTTAAGTAACATTCTACAACAGTGGCTCTCTTGTTTAGATCTCTTATTCCAAATCCTAGATGGGGTGTGTATGTCTATGTAGGCCTTAGCTGGCCCAAAGGTAGGCGATAGTCGTACGAGATTATAGACACTCGTGAGAATTTTTGTGTGACAATTATTCAACAATTTGTTCATTGTGAAGGTTAATGCGGTCCAAAGATAGCTTGCTTTTTGACAAGAACTTATTGTCAATGGCATTCATCGGATTAAGATGTCTCTAGCAGTTGATGTTGTTGTCCAAAGATGACTCGTTAATGTGCACTGATGTCTTGTAAAATATTTATTTTAAATTTTACAAATTTAATTGTGAATTACTATTTGTCCTCTGTATGCAGCTTATTCAGACGAATACATCATCGTACAAGGAAATAGAGTTCCTATTTTGAATTCCATAAATTTCAAGAACTGGAAGAGCGATGTCATGATTATATTAGCCTATGCCAATGTTGACTCTGCCATGATGGACCCTAAACCTCCAAAAGAGGATTCCAAGAAATTTCAAGCATGAAACACTTCTAATAGAGTATGTTTAATGACTATGAAACGAGTGATTCTAGAAGTTTATCAAGGTGAACTCGAGACCAAAGACCTGACTGCCAAAGAATTTATAGAGAAAATAGAAACAAAGTTCTCAAAAAATAAAGTTTTGGAAACTAGAGAGTTATTTATGAAGCTATCTTCCATGCACAAAGGTCAAGAACAAGTAAGAGAACTCATCTACTAGATGAATACATTTGCAGCAAAGCTCGGACAACTGGGCATGGAAGTAAGTGACAAGATGCTAATGGAATTTTGTCCTCAAGTCACTTCCACCAAAATTTGATCATTTCAAGTTGACATATAGTATCTATGAGCATAAATGGAGTCCTGAAGATCTCACTTTGTTATGCACTCAAGAAGAACTCCGATTAAATGAAGTCAATTTTGAAAGCGCAAATTTTGGTTGTACCTCCAAATCAAAGAAAAGGAAGCACGAAAAGATCAATCAAGGGGGTTCTCTAAAAAAGAACCAAAAAGGCAAAAGCACGATAAAGCATTAACTTGTTTCCATTGCCAAAAACTTGGTCATTTCAAGAAAGACTGTACAAAATATCATCCATGGAGACAAAAGAAAGGTAATTTGATTACTCATGTTTATACAGAAGTCAATCTTGCCTCTGTATCTACCGATACATGGTGTCTAGACTCTGGTGCTACCATTCATGTTAGTACGTCAATGCAAGGTTGCCTCCATTGTCGAAAGCCAATAAGTGAAGAGAAATATGTCTTCAAAGGCAATGAAACTTCAGCTAGAGTAGAAGGGATCGGAACATTTAGATTTGTTCGATAGTGGTATTGGGCTCTCGGCCCATTTATCTTCTCCTCTCATCTTCTCTTATATAAGGACCTATGTACTCTCATTTCTACATACGATTCTAGGGTTTCTTCATCTCATCGTCAACATGGTATCAGAGCCATAATTTCTTCTCGCCGCCGCCGCCATCGGACGCTACAGTCGTCATTCCCGGCGTGCCGCCTCTTTCTACTCCGACGCAATATCCTCTCCTTCCTAGTCTACCGTCATCACCATTATCGAGCCTTCTCGGCGTCGAAACCACGGACGCCATTCGTCGCTTCGCTCCATCCGACGCTTTACGAGGTGCGCCTCTACACGACGTCCTCCGCTCCGCTGCGTTCGCCGCTCTGATATCAACTTATTCACGAATGCTGGGATCGAGTTTGCTCATCAGGACGGGAAGCTCGCTTTGACCCAGCGGAAGTATGCCCTTGACATGCTTAAGGAGACAGGACCTCTTGGGTGCAAGCCAGAGACCTCACCCATGGAAGCTCGCCCACAGTTTTGGGATACTTCGTCTCCACTCTTTGAGGATGCTAATAGCTATCAGAGATTTTTGGGCAAGTTGATATATCTCACCGTCACTCGCCTCGACATTGTATATGTGGTTAGTGTCTTGAGTCAGTTCATGGAGGAACCTTGATGAGTTCACTGGGGGGGAGCTCTACGGGTTCTAGCATACAACAAGCAAGCCCCAGGGAGAGGGCTCATCTATCGACGACACGGTCATCTGCATATCGAAGCCTACTCTGACGCCGGGTATGCAAGTGACAAGGGAGATCGTAAATCTACTACATGCTATTGCACTTACATTGGAGGTAACCTCGTCACCTGGCGATCCTGAAAAACAGAAGGTGGTATCATGCTCCAGCGCAGAGTCCGAGTATCGAGCTATGGCTGAGACCGCACGAGAGATGGTATGGCTTCGATCATTTCTCCAAGATCTCGGCATTTCAACCCCTTTTCCAATGCCCATTGACGTGTCGTTTTTGTGCGTCGTTAAAACACAAAGACGATGGTAAAAAAAATTTAATAAAACCGAACTCACAAAGACAAGATATAATAATCAAGTATTGGGTAAGTATCGGGTCGATCCACAAAGAGCAGGGTTGACTTTAATCGTAGAGTTGACTTGGTCAAACTTAGGTTTAAAAGGAGTTTTAAATAAGAGAAAATAAGATGTAAAATATGGAAATGATATAAATAAGGTAAATAAGAAGTTTTAAGAATTGAAATCTCGGATTTGACAGAGAAAAGTCAAAAGTCAAAGTCAATGCATTGACTTTGACCAGCAGTAGGTGTTTTGCAAAATCAGATAATCAAACAGAGTCAGAAGATTACGAAAAATAGATATTTGGAAACGAGAGAGAAAATGGAATTTATTGATATATATTTCGTAATTTTTGGATAAGAAATGGATTTATTATGAATTATTGAAAATCAATGATCAGAAAATGCCCAAAATTAACACCTCAGAGGAAATCTTCAAATTGAATGACCAAATGAAATCCAAATCTTGTAATTTATATGTCAATGGAAAGCTAAGAACCAGAGGAATCCAACAAGATCAAAATTATCAAATTCTGATTTGTAAATCAAAAGTAATTGACCCCGAAAGTCAACGTTTGACTTCTGATGAAAGATGAACAACCCTTGGTCAAACGTCAAATTAGAGGGTCAAATGAAGTCAGAATTTGATGAATTTGCTATCCACAGAAAGCTGATGAAAAGAGGAATCCAATGAAACCAAAATAAAGTGATTTGGAATTATAATCAAAGAGATATCCTATTTTCAAAATCAGAGACTTTTCAGACCTAAAATTGGGGAAAATGAAGAACAATATGAACTAATTTGCAAAATTAAACTTCTAAATCTAATTAAAACTTAAATTACCTCCTGATAATCGATCAAGTCTCACTACTAACCCGATTGCCGCAAGGATGGGGCTCCAATTCTCGTGGATTGAAGCGAATTTGCTCGGATTCTTCCTCGTGGACGTTCGGAATTCAAGGGGAAAATTCGATGAAATCAAGGAGAAATTCGTGATCAATCTCGCTCCAATTGCTTCGCAATCGAGTCTAAACGCGGGGGGAACATGATGAACTAGAGATCTTCCTCGAAACTCGCTTAATTTATTGACGAGTCGATCAGAAGTTCAAGAACAAAGAAGGGAAATACATGCTTTTAAAGAGGGAAATTGGCCGAAGATCGTGGGTCATTGGAGCAGTCGTGGAGGCGATTTACAAGGGTCGTGGGAGCGGTTCCACTTGGTGAGGACGCGGTTTCAGTTCCGCGACGATTTTGATCGGATTTCACGGTCAAACAGCCTCAAATTTTTGCCACGATCGCGACGCGATCGGGCCACGATCGTGCGTCGATCATGATCTTGGAGATCGGTCGGCCGCCTTCTGATCCTATCGGATCAATTCCGCGACGAAATTTGTGCGATCGCGGCTCGATCGCGGTTCGATTGGACCGCGATCGTGAAGTTCTTCCAGAACTATTCTCTGTCGTCCGATGGAGATCCAGCGGTCTGGAGGGTTCCGCGCGTCTCCACAATGGAAGGAGGTCGGGGTGATCGAGGGCCATCCGATGAGAATCGTCCGGTCTGAAAGCATCCACACAAGTCCTCCGATCGCGAAAAATCATGACCGTCCACGCAGTGCTTCCGATCGCGGAAAAATCATGTCCGTCCGATGGAGCTTGATTCCATGATCAAATCACGATGAAAATTGGATGCTCTTGGTGGCTCCACGTGTCATCCGATACGTCGTTGATCGTGTTCACTTAATCGCGATAATTCCTGCACGTGCTTGATCTACGATCGCGTGGACTCGGGTCCACGCGATCTAGGCCGTCTTGATGGAATCCGATGCTCGCGCTACGTCCACGTCACCTGCAAGGTAAAACCGTATGGGAACATAGTCCCACACGGAGGAAATGACGGGAAAACTTGCGCTTAAATGGGGCAGCGCATTACATCATCAGCCAGTCCATAGTGGATAGGCTTATATGTACGATAACCCTATGATATTAAAATATATGTTAATAGTGACACGTGTACACGTGTCATCCCTGCGCCACGCATGGGCCACCCGCGGCCCTGCCACGTGGCCTCAGAGCCACGTCGCATCCGCGCGGTGTTCCCGCGTGCCACATCATCGCCTCGCCACTTCAGCATACGAGGGCCTGTGGACCAAAATAACCCCCCTTTTTCGCGATTTTACTATAAAAATTCATAAAAAATCAATTTAAAAATCAAATAAAAATCAGAAAAAGGCATAGAATTTCAGAAATTCATATTTCTCAAAATACAACTCCTTTTAATCTCAAATTTTCTCCATTGGATCACAAATTCTTTTCTTTTTAATATCATGTCATTTAAAAAATATTTTTAAAGAAGAAATCAAGATGACTTATAATTTACTTAAATCATTTCTCATTAAACATTTTAAATCATAAATTCATCATAAAATCATCCTTCCAAACATTTACTAAAGTCAAAACTCATTCAATAACAGAGATTAACTTCTATTAATTTAAACAAAAGATTAATCATCTAATAGACATGAAATTATCCCTAATTTATGCATAAATATCAACTTTAGTGAAATGACATGCCAATGGAGAAAATTCCTAAAAAGTATGATAACATGCATCATATTCACATAAAATAAGCATGAATATGAGTTAATTAAGATAAGAATTCAAGTTATAAATGCATGTTATCACCCATGCATTGTGATAATCAAGCCGCTATCTTCATCGATGGAAATTCAACCTTTCATGAGCGTACAAAGCACATTGAGATTGACTGCCACTACATACGAGACAAGGTTATGTCCGGAGTCATCTCCACTCCTCATGTGACATCATCGCATCAGCTTGCAGACGTCTTCACAAAGAGTCTAGCCGGGATCTCATATGACACCACGTGTACCAAGCTGGGCATGTTTGATTTATATGCTCCAGCTTGAGGGGGAGTGTCCGATAGTGGTATTGGGCTCTCAGCCCATTTATCTTCTCCTCTCATCTTCTCCTATATAAGGACCTATGTACTCTCATTTCTACATACGATTCTAGGGTTTCTTCATCTCATCGTCAACAAGATTGCTTCTAAATATTGGTCATCTTGTTGATCTTATAAATACTTTTGTTGTACCAACTTTTAGACGCAATCTAGTGTTTGTATCTACTTTGGACAAATTTGGTTATTCTTGTACTTTTGGAAATAGAAAAGTTAGTATCAAGTATGAAGACAATATTATTGGTATTGCCTCTTTATTACAAGATAGTAACCTGTATCTACTTAATATTGTCACTCCATCCAACTTAATTTTGCATACAACCATGAGAGATAACAAACTCAAGTCACCTAGTTCCAATTCCTATTCCTTATGGCATAGAAGACTGGGCCACATTTCACAAAACAGAATTGATCGGTTAGTCACAAAACGAGTTCTCCAGCCATTTGATGTCAGAGATATTGAAAAGTGTGTTAGTTGCATAAAAGGCAAGAACACACACACTACATGAAAGGGATCTTCACGAGCAACAGAGTTATTACAATTAATTCACACGGATACATGTGGGCCATTTCCTACAGCGATAATAAATGGGCATTGATACTTCATTACATTTACGAACGACTATTCGAGATATGGTTATATTTATCTCATCCGTGATAAATCATAGTCGTTGGACACATTTAAGATATTTATAGCAGAGGTAGAAAATCAGCTCAACAAGAGGATCAAGGGTGTGAGATCAGATCTTTGTGGAGAGTTCCATGGAAGGAATGATGCATCTGGTGAGCAATGTCCTGGAAGTTTTTCCCGATATCTCGAGCAATCAAGAATTTTTCCTCAGTATACTATGCCGGACACTCCTAGTATGAATGACATTGTTGAACGACGTAATCGAACACTTCAAGATATGGTGAGAAGTATGATGGCTGAATCATCGCTTCACGTAAGTTTATGGGGTGACGCCTTAAAGACAGCTATATACTTATTGAATCGAGTTCCAACCAAAGAAACTATAAAGATATAATATGATCTATGGGCGGGTAGAAAACCCAATTTGAAGCATCTTCATATCCGGGGATGTTCAGCTCAAGCACGACCGTATGTCCCTAAAGAGAGAAAACTAAACTCTAGAACAATAAGTTGCTATTTTTCTGGATATTCAGAAAAATCTTGGGGTTTCAAGTTTTACGATCCTAACACTAGAGGTATCTTTGAAGCTGGAAATGCACATTTCTTTGAGGATATTGAATTTGATGGGGGAAATAAAGTTAGAGACACTGACTTTCAAGAAGAACATGATGATAGTGTTAATATAGAAGGTAATCTAATTCTTTCATGTGTTCAAGCAGATATTTCGCGTCCTTCAGCTTCCTATAGTCAAATTTCATATCCTCAAGAAGAAGCGTCATTAAAGGAATTCACGGTTCAAGAGGAAACTCAATTTTCCAATAATTTGAGTATATATCTTCAAGAACATGAGGTTGATCTGGAGATAAAGGAAAATGATCCTATTAATTTATGGCAAGCCTTGCAAAGCTTTAATGCACACAAGTGGATTGATGCTCTAAATGAAGAGATGAAATCCGTGCATGACAACGATGTTTGGGATCTTGTTCAGTTACCCGAAGGATTGAAACCTATTGGTTATAAATGGATCTTTAAAATCGATAGGGATTCAAAAGGTAATACAAAAAGATGTAAGGCACGTCTTGTTGCAAAGGGTTTTACTCAACGTGAAGGCATATATTATAATGAAACCCTTTCTCTAGTATCATCGAAGGATTCATTCAGAATCATAATGGCACTTGTAGCTCATTTTGATCTTGAGTTGTATCAAATGGATGTAAAGACTACATTTCTAAATGGAGAAATTGATGAAACCATCTATATGGAACAACCTGAAAATTTTGTGACAAGAGATCCGAAGTCCATGGTCTGCAAAAATTAAAGAAATCTCTTTATGGACTGAAGCAATCTCCTCGCCTATGGTATCACAAATTTCATAAAATTATCAGTTCATTCGGTTTTGTCATGAATCCTGCTGATGAATGTATATATCATAAGTTTAGTAGGAGCAAGTATATTTTTCTAGTATTATATGTCGATGACATTTTACTTGCCACTAATGATCTAAACTTACTACGTGATACCAAGAAGTTTCTGTCAAACAACTTTGAGATAAAGGACCTTGGTAATGCCTCTTATGTTTTAGGCATTCAGATTTACCGAGATCGTTCTAAAGATATCTTAGGGCTGTCACAAAATGGTTATATTGAAAATCTTCTCCAAAGATACGGTATGCAAGATTGTAAACCATTACATACCCCAATTGCTAAAGGAGATAAGCTAAGTCTCAATCAATGCCCAAAGAATGCATTAGAAATCCAAGAGATGCAAAAATGTCCGTATGCACAAGTGGTGGGGAGTCTTATGTATGCTCAAGTTTGTTCGCGTCCAGATATTGCTTATATAGTGGGGGTTTTGGGTCGATACATGAGTAATCCGAGTATGACACATTGGAAGGCTGCAAAACGAGTTTTAATATATTTATAGAGAACAAAGAATTATATGCTTATGTACAGAAAATCAGAAGTGTCCAATAGTAGCATTGGGCTCTCAGCCCATTTATCTTCTCCTCTCATCTTCTCATATTTAAGGACCTATGTACTCTCATTTCCATATACGATTCTAGGGTTTCTTCATCTCATCGTCAACAACAAGAATTAGAGATCATTAGGTATTCAGATTCTGATTTTTCTAGATGCATTGATAGTAGAAAACCTACTTAAGGCTATATTTATTTGTTGGCTCGAGGAGCTATCTCATGAAAAAGCACTAAACAAGCATTTATAACGTCTTCCACTATGGCAGCAGAATATATAGCATGCTATGAAGCATCAAATCATGGCAATTGACTAAAAAATTTTGTCATAAATTTAAAGATAGTTCTAGGAATTAAAAGACCACTTAAGCTTTATTGTGACAATAAGTCAACCGTTATGTTTGCCAATAATAATCGGAGCTTGAAAAAATCTAACCATAAAGATATCAAGTATCTGGTTATTAAAGAACGAGTTCAGAAGGAACAACTATCTATTGAGCATATCAGTACAAACTCTATGGTAGTAGATCCACTTACTAAAAGAGTTCCGGCTTTAGTTTTCCATGAACATGTTGCGTATATGAGTCTCACATCATATGACGATCTGTAATTTCAATGGGAGTTTGGTGTATTTTGTGTGCTTATTATGTAACGAACATGTTGTATATAAGTTAACTATTATGAACTTAATTTCAGTTGATCTCTCTTCATACTTCAGAGGACTAAGTTGAAAATGTAATATATGAATCACGTTTCATGTAATTTTCATGCTACACATCCACACACAATCTACGTCATTCATTCGATTAGTATATGTATCATTGTTTGGGTTCAGTTATGCTCAATGTGATGAAAATCCTATTGGTTTGTTGCTGGTTTGATGATGGACGAGATTGATGAGAATATTTGCGAATGATAGCATCAAGTTGAGCTCATAAAGTGATAATTCATAATATTCAGTTAATGCATATCTTGTCCAAGTGGGAGATTGTTAGATCTAATATCTACTAAGTGTACATAGTTATGTATTATTGTGGATTAGCTATCATTTTTATCCCATTAAGTGATTCAATTATGTTTACTCTCGGGATTACGACATTCACTTATGTGTGTGGAGGTTAATTATGTGTAGAGGCAATAAATCAGTCATTAGTCATTAATGGGCTGACTAATGACTGATTAGAGGATTAAGATTTCCTCATCTCTATAAATAGAAGGCCATAGTCCACTTGGATAACCTGATGCTCATAACCCTCAAGAGAGAATCTCATTTCCTCTAGAGATCAGGAGGTTACATCAAGGATATTCAGGAAGACTATTCTTCACTTCAGTGATCTACTTCAGATGAAGATTAATCTGGTGAATCTAGGTACGCGCTTAATTATGGTTTATGAATCTGATTATTATGATGAATCATGATGCATATTAAAGTTCCTACAATTTTTTTCATAAAAACCCTTATAATTATGTCTATATCCACCAATATCCATAGACCTTATGTGTGTGACATTCTAGGTCTATATATCTCACTAGTTAATAACTATATAGACCAAATAACACTTTATTGGTCAACCTTAATTAATTATCCACATCCACATATAAATTAACTAATCAAGGATCGATTTCATCATATCGATCCGTTGAATTGCCGGCCTGTTGGGTGCCAAGCTACATCATGTACTCTAAGAAATATGAAGTATGTAAGAACTCAATCATGAAACCTTCCCGTCATTGATTACCATGTATATATAATTCTTCGTCCACATTAGACTCATGAATGACTTAGGGTACAGTCAATTGTCAAACCCTAATTAGTCACTCAAGTTAGTACTGATGCGTGTAGAAATCATTGGGAACTCCATCTTCGATATTTCTACTACCTTGGCCAAGGATTTCATCGCATCTCATTCCTTGAGTTAATCTCCTGAAATACCAAGGGCAGGTGATCCCATCTTGATCACACAATCATCTTCGTGGACTTCATGTCATATCCAATATACGATGTTTTAGATATCCCATGGCTAGAGATTCATAATTTATGATCAAAACATGATTATCCATCAACAATATGTCTCTAATGTCTCAAGTCAAAGGATCACATACACAACCATGACATGAATCAACCTAATTGACAAGTAGGTATAATAACATTCAAGGATTCATACAGATCAATTCAAAGAGCACTTTATCCAAAGAGCACCCACTATCTATCCTTAGAGTTACCACACTGATGGCTACAAGATCATTCATACTCATTATATGAGTTGGATTAGATAGTGCTATTCTTTTCGGATAATTCGATGTCCTTCTCGAATATCCCACGAATAAGAATGTTTAGAACATAAGTTTAAAGACTAGCGATCACTATATTATGATCTCATCATAATTCACTTAGTTATTGCACATGCTCATCGACTTCATTACAAACATCAGACAAGAATAACAATGAATAAATTTCATTTTAATGAACATAAACAAGATACATGAAAGTGTGATAGGCTTATAGGCTACATAATATCTATTAATTAGTGGATTATTAAATGTTGTTATGTTATTTTTCTATTTGTGTTGCTTTCAGACATAAAAATTTGCTTTTTCTCAAGTGAAATATTCTGATAGAGTAGTTTATGAGATCTTATTAAAGTTAATGTTATGTTAACTCAAATGCTAGTTTATAATAACTATGATGTTGAGTTGATATTCATGATGCAATGGATGAAACAACTAATGGTAGAAAGAATGTTTATTTTTCTCAATAATGATTTTATTATATTCAAAAGATGGACATTTTAGTTATAATACATTTCACACAACTAGCGCAAAATGCAAAATCTTTCATTTAGAAACCACTTAATCCCCCTTGTCTTTAGATTACTTTTTGGCAAGATTTATGCTTATACGACTTAGTTTACATTCCTTATGTTGTCTTCATCTCTCTTCATTTTATGCTACAATGACTTATATTTGCCCAATATGAATTTCAAAATAAAATTTGAATGGTTTTAAATATAAAGAAAGATAGATATGATAGTCTTTGTGGAAGTCAATTAGGGTTCGCCTACCGTCATTCGGACCGTCATCCGGTACCGGTATCTGCCGATACCGGTACCCTATGACCGGTTGATGGAGGACCATGCGCAAGCCGAAGCACGTGACCCGCTTGTTGTCGCCTGTGAAGCGACGTGAAGGACTCGGATTTCAATATCCGGCTTGACGACGAGTCTTTTCCACCCTCCCCGCTTTATTTTCTGCGTGTGTTTTGTTTGTTTGGGGAGGACCTCCACAGTTGTGGGCCCTCCCACTGTGTTTGGACTTAAGGACAGACCTATCCCCCTTTTTTTCCTACAAAAAGGGGAAGAGACCCGAAGAGAAGACAAAATGTACTTTTTTTATTGCAGTCAAGAAGTTTCTTGGAGAAGAATGTTCCCCTAGAAGAAGGGAAGGTTATTTTTTTGCGGGAGGAGGGTTTGCCACTGTCGCTTGGTCGCTGCCGCACCGTCGCCGCTTCCACTCCTCTGTACACGACGGATTCGCGCCCCGCCATCGCCGCCATTGCTGCTCTGCCGAATCTTGGGAGAAGGATTCGCTGGTCTCTCGCTGTCACCACAAGGACGCCCAGCCGCCGTCGTTGATTGCCTGGACCAGCGCCCCACAGCCCCGACGATCATCCCCCGACTGCTCTGAAGTCGGTGCCACCCTGCTTGCCATATCGTCGCCAGTTGCTCTGCTCTGAAGTCGGTGCCGCCCAGACGTCGTGCCGCCCTGCTCTGGACAGATTACGACCCTCTGCTTCATCGGACTGGTCGTGCCACCCCTCAAGGACTCACATCGCACCGCGGCCTTCCGGACTTCGGTCCCGCAGGTCAGAACACTGCCCCCTTTAGAGTATCATTATTTCTTTCAATACTTACTTTCGCGTGCTCCACCGCCGGGGATTAGCGCACATAGGATCCACATCGGCTTGGGTATTGGGGAGGGGTTGATCTTGTGCCGAGCAGATTGCGTTCCGTCGTACAAGTGTGACTCACTCCTGTCAAGGAATCCCGCACTGTCCGTGTCGGTAGTCGATTTAACGGATCATTGGGAGTTTGACCGTTCGTGGAACTCTTGGATTGCTTCCAAGGGTCGATTGCCTACGTCCGCTGCAGCCGAATACGTCGCATTATTTTCAAATCATTATCAATTTTTGCATTTCATCACTGCATTAAGCACTCTGTCCCCTCATACCTTGTGTTTAACACGAACCGATCGGTCCCGGCAGAGTCGTGTTACATCACCGGTATCCAGTACCCGATACTGTCATCCAGTTCTGGATGACGGGTATCAGATTGAAGGGGGGACCGGGTGCGGTACTGGATGCTTCCAGTACCGATCCGGTACCGGATGACGGTATCGGGAGATACCGGTACCGGATGACGGTATTCTCCCGATACCATGTTCCATGGGCTCAACCGTTGGATCTGATGGACTCATCGCGATCAACAATCACGATCGCGCGTCGATTCACGAATCGTCGCCTTCGTCTGATGATCGTCCGATCGCGAATCAAGGGTCGCGATGCGTTGATGAAGAGGCGCTTCGGTTCTGATCGTCCGTTGGATTTTGATCCAGCGGTCGTGATGTCTCGAGAAGTCCATTGATTAGAAGTGATCTCAACCGTTATAATTCGTGTGATCAACGGCTGAGATGAATCACTTAAACTTTTATTAAGCCACGTGCGCCTTTCTTGATCGGGAGGACCTCGTGTCCACCGCACTGACGCCACACGTCCATCACGATTTTCGATCGAATGCCTCTCGTCGCACCACGCGTCCTGCAAACAAGATGTCGGTATCGGTTCCGATATCGATATCCGGTATCAACATCCAACGCTAGCCGTTAGCGGATGTCGGTATCGGATGACGATATCAAAAATCGATACAGACATCCAGTAACCGATACCGACATCTGGATGTCGGTATCGGGTACCGGAGGTATCGGGTACCGTTTAGGACCTTAACGGTACCCGATACCGTTACCGTAATCGATACCGTATTCGATACCGGTATCGGAACGGGCGAAGCCTAAAGTCAATAGAGATGTATAAATGCTCCTTTGAGAGTGAGAGAGGGAGAGAGAGAGACAGATGATAACATGCAATTTATACATGAATTTATATAATTATTAATACAAATTAAGGTATACAATAATTTATTTGTATGCATGTTATAATATTTTGAGGGTATATCTATCATTTCATGTAATTTTATGTTATGATCTAAAAAATATATCATTTTAGGGATAATTATGTATAATTCTAATAATCTAATTTTATTCCCATTTATATTTGAGATTATAATTATCTTTTCATAATTAAATAATAAGAGAAAATATTTGTTTATACACTCATGTATTTTTCTAGTTTTATTTTCTAAGAGGAATAAGTGTATTTTTTAAATGAAAATATATTATCTTGTTATTTAAATAATTTGAATTTTTAAAATGATAGATAATTTACTTTCTGATCCAAAAAAATAATTTTGGATTAATTTAGAGTTGTCTTTTGAAAGTTTATAAATTTTTTAATTTTTAGGGATTTTTATAGAATTTTTATGAAATTATTTAAACTTATTTTTTTATTTTAAAAAAAAAAAAATGATTATTATATCACGAGCTGACGTGGCGAAGCGTCACCCCTGGCAAGGCATGTACATGCCACATGTGTACGCGTGTTAGTAATTAGTGGGTTAAACATTCATTATGGATTTAAGCTAACCCATTATACACACATACCTTATATACTCATCAAATCACATGAATTTTTATCATGTGGGACAATTATTACACGCAGGAGACGTGGTACAATCTCGAGTGGGTGATCGCACGATTTAATTGCGATGATCAATTTTCACTTACTCGAGTGAGTACGTGGCTACATCTGAGTAGGCGACGATTTGTTTTAAGATGATTTAATCTCAGCCGCTCATTTGGGGAGTTATAATGGTCGACATTAAATGTACCCGACGGACACGTGGACTCCCCTTGATCGCTCGATGAAGATCAAACACTAGACGTTAAGCGACAGTTCTTCACGCGCGACTTGGCAAAATCTGAGCATTACATCATCGATCAAACGAACGCAACTTGATGAAGATGATTCATAAATAGACGTTCAATCTGATCTGTTGATCAAAGGTGAAGAGACTCATCCAACAGTCGCGCCCAAATTCCTCTATAAATTAACATGTTCTTCGACGAAAAAACTTCCTTCTTAGTTGTTTCGAGCAAATTAAATAGTTTAGACAACTCAGTCCTTGAATCTTTGGATTTCTTTCTCTTCTAGACTTGTTTGGGCGTTCAAGAAGTAACTGAAATCAAGATTTAGTGGGGACAATCGGAAAAAATCACCTCATGAACGTCGAACTTTGTTTTCATAATTGTGGAATGAAAAGCCTTTGATCATGTGATTAATAGGATCGTTCGAGCACGACTTCATGTTAGATTATGTATTTTCTTCTTAATCTTTATTCCTGTATCATTAGATTTTAATTTTGAGTTGTAGATTCGATTAATTTTAGATTTAATTTTGGTTTTTCTCTCTCTTCATGATCTATTGTCTATCTAATTTTTGCTCCTTGATTTCTCTGTGAATCTTGATCCAAATCGAGTATTTTTTTATTCTATGGATTCGTCTTAGAGTTTTCTTCCCAAATATACTAAAATCCCTAATTTCTCGCCTCTATTAATCATCCGATTTGGTCGAATTTCAAAGGCACCTAAAAATCCCCTTAGTTCTCTGTGGATTCAACCCTTATTCACCACTATACTCTTTAATTAGTGACAAGACGAAACCGCGAGGTCATCAATTTCACATGGTCTAGTGTCAAAAATAATTCCAAACTTACCAATTTGATAAAAATAATTCAAATTGAGGGGTATAATGGTGAATAAGGGTCGAATCCACAGGGAAATAATGAAATTTATGATGATCTCTTTGAAATTGATCAAATCGAACGATGAATCGATGATAGAAAATGGAGAAAATGATAAATTTATGAAAGAGAACTTAGAATCGTTTCCACATAATAAAAAATCACTGAAATTGATCTTGATTTCGTGAAGAAATTGAAGATCGAAGTGAGGAGAAATTTCCGAACTTGTAAATTGCGATTTTGAGGGAAAATTAAACTAAATTGCACTTGAAATCTTAATCTAAATCAAAATTAAACATGAATGGATGATAGATTAGCAAAAAATCGACTCCACTAACCCAAGATTGTGATCAGATTAACACGATTAATGACTTCAATCGTCGAAAATGCGAAGAACGTGATCATGGAGTTCAAGCTGCGATTTCTCCTTCGTCTCTCAACAAAATCTTGATTTCAAACACTCCGTGGATGCGGAAATGAGTGTAGAAGGGGATGAAATCAAGAGACTCGAGAAGGGAGGTGTCTAAACAGATCAATTAGATTGATTTCTAACTCGAATGCTTTACAAATCGGAAGAACATGTCTTTTTATAGGGAGTATTTGGGCGTAACTGTCTGATCGAAAACGATCGACAGTTACGATGGAACGGTCCATCGTGGACCGTTTTAAAAAATGTCGCAGCCGTCAGATCTTAGATGGAGCATCCGGATGAAGTCTGATGAGATGCGTTATAAAATGCCTTGAATCACGATCTGACGGTCGAGATGCGACCCCGCGTTTCATCAGAGCCGTAATAACTCTTTATTTATGGCACGTGCGCTGATGTGATCCGATGAACCTTGAGTCCACGGGATCCACGCGCGGCATTTCAACGCGCCGTCGATCCGACGCCCCGCGTTAATCCATGTCACCTGCATCTTAAAAACCATGTGAAACTTAGTCCCACACGGAGAAAATTAAAGGATAGTATCGACTATAAGGTGCGACATTTGAGAAGGGTAAGCTTAAATTCTGAATACGGAATGCTTATATGTACTATAACCTATATACTTACGATAAATATAAATATCATGTCACATCACGTCGCGTAGGCTCCGCGTGGGCTCGCGTGGCGTTGTCACATGGCCCTGAGTGCCATGTCGCATCCATGTGGCCCCTGCGCGAATAAACCCCCCATTTTGCTTTATTTCAAATCATTTTTAACATTAAAAATTGCAAAATTAATTCAAAAAAATCCATAAAAAATCCCTAAAAATTAGAAAATTCATAACTTTTAAAATATAACTCTAAATTAATCCAATTTTCTTTCATTTCATCCAAAATTTAAGTATCTATCATTCTAAAAGGTAAAAATTGATAAATAATGAGAGTTTTAAATTTTATTTCAAAAATATATTTATTCTTTAAGTGTTTTCTTTTAAGAAAATATAAATAAATGTTTATAAAATGATTTTCTGGCATTATTTTAACTCTAAAAATATCTATAATCTCAAGTAAAGATGGGTTATTAAACTATTTATCTTTAAATCATCATATTTAACCCTATTTTAAAGTATTTTTGAGATTATAATGAATTTTTCATAGAATGATAGAAAAATACTCATAAATACAATAACATGCATGGAAATGAAATCATTTATGCCTTAACATGCATTAATAATCATGTTTATAATATTTATTTAGCATGTTATCAATTAGCGATCATAACTTTAAAATGGTGATTTTGGAACTTATTTTGACACGACTTTGTGTGTAGTCAATCACCACATGAAATCATTTCATCAAAAGAGAGGAGAAGAGAGAAGGAATTCTAGAAGGTAAAAAAGAGTACACTTTTATTTACTCAATGATGTCTTCTATATAATATTCTATGTAAGAGCTTTATTACAATGATAATAACTCTAGATAAATGAGAAGAATGCCCTTGTCTTCTAACACCCCCTTGAGAAAAGGAGTGGATATCTATCAATCCCAGCTTGCCAGCTAACATCATAAATTAGTCTTTTGGGAGTACATTGGTCAGCAAATTAGGGTATGGCACAATTGAGCCAATGTAAGGTGTAATAATTCTATGATTCTTTTATGTTTCCTTGATCTAATGTTAAACATGTTTTATTTGGTCATGTTCTACCAAATTATGAGCAACACTAATTGTTGATTAGTTGTTGTAGAAGATTCTCATTCGTTCTTCTATCATGATCTTGAGGTCTTCTAGGAGCTCTTCGATCCATACCATTTTAGTGAACCCATGAGCAAAAGCCAAGAATTCCACCTTGATATTGGATCTTAAGACAACTTCTTATTCTTTTGTTTCTCCATCTAATGGATATTATGTGGCTTATAAACCAATCACACTTCTATGTATTGTGTTTATGCTCATGAAAATGAAATTTATTCATTGTCATTGATGTATAATGTTTGCAATGAAACCCATGCATATATATAATTAACAAATAAATTATGATGAGAACGTAATATAGTGATTACTATTCTTTAAATATATATTCTAAAACTCTTATTAATATGATATTGGAGAAAGACATCAAATTATTTCGAAAAGAATAACATTACATGATACATGTGTATGGTTGATCTTGTGGCCATTCGATAAAGATAAAGAGAAAGATAAAGAGTGTGTAGATAAAGAGTTCACTGAATTGACCTGTATAAATCTCTTAACATTATTACACCAAAATATTAATTAGGTTGATTCATGTCACGATTGTGTATATTGTCCTTTTTCTTGAGACACCAATGATACCTTTCGGATGGATGATTGTGTTTTGATTATGACTTAGGAATCATAGTCACGGGATCTCTAAAATGTCATATATTAGATATGATAAGAAGTCCTCAAAGATGATTGTGTGGTCAAAAAGGGCTCGTTTGCCCTTGGTATTTGAAGAGATTTACTCAAGGAATGAGATGAGATGAAATTCTTAGTCCAGTTAGTAAAAATGTTAGAGAAGGAGTTCCCTATGATTTTCTCCACACAATAGTAGCAAACTTGAGTGGCCGATTAGGATTTGATAGTTGACCATACCCTAAGTCATTCATGAGTCTCATACTGATGAAGGATTATACATACATGATAATCAATGATGGCAAGGTTTCATGTGAAAGTTCTTATAAACTTTGTATCTTAGTATAACTTAGAACGTAATGGGATGGCAACTCGACCTATCAATTGTGTAAAATTGATCCATAATTCTTTTATGAATATATTGATATAGATAATTAATAAGGTCAACCAACAAACATTATAGGGTGTTTAGAGTTATTAACTAGCGATATATAGATCTAGAGGGTCACACACATAAGGCTTATGGATGATGGATATAGATATAATTATGAAGGTTTATGACAAATTCATAAGTCAAATGTCTATAAAGATGAGAAGAATCACCACAACTCAAGGTGCCCATGTAAACCTTATAGTAATTCTTTTTTTCTTATCATTTTTCTTTCGGTGGAGAGTATTGAAGAGGAGATCCAATTGTCCAACGATTGTGTGGATACCACTAGAAGCTGAACACTTGAATAGATTTGAGAACTCTTTTAAGAGAAGTTGTGTGCTGTTTAAAATGAAGTCTAAGAGCATATGCAATGATCAAGTGAATTATGATGAGGTCATAATACAATGATTACTAGTATTTAAATATATGTTCTCAACATTCCTATTTGTGGAATATTTGAGAGGGATACCAAATTATCCGGAAATAATAACACTATCTAATCCAACTCATATGATGAGTATGGTTGATCCTATATCCATTGGTTTGGAGACACTTAAGGAGAGATAGTGGGTGCTCTTCGGAGAAAGAGTTCACTAAATTGATCCATATGAATCCTTAAATAGTAATTATACTTAACTATCAATCAAGTTTATTTATATCATGGTTATGTATGTGGATAACCATCTTGTGGATAGATGATCATGTTTTGATTATGACTTACGAATCCATAGCCAGGGGATCTCTAAAATGTCAGATATTGGATACGGCATGAAGTCCTTGAAAATGATTATGTGGTCAAGACATAATCATCTGCCCTCGATATTTGAGGAGATTGAGTCAAGAAATGAGATGCGATGAAATCCTTGGCCAAGGTAGTAGAAATATCGTAGAAAGGGTTCCCGATGATTTCTACACTCATCAGTACTAACTTGAGTGATTGATTAGGGTTTGACGGTTAACCATACCCTAAGTGATTCATGAGTCTCTTGCAGATGAAGGATTATACATACATGATAATCGATGACAGAAAGGTTCCATAAGTGATTTCTTACCTACTCTATATCTTCTAGTATACATGTTGTAGCAACTCAACCTGTCGATTGGGTTAGATCAATCATTGATTAATTAATTTATATGTTGATATGGATAATTAATTAAGGTTGACTAATAAGGTGTTATTTCGTCTATAGAGTTACTAACTAGTAAGATATATAGAGCTAGAGGGTCACACACATAAATTCTATGAATGTTTATAGATATCGATATAATTATGAGGGTACTTATGAAAAATTCACATACCAGATGTCTATAAATAGGGGGAGAACGACCACAACTCAAGGTGTTCATGCAAGCCTTGTGAGAGTTTGATAACATGCTAATTAGACATGATAATATATGATTATTAATGTATATTAAGGCATAAAATATTTCATTCCTTTGCATGTTATCATATTTATGAGTAGTTATCTATCATTCTATGAAAAAGTCATTATAATCTCAATATACTTTAATTTAGGGTTAATTATGATGAATTAAAGATAAATAATTTCATAACTAATCTTTACTTGAGATCATAATTAGTTTATAAAGTTAAAAAATAAGAGAAATTATTTTATATACGTTCATTTAATTTTTTAAGTTTTAAATCTTAAGAAATGAATGTATTTTTGTAATAGAAATTAAATCTCTTATTATTTATTAAATTTCACTTTTTAGAATGATAGATAATTAAATTTTTGATCAAATGAAAGAAATTTTGATTAATTTGGAGTTTTATTTTAAAAGTTATGAATTTTCTAGTTTTTAGGGATTTTTTCTAAATTTTTCTGAATTTTTAATAAATTTTTCAAGATTTTTTGAAATTAAAAATCAAAATTTCTAATTTAAAATTAAATTTTTGAATAATTATCAACGTGCAGATGACGTGTAGCAATATGGAGCGTCCGATCAATCGCGATCGATGATCAAAGGCAAGATGTGACGTGGCGCAACGTGAGACATCTGATCGCGCGATTAAATCGCGATCGTCGATCTTCACTAAAAGGCGTGGGGTACGTGGAATGATCTGATTCGTCAAGAATCATTTTAATCTCAATAGCTGATCAAGAAGAGTTATTACGGCTAAGATTAAACCGACGGAAACACATCTGAAACGTATGATCGCGATCCAACGACGAGCGTTTGATGCGTTTTTATAATGCATGTGACATGGCTTCATCGTGGCGGTTGATCGAAGATCCAACGAACATGACTTAACGGTAACGATTCACATCTGATGCGCTTCATCAGAGCCGTTGATCGTGGATTAAATGAAGATTGGACGATTACACCCAAATTAGCCTATATAATGATATGTTCTTCGACGATGTAAAGTATTCGAGAGCAATTTGACTTAATCAAATTGCTTAGACACCAAATCTCTTGAATCTATTATTCCCAATCGCTTCTAGACTCATTTCTGCATCCACAGAGTGTTTGAGAGTGAGATTTCGACAATCGACAAGAAAGAAATCGACGCTTGAACACCACGATTGTGTTTTTTTCGAATTTTGATGAATAGCCTTGATTCCGGTGAGTAATTGGATCAATTCGAGCGCAATTGTGGGTTAAGGGATTGTGTTTCATCTGAATTTATCTTCTTATAGCTTTAGATTTCATTTTAGAATCATAATTTGAGTCAATTTTATTCTAAATTTCGGTTTTTATGATTTTTATTTTCGGATATTTTACCTCTGTTCATTCGATGATTTCTCCACGAAATCAAATCCAAATTCATAGATATTTGATTCTGTGGATTCGTTTTTGAGTTCTCTTTACAAAAATATCAAATTGTCTAATGTCTATCACCATTTCATCGTCCGATTTGATCAAATTCGAAGAAATCATAAAAACATTTCCCTAATTCCTTGTGGATTTGAGCCTTATTTACCATTATACCCCACAATTTGTGATTTAATCTTATTTACCATTATTTTGACTGTTGACCATTGACGTGTCATTTTCGTGCATCGTTAAAACACAAAAGACGATGGTCAAAAAAAATTTATAAAACCGAACTCACAAAGATAAGATATAATAATCAAGTATTCTGTAAGTATCGGGTCGATCCACAAAGAGCAGGGTTGACTTTATCGCAGAGTTGACTTGGTCAAACTTAGGTTTAAAAGGAGTTTTAAATAAGGGAAAATAAGATTTAAGGCATAGAAATGATATAAATAAGCGAAATAAGAAGTTTTAAGAATTTAATTCTCGGGTTTGACAGAGAAAAGTCAAAAGTCAAAGTCAAAGCGTTGACTTTGACCAACAGTAGGTGATCTGCAAAATCAGATAATCAAACAGAGTCAGAAAGATTACGAAAATTAGATACTTAGAAACTAGATAGAAACATGGAATTTATTGATATATATTTCGTGATTTTTGGATAAGAAATGGATTTATTATGAATTATTTAAAATCAACTATCAGAAAATCCCCGAAATTAACACCTCAGAGGAAATCTTCAAATTGAATGGTCAAATGAAATCCAAATCTTGAAATTTCTATATCAATGGAAAGCTAAGAACCAGAGGAATCTAAAATGGAAAGCTATCAAATTCTGATTTGTAAATAAAAAGTAATTGACCCCGAAAGTCAATGTTTGACTTCTGATGAAAGATGAACATTCCTTGGTCATATGTCAAATTGGAGGATCAAATGAACTCGGAATTTGATGAATTTGCAATCCACAAAAAGCTGATGAAAAGAGAAATCCAATGAAACCAAAATAAAATGATTTAGAATTATAATCAAAGAGATATCCTATTTTCAAAATCAGAGACTTTTCGGACCTAAAATTAGGGAAAATGAAGAACACTATGAACTAATTTGCAAAATTAAACTTCTAAATCTAATTAAAACTCAAATTACCTCTTGATAATCGATCGAATCTCACTACTAACCCGATTGCCGCAAGAATGGGGCTTCAATTCTTGTGGATTGAAGCGAATTTGCTCGGATTCTTCCTCGCGGACGTTTAGAATTCAAGATGAAAATTCGATGAAATCAAGGAGAAATTCGCGATCAATCCCGCTCCAATTGCTTCTCAATCGAGCCTAAACGCGGGGGGGATCACGATGAACTAGAGATCTTCCTCGAAATTCACTTAATTCCTTCACGAATCTATCAAAAGTTGAAGAACGATGAAGAAATACATGGGTTTATAAAAGGGAAAATTAGCCCAAAAATCGTGGGCAGTTGACGCGTTCACGGGAGCGGATTTGAGGCGTCGTGGGAGCGGTTTCCGTTGGGTTGCGTTGTGGCATCAAATCCGCGCTGAATCCGCCCCGATTTGGAGGTGAATTAGCCTCAAAAAAATCGCTTCAAAATAGGCCACGATCGTGCGTCGATCGTGATCCTAGATCTCAATCGGCCGCCGTCCGATCCTGTGGAGGCGATTCCACGACGACAGCTCCACGATCGCGGCTCGATCGCGGTTCGATCGGACCGCGATCGTGGAGTTCTTCCACGAGCCTTCGAAGCCGTCAGATCGCGATGCGAGTCCACCGCTAGCCATCCAATTGATGAAGATCGCGATCGTCTCTCGATGAAGATCAGCCGTTAGATGAAGATCAAGGCCACGGTGAGTCCACGTATCCTCTTTTCCTCGAAATTAATCGTAGCTGTCTGATCGCAATCATCTCAAGGCCTTCGATTTGATGACGATCGGGAGCTTCTCGAGATGCCATGTGGCGTGAGGTAGGTCGTTCGATCAACCTTCACTTATGCCCTTTTTGCAGCACGTGCGTTGATGGAGATCGGGTGGACTCCGTGTCGCATGACATCAACGCATTTCACGCGATGCCCCTTGGATCCAACGTTCGTCGAGCTGCCACGCGTCCTGCACAGTAAGACCGTGTGGGAACATAGTCCCACACGGAGAAAATAGCCGCGTTTGTTGCGGTTAAATAGGGAGGTGGATTCCCCTATTAATTTTGTCACTGCCCCCTCTATTACCAGCCTACACGTGGCGCCCCACACGGGCGCCCACGTGGTCGCGTGGCCTCCCTGCCACGTGGCCGCGCCACTATGCGCCTCCTGCGCCTCGCGCGGGCCACCCACGGCCCTGCGGCGTGGCCTCAAAGCCGCGTCGCATCTGCTCAGTGGTCCCGCGCGCCACGTGTCAGCTCGCCTCCTTCCCCGCTCACCACATCAGCGCCTGCACGTAAATATCCCCCTTTTTGCGATTTTTTTAAATAAAAATTCAATTTAAAAATCAAAAAAAAATCGGAAAAAGGCTAAAACTTCCAAAAATCATATCTTAAAATATACAACTCCTTTTTAATCCAAATTTTCTCCATTGGATCACAAATTCTTTTCTTTTTAATATCATGTCATTTAGAATAGATTTGACAGAAGAAATCAAGATGAATTAGAATTTACTTAAATCAATTCTCATTAAATATTCTAAATCATAAATTCATCCTGAAATTATCTTTCCAAACATTTACTAAAGTCAAAAATCATTCAATAACAAAGATTAACTTCTATTAATTTAAACAAAAGATTAATCATCTATTAAGCATGAAATTATCCCTAATTTATGCATAAATATCAACTTTAGTGAAATGACATGCCAATGGAGAAAATTCCTAAATAGTATGATAACATGCATCATATTCACATAAAATAAGCATGAATATGAGTTAATTAGGATAAGAATTCAAGTTATAAATGCATGTTATCAACCGTGTGTTTTCAATGACCATACGGTCTCAATTCTTCAGAGTTCTCTCCTTTCTTCTCTCTTTTTCTCTCTTGGTGAAGAGCGGCAAAGAGGAGATTCAACGATTCGGAGACTACGTGGGTACCACTATAGGCTAAAAACTTGCATTTCTTCAAGAACTCCATCAAGGAAACCCTATAAGCATGTTTTCTCATACATATTGGATGATAAGGTCATCTGTTCTTGGTGCCTCAATGTTTTGAATACTCGATTCAATGAATTCCATTATATTTAATGTTTTGATTAAAATTTCATAAAGTTTATCGACCTCAAAACCCAACATCACATGGAGGAAGGATTATGTTTACATGGTACTCAATGATATAATGGTTCTACAAGAGAGTTCTTACATACTCCATGTATCTTAGAGTACGTGGTGTAACTTGGCACCCAATGGGTTGGCAACTCAACCTATCAATTGGGTTAAATCAATCCTTGATTAATATATATATAATTAATGAAGTTTGACCAATAAGGTGTTATTGGGCCTATAGAGTTATTAACTAATGAGATATATGGGCTTAGAGGGTCACACACATAAGGTCTATAGATGTTGGTAGATAGAGACATAATTATGGGGGTTTTTATGAAAAATCTATGTACCAAATGTCTATGAATAGGGGGAGAACGATTACAAGTCAAAGTCCCCATACAAGCTTTGCGAGAATTCTCTCCTTTATTTTCTTTCTTTCTTGGTCAAGAGCTTTGAAGAGGAGATCTAATCATCCGGATATCTTTTAGATACTAATAGAGGATAGACACTTGAATAGCTTCAAGAATCCCCTTAAAGAAAACTTGTTAATATATTTTCTCATGCATATTAAATGATAGGATCATCTATTATTGGTGTCTCAATGTTTTGAATATTCTGATTCAATGTATTCCGTTGCATTCTATATTTTTTATCAAAATTTCATGAAGCTTATCGACATAAGAACCCAATAGAGTCAAGTGTCAAATCCTAATCGATCACTAAATTTAGTACTGACAGGTGGAGAAAATAATCGAAAAATACCTATCTTGGCCAAATATTTCATTGCATCTCATTCCCTGAGTTAATTTCTTCAAATATCAATGGTAGATAATTATCTTTTGACCTCACAATCATCTTTTAACACTTTATATCATATTTAATCTATGACATTTTGGAAATCTTGTGTCTAGGGATTTGTAAGTCATAATCAAAACATATATAATAGTGACATGAACCAACTTGATTGGTAGTTAGATATAATACCTTTTTGGGATTCACAGGGATTAATTCATGTGAACTCTTTCTCGATTGACAGATCATTTGTCCACACCGATGGACATAAAATTAGCTATACTCATCAAATGAGTTAAATTAGATAGTTTTATTCTATGTTCGTCTTGAATATAACTCGAATAATCATATTTAATATATATGTTTAAAGACTAGCGATTTTTGAATTATGATTTTATCACTATTCACTTAGTCATTACATATGATAGTAAATTTCATTGAAAATATCACACAAGAATGACCGTCACTAATATGGGTTTTTTCAATTTCAATGAACATAAACGAGGTACATAGAAGTATGATTTGGATTATAGGCCACGTAATATCTATCACCTTCATAAGCCTAAGGTAAATACATAAAGGGATATAGAGTGACCTTCACACACTCCCTATATACTTTTCTAAGTGCAATGGGTTGATCTATGTGATCCAAAGTGATTTCTAAGCATATTCTTTTACAATTGTTTTTTAGCGTCAACTAACTATACATTCTCCTCGATTGACTGTTGTTCATTACTGAATTTTGGATCATTTTCAATGTGGTTCTCATCACAACCATCATATATCTTTGAGGTGCAATCATTTCCTTGATTTTATCTTGCTGGTCCTTTTCCTCCTTTTTGTCTATCCATACATGTGTGTTCCTAGTACCTCATTTTAATTATAAATATTTTCATTTTTTTTCTTTTTTTTGTTATTTCAAATTCATTGATCTTCTTATGACCCTCAATTGGAGATACACACATGTTGCAATTTTTATCTTTTTCTCTAGACAAGTTAGTTAGCTCCTCACTTTGATCATTAGTAAGAGCTTGTTGATCATTGACAAGGTCTCGTCGATAGAAATAGTTTATTTCAATATAGGGTAATGTCTCTAGATGTTATCATTCTCCTTTAGATTGGGTAATAATACTTGTATCCTTTTTGGGTATTCAAATATCTTAAAAATACACACTTAAGGGCTCTTGATGATAGTTTGTTGGTCTGATTTGGATATAGATTGATTTAGGCCATGATTTAGCCGAGGAGCCCATTTTCTATTGTTATAGGCAAGTTCATATTGGAGGCCCATTTAAAGCTTTTTGGGCCTTGGGAGAATCCCTATGACTTGACACATTTTTCAGAAAATCTCCTAGGAACCACAAATATTTATGTCTTGCCTTGGGAACTACAAATATCTTTCTAGAGAGGCCTGACAAGGCCTAGAAGATTTACTTTTGCTTTTGTCACTTCTGTCTCTCACACATGCATGTTGTTAGAGTTGTATTATCAAAGACTTTTGTATTGTCTTTTCATGAGTCAAATCATTTGGACGACCCTTTACTTTTTGAGGCCTATATAAGGCCCCCATTGTAACCCATGAGAACACAATTTGAAGTTATTTTTTCTGAGAGCTTTGCTTTCTTCTCTTGAGTGTTCTCCCTGCTAGAGAGTGCTCTGTGCTTGTGCATTCAAGTACACTCCCGTGTGGATTCAAGGGTTGAAGAGGTTAGTTCTGTGGATCCAAACTCTAACTTTTCTTGAAGATCAAGGTTTGTGGATTCAAGCCACTGTTCTTCATTGTTCCAACGCTAAGGCTGCGTCATAGATGTACATAACGCTTGCAAGCAGAAACACTCATTTGGGTAAATCACTTTCCAATTTAATGAAAGGAAATGTACTTGAGAGCATTTGTAGTAGAGTTTTTTTTTTGGCAAGCTTTGACTTGCTTCTCTACTAATTAAGAGGGTAGCAATGAGCATTGCCTATCCATATAGTCTCCAAGCTCTAGTGGTCGAGAATCTAAGAATCAACCTTTCCCATGAGTACCTTTCCCCTCTTCTTCCTCTCTTGTTTCTCTTTTTTAGACGAGTCAAACAAACTACCATGGCACTGAGACATGATTGAGCCATGTGACTTCACACAAGCCTAGACAAATTGAATCACCAAACATTTTTCATGCGATTGCACACAATTTTGATCACTCTCCCCAACCACAACCATTAGACTTAGTCGATGAGTCCACTCGTTTGAAAAATAAAAAAGTAAATAAAATACTTAAAGATCACCTTGAAATAATGTATATTTGTTTGAAATAATTAATTCAACATATGTAAGATATATATTACTTATCTTGAATATTGTATTATAATTCTATTAGCATCAAGATTAGTTATAATTTACAGTGCTAATTAAATTAGTCGAGTTTAATTATATTATTACAAAATCTTCAATTTCCAGTTATCTTTAAATCAAGATATTTAATAAATTCAATATATTAGACTCATATATGATATATAAATAGAAATTTAAGTCTTTGATGCATATTCGTGTTTGATTATTTAAAATGTCTTCTAAAAATGAATTCAACATATTTGATATGTTAAAAATTGATTTAACATATCTGATATCTTTTAAATCTTTAATGTGTATTTATCAGAAATTAACACAAATAAGTTTCAAAAATTAATTTAACTTATATGCCATATAGATAATAATAGCTTCATTAATTTTTTAATTTCATTTTAGATTTTAGATTTTATTATTAGTTTTATTTTTAATGATAATTTTTACTATTAACTTCATTTGTTTTAACTGTCAACGCCATAAGTAATCGGTTGTTTATATACACCGCATAATGTCAGCCTTCCATGCGTCCTTTATTTTAAATCGTAGCCAATTTTTTCAAAATAAGTAATTAGGAAATGAAGACCATGCAACTGACGAAGTGATCGTGGGACGGCGCACGATCGATGACGTGGCTAACGACAGACAACTCAAATGCGGCCTCCACATTCTGCATAATTCACCCCCAGCGTCTGTTCAGTTTTCTCTCCCCTACTCCCTCTCTCTGTCTCATGGGGTCCCGGTCCGTTCGCTTGCTCAGGGAAGTCGTTCCCCGTCGAGTTGAGTAATTGAGTACGGTTTTCTGACGTAGACGCTGCTCGTTGAAAGCTCTGCCGTCTAAGGCTTGTTTCGTTTGATACTCTGATTATCAATCGCGTCGGTTCCCAGAGGTGTGTTTTTTGTGATCAATTATTTTCTGGTTGCATTGGGTTGGCGATCGTCCTGTTAAGGAGGAGAATCGCTTGTTTTTGCATCCATTGCTCGTACTGCTTCGGCGTTCCTGTCCTATTACTTTTTAGGGAAGATTTCGGCGCAGGAATAATGTGTAGCGCGATTCTCCATGAATTGTACGTCTTGTGCTCTGGGATTATCTATCTCTTCGGACTGATTTCGGAACAGTAAAAATTATGAAATTGGTAAGAATCTACTTACTTTCCCCTGGCTTTCATTCCTGCTTCTCATTCGTTATTGAAGTCTATCATACAGAATAGAGACTCCGAAACTAATAAATGCCTTAAGAACCCTGATTCATTTTCTCTAATTTTCACGTTTCTAGTTTCCATTTCATATTGGATACACGAGATAATCTTTTTTCCTAGATCCTGTCGATATTCAATGCTTTCGGTTGAGCTATTCTCATAATTAACTTGCAAATGAATTTAAAATTTGAGTTCTTCTTTTCATGTTTGTTTTGTAACAGCTTGGACGTTAAATCTGTCTCAGACTGGGATTCTACGCCAAGAAGAAACTCGGAATTAGCGAGAATGCTATAGTGTGAATGATTTATTTTACACAGGGAGAGTAATTTTTTCCAAAAGGAAGCTTCTAGACATTAATATACTGATCAAGGGTTTTTTTTATTCAAGAGTAGGAGATGAAATTCTCTGCTCTTCTCACCTCTGCTGGGATCAATATTGCTCTCTGCGTTGTACTTCTACTGCTGTATTCAATCTTGAGAAGACAGCCTGGAAATGTAAGTACCTACTTTGGACGAAGACTTGCCGAAGAGCACATAAGATGCCGTGATTCATCTGCTCTAGATAGATTAGTTCCTTCTCCAAGTTGGATTTTGAAGGCCTGGGAATGTACTGAAGAAGATCTCTTATCAATTGCCGGCTTGGATGCAGTTGTTTTCCTGAGAATAGTTATTTTCAGGTGAGCCAATATGTTCCAAAAAATTTCATTCTTCTGAATATCACTTGCCAGGTAAATGAAAGTAAGCCCTTCTTAGTTTTAGGAATAATTTATCCTGCAGAGGTACAAAGATCCATTTTTGCCATGACTTATACTTTTTAGATGTCATGTGTATATTGTGGACTCAAGAGACTAGAAGACTTTGTTGGATTACAGAGTTTGGAAAAAAATTTCTACCATTCTACAAATGCCAGAAAGCTTGGACCTTAGGGTCCCTTGTAGATTCTTTATTTATTACCTCTATAACACCATCCAGGTCATGTGTGTGATTTTTTACCAGTCCCATCATTTTGCTTCCAGACACGGACAATTTTATTGTGTTGACAACTGAATAGGTGCCGTCTTTGAATGCAGTATTAGGATCTTCTCGATAGCAGCCGCCATTTGTATGCTTGGAGTGCTTCCTGTAAATTATTTTGGCCAGGAGATGCGCCATCAACAAATTCCTTCCGAGTCACTGGATGTGTTTACTATTTTAAACGTAATGCAAGGCTCAAAATGGTAAATATATGAAAAATCTGTGCTTTTTTCAATGGAGTTTCTTCTTAATCATTTGTTGAAAGTTAATTTTCCTCTGTATCTTAAGTAATGCGTCAATGTAGCCTGAAAGGCACCATAAGCTTGAAAGCTTTCAGTTGACATGAAATTTCTAAAGAGCTGTGCTGTTAAGTCTGATGGACGTCTCATAAGAACTAAAGTTGCATTTTCTTTGTTGATATTACTCCTGTCAAGTCCATATATATACAAGCACCGGAAAACATGTTCTGTATTTGTTCTTGTGAGGGTTTTAGACCGGTCAATCCAATGAGTCATCTATTATTTCATCATTGTCCCCTACCTGATATTACTTTGTATCTATCCAGAATAAACTCTTGTTTTTTTGTCTGTCAATTTTTTGATACAGGCTCTGGGTACACTGTCTTGCTCTCTACATCATTTCTATTTCAGCCTGCACTCTTCTCTACTTTGTAAGGCTAATTTTATCATTGGTTTGTTTATTCAGATTTTTCTCTACAAATGTCTAATTATCTTGCCCCTAATGAATTAGGAATACAAGAGCATTGTAAAACTCCGATTGGCTTACATCTCAGGATCACCTCCCAATCCGAGTCACTTCACAATTCTTGTGCGTGCAGTTCCTTGTTCGACTGAAGTATCACTTAGTGACTCAGTCAGACACTTCTTCACAACATATCATTCCTCAAATTACTTGTCTCATCAGATGATTTATCGCACAGGCAAAGTCGGGGAGATTCTTGTAAGCAAGTTAATTATGCAGTCTTGTTCCCTCCAAGCCTTGTATCATGAAAATTTTTCTGGTATTGCAGAACAATGCAGAGACAGCTTATAAAAAAGTAATCAACTTGAAGGATATCACCATCCAAAAGAGTTGTGGGACACGTGGAATAAGATGTGGTCTTTGTGGAGGCACACCACGTTCATTCCAGCTGTACCATAATGAATTTAATCTATCTGCTAGGGACTCCCTTAGCAGTACATATCCTAGAGCTAAAGAAAAGGTTATTTTGCAATGTTCCTCGATAATATATGTAAATGAGTGTGGTCATAAAGTTTTTCTTACCCCAGTTTCCTGTATTCACTCATTGTTTTTAATCATTTACTAGGAGTGCTCAGCTGCCTTTGTATTCTTTAAGAGTCGATATGCGGCCATGGTAGCATCACAAGTTATTCAGACATCAAATCCAATGTTATGGGTGACTGACCCAGCTCCTGCGCCAGTTGATGTCTATTGGTCGAACCTCTGGCTTCCATACAGACAACTATGGATTCGTCGAATTGCTACTCTATTAGCTGCAATTGTTTTCATGTTCCTGTTTCTCATCCCAGTGACATTTGTTCAAGGACTTTCCCAGTTAGAACAGTTGCAAAAGACGTTTCCTTTTCTTAGGGGCATACTAAAGATGTAAGTTCCATGTAGCCCATTTGGAAAATTTCCATCCTGTGACTAACATTCACTATTATCTACATTTGCAGGACTGCTGTGAGCCAGCTAGTTACTGGATATCTTCCAAGTGTGGTGCTTATGTTATTTCTGTACCTAGTGCCGCCAACTATGACCTTCTTCTCAACTGTTGAAGGTCCCATTTCTCGAAGTGGCCGGAAGAGAAGCGCTTGCTGCAAAGTTCTTTATTTTATGATCTGGAATGTGTTTTTTGTTAATGTACTGTCAGGATCAGTTATCAGTCAGATAAATACCATCTCCAGTCCAAAGACCATACCAATGCTGCTGGCCAAAGCTGTTCCACGTCAGGTGAGAATTGGTAGTTGAGATTCTATGTTATTGGAACTTACAAGATCAACGTGTCATGAATGATTAATATAACTATGTATTATCTCTCTGGCATGTGCTGACCAGATTCCATTATGTATCTTTAAAAAAAAATTCACTGATTGGCATGCTTTCTCAAGATTGACCCCTTTAAAAGACCAAGAAGAAAAAATTCTTGATTGATTTACTGGTTCAGTTTTGTCCGGCATAAACATGACTGATCTGATTGACTGATTCAGTTACAGCCTAGGATCAGTCCACTGCACTGACAGGTTGGTTCTCTGACCGAGATCCTGGAAGGGAGCTTACGTTATAAATTACTGATTATACTTCCGTGCGGCATCAGCCCAATTAGATGACGGATTGATTATGTCTTATCTGACTCATTTCAACATAAATCTATACCATTGATGGATGGGGTATAACATAAATCTATACTCATTTTCCCCAATTGCAGGGAACAAATATTTAATTGAGACTTGAACAACGAAAAGATTGCACTCCTAAAGCAGTAATTTCATGCGAATGATTCATGCACTAATTTTATTGATTCAGATGTTGGTTGCCATCAACCCATGTATATGTGATTCCTCTTTTTGATTGACACCTTTAAAGGGGAGCTTTCTTCTCTTCTTAACTGATTCTGTTGCAGTCTAAGATTGGCTCATTCTATGGAGGTGCTGACTTTGTTTGTCTAGTTTTCTTGAGAAGAAGAAATTTCACTGGATTGATGGTTAGGTTGCTTGAACGATTTAGCTCTAGATTACGGTCAACCCAGTTGTCTACCAATGACTTTTATGGGCAAGTGGGAAGTCTCTTTAAAGCTAAATAGTTATTATAAGAATCACATGGGTTATAAGAATATCTTCTAGGAACTCATAATATCTATTGTCTGATTTTGAAGCTGCCAGAATCTGCTGTACATCTTTATTAGAGTCCAAAAATCACTTCTCAGATTTTGTCGTGTCAGTCTATCCGCTGTCATTTTGTCGATGATAGCTTCTTTTCTATTGTCTTTTCATGGGTCATGTCATATTGGACGACCCTTCACTTGTTGAGGCAACTATGAGGCTCTCATTGTAACTCTTAAGACACAATATGAAGCATTCCTTTTTTGAGAGCTCTGTTTTCTTCCCCCTGAGTGTTCCACTGTTTGAGATTCAAGCTCCCTTCTGAAGTTCATCAGCTCAACTCTCTAGTGGATTCAAGTTTTGAGAAGGCTAGTTCTGTGGATTCAGGACTTAGTTTGTTTGTGTAAAGCATTCCCTTTTTGAGAGCTCTATTTTCTCCCCCCCTGAGTGTTCCACTTTTTGAGAGTTAAGCTCCCGTTTGAAGTGCATCAGCCCAACTCTCTAGTGGATTCAAGGTTTGAAAAGGCTAGTTTTGTGATTCAGGATTTAGTTTGTTTGTGTAAAGCAACGGTGTTGAACTCAAGCCACAATTCTGCAGAATGTCCATTGAGTTATGGATGAACGGATTGGTTGATTATTTCTTCTGCCCCATGTGATCAATCTACCTTAATGAGGAGTTGACTCTTTTTCTCTTTTCTTGCAGGCAACTTTTTTCATAACTTATGTATTGACTTCTGGTTGGGCAAGTCTGTCTTCGGAAGTGATGCAGTTGTTTTCTCTCATTTACAACCTGGTGAGGAAACATGTTTTCAGATGCAAAGATGATGACCCGGACAATGTTCTATCCTTCCCATACCATACTGAAGTCCCCAAGCTCTTACTCTTTGGACTTCTTGGGTTCACTTGCTCCATCTTGGCTCCGCTTATTATACCTTTCTTACTAGTCTATTTCTGCCTTGGCTTTGTTGTCTACAGAAATCAGGTCAGTTTTCTAGTTGATTGGTTAATGAGTTATTTGAGGTTTGTCTGATGGTTCATCAAGTGTTTTCTTAGGATTGGTTAATATGAAAAATATGAGAAGGAACAACTTTTTGGAACAGATTAGTGAGTGCTTATATTTTAATAAATCTCTGTTGCCTTTATCTTGGAAAAGATGAGCCATTTTCCTAAACTAACTGATGAATTAATAATTAATTACTTTTCAGAAGCATTTTTATCTAGTTCACTTTAACTTTGGGGAAGGCTGTAAATTGTGTGTTCAGAAGTAATTGGGAAGCCAAGAAGTATTGATTCCTCTCTCTCCCACTCTGACAAGAACGGATCAAGAAGTGTTGATCCATTCTTTTCTATATCTCTTCCTTTTCCTATCTCTACCTATCTTGCTTCAAGTGTATCTCTCCTTGTTCTCGCATTCACCTCTTTCTCTCCCTCAATCCCTTTAATGGACTACCTCTTTTATCATTTGCTTTTCCAAATTCTGCTTTATTTCCCACATCCGTTAGCATTTTTTCCTTCCCAGGAGGGTTTTTAGGTGTCATCATCACTTGTATTATGAGTGTAACTTTGTCCATGAAGGGCAACGGCATGCAAGAGACACTTCTTGAGTCCAGTACTCTAGTTAGAGTATTCTTCTCCCTTAGGATCTATATTCTGTTCTCCCCTCTCCTGTCACAGATCCACCACCTTCTTCAGCAGAGTTAGAGGTGACATTATTTACTGTTCCCTCATTTTTTTCCTCTCTTCCTTCTCTCTGGGGTGTGAACAGAACACTTAGCATCAACATTATATCGTACTGTGGAGGTAAATGGGGCATAAGCAATCGACCCAACTGGATGGATTACTCGGGATTGGCCGATCATGGTTGGTCGACATTGATCATGGTTGACAGTGAGATCAGGATTGTAATCCTGTGCAACATCAACATTGTCAACTAATTAGATCAAGCAACAACAGGGGGAAAGAGAGAGAGGGAGAACTCGTTGGATTTTATTATTTGGCCAATCTTGTTGATTGAGTGGACGATTTTTATCAATTTTCAACTTGATTAAGATTGACAATTTTTCAAAATCGAGTGATCGATCGATGATAAAATCGTTGAGTCGATCCGACATGCCCAACCCTATGGAAAATATTGCGGTCGCTGGAGGAGCCCACTGTCTGGAGATAGACAGTGGGAGGCCACATAACGGCCAGTCATCTAGCTGGCCATTTCTAGTCCCTCTATTGACATGATAAATGAAAGAGGCAACTGTGGTGCAGAGAAACATGTCCCTCCCCATGGTTCTGATACGAGCCTCAGCCCATCTTGGATCTGACCCACACGGACTCAGTCCGAGTATCTTGGACACGAGTCCCATACTGTTTTACCTCTCCTCTCTTTCATTGTTCCTCTCATTTCCCTATTGTTTCTTCTTGAATCTGTACTTAGTTGACTCTCTTCTTGAATCAAGAATCAATGCCTTACAATTTTCAAGAATTACATTTTGGATAAAACTAGGTTGTATCAGATTCTTAAGGAATACTTCCTCTTTTGGTTACATGTCCGTTTTCCTAGAAAATAAAATCTTGATTCCTTCACATTCTTAGCAGTTTGTAACATAAATGACCAAAATACCCCAGACCATCCTAGTGATTAAAATTGTAATCCTAGTGAGTGTTCTAGCACTTTTTCATGAAGTTCATCTCCTCGGAGGAAGATGTGAGAGTTCAAAAGAGAGTAAGAGAAAAGAGTTTAGAGCAAGTGGCAACTCAATCAGGGTTTCAGAATGGCTTAAATAGTAGTGCTGGCGTTCAGAAAGACATTCAAAATGGTTAATACGGCATTAATGGTGAAGGGTATAATTACGTTTAAGGCTTTTAGAGGGTAAAAATGAAGATATCACGATTTGACTCTCATAGAAGAAAAATGTATTTATGTATATTTTCTTTGAATGTTGATTTTTTTTTTTTTTGTGTTATGAAGATTCTGAACGTGTATTGCTCGAAGTACGAGACGGCGGGGAAGATGTGGCCGATTGTGCATAATACGACGGTGTTCTCTCTGGTGCTGTCCCAGGTCATCGCTCTGGGCGTGTTCGGACTCAAAGAGTCCCCTGTGGCTTCGGGTTTCACAATCCCTCTCCTCATCTTCACTCTTCTCTTCAACGAGTACTGCCGCAAGCGCTTCGGGCCCATCTTCGATTCTCTCTCTGCTCAGGCATGAATCATCTAAACCCTTCCTCTCGCTCATCCCTTTCTCTTCTTTCTCTTATATAGAAATAGATGTTGTGAAAGAGGTGGAGGGGATTCTGAGAAAGTGATGAACGTGGCGGGAACAGGCAAGAGGAAACTGATGAATGGAGTTTGAGTGGTACAAACAGACCTGTGGATAGAGAGAGAGAGAGAGAGAGATAGCTAATTGGCTGGGCAGGATTTAGCAAGGCCACATCTCTCAAAAGCCCATGGCCGCCTGAGCTTTGCTTTCTTGTTGATATCTTTCAATTTGTTGACCGACAAACTACCGATTCGTGCAGGAAGTGATAGACATGGACAAGCAGGACGAGGAAAGAGGGAAACTGGAGGAAATTCACGAGCAATTGCAATCTGCTTACTGCCAGTTTCCCTCCAAAATGGGCAGCACATGCGACCACGAAGAAGAGAGCTCGAGCTCCGAGAAGGTAAGTGGATCGGAAGAAACAGTCACCACCGCAGCCATCACTAGCAGCAGCAGCAGCAGCATGACCAGCACCACTCTTGAGTTGACTAATAGTCAACCCTCCAACAGAGCCAACAACAGGGGATTCTCCATCACCGCAGTGCGGCATGCGTTGAACACCTTGTCCATTCTCATGACATATCGGAACCGTCATGCTCAGTGATAGTAATCATACACACAAATTGGGTATACTATGTACATATCATAGACCTTTACATACTCTCGTCAGATGAGGAAAGAGAGATAGATAGAGAGATAGGGAGAAAATGTCTCTGGAAACGAGTTGTCCTCTTTACTATGGTTTTTGGGGTATGGTTTTGGAAATTCTTGATCTATCCGTGATAATCACCTTCACATTGATCTCAGTTCAGGGAAAGGTTTTAAACAAAATCTCTCTCTCTCTCTCTCTCTCAACCTTCGATGTGATGATGAGGAAACTGGCGGAAAAAAACAAGAAAAGATTTCAGACCGGAAATGAAAAAGTTAAGGGTCAATTACTTCAAAAAAAAAAAAGTGAAGGGTCAGTGCCCGTCAAGCAGTTATTCAGAAAACTATTTCTAGATAATTAAGACGAACGACAGGAAAAGGAGGCTACTCGAGGCGAAGGGTCCAACCGAGCTTGTCTTCTGCGAGGCCCATCTGGAGCCTCGTCAGAGCGGAGTAAAGCTGCTGGGAGACCTCCCCAATGCCGTTATTTCGGTACTGCACCCTGCATCAATCGTTAAAATAGCAGATTTCAGACAGATTGAGAGAATTTGGAAAACGTAGGACGAATAACGGATCCCAGAATTCCAAGGGAGATGGAGAGTTTTCTGTAAACAGAGGAGACCTAAACATGAAACCATAAGAGAAAACGATGGAGATTGTATAAGTGCGAGGAGCGAGATCTGGTTTTCGAATTAATAATGTCAGAGGTACCTCTCGCCGAGATACATGATGCTTCCCACAGGTGAAACAACCACTGCTGTTCCTGTGCAGAAAACCTCATCTGCATCCAGCAATTCGTCCGCAGAGATTTGCCGTTCCTCGACCTGCATCAATCATTTTCAGAAGAACAATCGCATCTTCACATTAGTCTACCAGTTGGTGAAACAAGCACAAATCAACATATTTCACAAGAATAGGTATTACCTCAAAGCCTTGAAGACGAGCCACCTCAATGATACTTCTTCGGGTTATTCCCGGCAGAATCGTCCCCTTCATTGCCGGAGTTGAAATATTGTTTCCCTGGTAATTGTTTTACAAAAATAGGAGAAAACACTGCATTAGTTGAAGAATGCCAACAAACTCGTCAGAAAAATCCAAAAATAGAATAGCTGGTTTTTTTTCATGCCTTCACGACGAAGATATTGCAAGAAGAAACTTCCTCCAAGTACTTTTTGTTGACAGAATCAACGTAAAGGACATCCGAGTAGCCTTTTGCCTTGGCTTCAGCCTGGACCTTGAGAACCTTTGCACAAGATCAACCAGGTATATTCAGTAAATGCTTTTCTTGAGGGAAAAAACTTGAGAAATTCCATTAAAGTAAGCCTAAGAGCAGGAGAAATAGAAGGTCAATACTAGTTTTCCACATCATGCAGCTGTAAGTCAGTTTGAAATTCAACGATTAACAACAGCAAATGAGCTATTTTACATTTTCAAGATATGCCCCAGTACAAGAAGATGGCAGTGAATCGCACTACATGCCTCCAGTTCTTTCTAAGTCATCATTGACTCCAGTGACAATCGGAGTATCATCATGAAGACAGTACCATTATCACCCCATGCTATGGTCTTGCTGCCTGGCAGCATTATTACTGGCGGTCACCCCTTTCTGCATTAAATTTTGACACAACTTCCGGACTTTGTCTCCATCAGTATTGTTTTGGCCAACTAGAAGACATTGTTGCAAACTTCACACACCGCATGCCTTCAGATGACATTCCGTTGCCGCTGTGTCTCCCAAGTGCCCCCATAATGCCCTGTTTGGCACATCATCTGCGCAGCCTCTGCCTGATCCTACAGCCTGTTATTGACGGTGCCACAGCCTTCAATGTTGCCTCTGAAATTGCCAAAGCAGCTCCTGCTGCTGCAATCACCTGTGGCTCACTATCTCTACTTCTTGGATGTCGATTGCCATCACTGATGGGGATGACCCATCAGGCCCATGTCGGCATGACCCACATGGCCCATAATGAGATAGCCCATCACGGGTCCATGCCACTGTCTCATGGTCTCCACTATCCCACAATCACATGTTCACATGTTCTCTCACTTCCTTCTCTCTATACAAACTTGCATAATGTTTCCTTTTGGTCAATGCATTACCTAGGGTTTCCTCTTCCAGATGACCCATCCATACCAGCACCATGCTGCCCCCTCTGTTTAAACAGAGGGAAAACAGGTAGGGGCTGTTTCAGCCGCCCACTGCATGTTCTCTCTTCCACTGTGCACTGCTTGGCATCACCATCAAGTCAGCACAGAGTAGGATCTGCCTACTTGTCAAAAGCCCATTACTAACTTTGGGTAACTAGAAAGAAGGAAACGAGCTGAAACATTAGGATGGAGCAAAAGTTGGAGGATTCCCATCTGCAATGCTGAGCTGTAAACAAGGTTTTATTTATGGACAGAATATTGCTAAGGCCCCAATAATATATGGTGAAGGCCAATGGCTGATAAAGACCCTAGTTGAGTGCAGTATTGTATGAAGGCTTTAAATAGGGGAGAGGTTGTAAATGGCAGTCTCATTGAGGAAATAGGTCAGCTCTAGGTCACTAAGTGAAATAGCAAGAATCGCACTCCAAGTGTATTCCCTCTGGAAACTATAGTGAAACTGCATCTGAACTTGTCCCGTTCCTTGAGCTGCATCAAGCTGCATAAAGAGATACGATAGCATGCAATCACAATGAATGTGTCCCCTGATATTAACTTCTGAATAGGGTTCATCAGCACTAGATACAGAAAACTTATCAACACTAAAGGGTCATGTCGAGGATTAACAATGCTTTCAACCAAAACATGAAAGAATTATTGTGTACAGATGTACTACCGAGGCATAATTCCCGATTGTTTTCACATTTCCAGTTCCTCCAGGAGTTGCTCGGTGACGTTCTGTCTCCACGATCAAGTTAATTGGTGCCAGACCCTCCTGTGGATGATAAGGTAAACATGAAAAACTAAATAGAATTCAGAAAAATCATAAATAAAAAAAGCAAATCAGGCTTTGTAAAAAAAAGGAAAATTTCAAATAAAAAAACATAATGAAAACCAGTAATTAAAAAAAAAGCATAAATGTTATTACAACGAAGAGACTTGTCTAGAGTCAACCTTAAGTCACCAAAGATACTCAAAACATGGAAATAACAAGTGTAGGCCAGAGATATTAAATAAGGGTCAAAGCCCACGTTGAATAGATACCAATCAGAGAAAGATAAAAATGTGTATAAAGACAGGTCATATCTCCTCACAAGTCGAGAAAGATGTTACTATAAACTGAAAGTAGAGAAGAAAAAAATAATTAACCTAAGGGTCAAACGATCTTGAAATTGATAAGAACCAGATAAACAGTTTAAGAGAAATCTAACATTTAACTGAGAGTCAAGGGGAAAAGAAAGAAAAGCAAGCACCATAACTCACCTTGAAGTAGTTACCAACAGGAGAAACAAATATTAGAAAGGTGTACTCTGGTGATGGCGCAAGTCCAAGAATTGGTCCACTTCCCATGAGAAGTGGTCTGATGTATAAAGATCCACTGCCAGCCGGTGGCACCTAATTGACATATTTCATAAAGTCAGACAAACAGAACCTATGAACCAAAAAAATAAGCAAATCTGTCTAGAGCTGACCCATCGCTTATTGGCCATAACTGTCTGTTTCACAGCCTCTACGAACTGTTCAACGGTTGGTGCAGGCATGCATAGTCTTTCAGCGCCAACAATCATCCTTTCACCATTCTCTTCAGGACGAAAGAGTAATATTGAACCATCTTCTGTTCTGTACGCTTTTAATCCTTCAAACAAACCCTAATAAACATGAAAAATAAAGAGCCGAGGAGAAATCGTCATAGCAAGATAAAAGCATAAAATAGACATTCCAATTATGCACCTTGTTGGCTTTAAGTGAATTTTTGTGCACATAAGGGTATTTGTAAAAAATAAAGGTTCTGGGTAAATATCCATATAGGCAATATATGACATCCTATACTCCTACATTCTGGAATCAAATCAAGAGCAAATAATTACAGTACTGCAATACTAGTCATGGAAAGTTTACAGGTTTCAAGGGAGCAATAATTTTCAATGCAATTACAGTACTAATACCAATGAAAATCAAGCTCCACAGTGAAATTGGTACTTTTCATACCAATGAATAGATGCAGTCAATGCAGTTGTAAGTGAACTGACCTGCCCATAATTTAGAACTCCAGCTGAAGGGTTCAATTCTATGTTCCCGAATGGCTCCAACTTTCCCTTGGTAAATACTCCATCTCGGGCACATTTTGAGATGTACATGTAATCAGTTGGTACAAGCCCAAAACCAAGGTTTTCCCAATTAATATCGGCCAGCTCATCTGTCTCCCTGATAATGCCCATAAAGTAAACTTAAACAAAAATAGAGCTAAAACTTATTTTATTCCTAAAATATTATTGAAGGCATTAAGACAAAAATTAGATCAGAGCCTTCACAAAAAAAGATATACCTTACTGCACTCAATCCAGCAGCTTCACATCTGATGCTTGAAGCTCCTTCAAAAATGGGGCTCACCAGGGGAAATTGACGATGAAACTGCAAACTCGTGAAATGAAGAAATCATTAGATTTTTCTAAAAAAAAATTTTGAAGAAAAAGAGGAGGATTACCCCAGAAGGGTGATCCACCTTGTATATTTGGTATAGTTACTCGCTAGGTACAAACATGCCATGGAGGAACCTCCCCCCACCACTTCCACCTCCTTAAACCAGAGATGTACAAGCCTTTTCACATTGTGGATCATGCTGTCTTTTAAAGCCATCCTCTCCCAGAAGGTAACCTCATTGTGGTGTAGCCAGATAGCCCAAGGCACTGCTAAAAACTGTCTGTGCTCCACTGGCCTGCTGGATGCACCACCTCATAGAGAGCCCCAGAAAGCCCCAACTGATGAAACATCTGCCTGTGATATTGGTGATATTGGCTGACTGGCCCATATCTCTAGAGAAAATGGGCATCCAAAAAACAGGCGGGAGCAGTCTTTTTCGCATCCTGTGCTTTGCCAAGGCTTCCAAGTGAATTTTCTTCCTGAAGAATCACGTCACTAGCATTTGTCGATGGAGTAGCCACGCAAGCAACCGCACCTTCAGGGGGACCTTCTGTTTCCATATGAAAGCATGCACGAAGGATTGCCAGTTCCTCTTCAATCATGTTGTATGCACTCCATACGGAGTAGGATGTCATATTAGAGACCGCCATGTTTTCATATATTCCTCCAACCTCTGGTTTGACAAGGTGCCATCCAAGATCGGATTCCATGTGCCAAAAAACAGTCCCCCACTATGGCACAGGGGTTCCATGCAAGGGCAAAATAGCATGGAAACTCCTCACATAGGATGCCCCTCAACGCCTAGTCATCCAAACGATAGCAGAATGCGGATCCATCCCTGCACTCAGCATTAAAGGATTCCCAGACTTGAGGGGAGACTCCCCTTAGCCCCTGCCACATTGTAGATGCCCTCCTGACTGGAGCCATGCATTTCTCCAAGTTCATCTTTGGGCCATAGTTGTCCTTTAGAACCTGAGTGACCAGATCCACCTCTGGGCACGCAAGCCTACCTGCCCACGTCCTTAGTAGGGCAAGATTTATAGCTTGCAGCTGTAACTCCCCTAGTCCCCCAATAAAGGTTGGTCTGCAGACTACATCCCAAGATACTGGTGCCATCCCCTTCCCCCAACCAGGAACCTTTCCAAAGAGATCTACTCATCAACATATCCAAGCAGTTTCCAACTCCCACTAGGAGCTTAAAAACACTGAGGTAGAAAATGGGGATCCTCTCTTGGCGACCCCCTCTTGACCTTGCATGGAACTGACCACAGCAACACAACTTGGCGACCCCCTCTTGACAGCACTTAGGCATGCCACCCCTCAACCTCCATCCCACCTATTCGATCACTCACTTCCAATCTGAGATTGTACGTTACTCCTTCATCAAGGGTAAGCCCAGTTAGCCAAAAGGTAATGTCCCAATCGGCATCCCCAAAGCCCTCAACTTTTGGGCCTCCTCTTCCAGCAATACCAAAAACCAGACAAAAGCAGAATTGGCACGGTTGATGAGGAGGCCCGAATAGTCTGTACATATGTCTAACAACGTTGAAAGCTTCTTGGCTTCCTGCATTGATCCCTCTATAAAGAATGTGGTGTCCTCTGCATATAGTAGGAGAGGGACACCCACTAGAAGGGTTGGCGTCTGGAACCCCTGAAGTAGGCCTTGTGAGCATGCCTGAGTTGTGCTTATAGCAAGGACATCTACTGTGAGGATGAACGACAATGGTGCTAGGGGGCATCCATGTTTGACCATGTGTGGCTGGATCCATTCCCCCTCGAGATGCCCATACACTAGCGATGAGAATGAATGAGACGTAACACATCTCTTGATCCGTGACACCTATTCCGTAGGAAAACCTCTCCATCTCACAGAGGTCCATAAAACTTTCCACACAGCTGAGTTATATGTATTAGCAAAGTTTAACGTACACATAAACCCCTGTCCTTCTCTTCCACGCTTCTAGGATCTCTGATGCAAATACTATAACATCCACCAACTGCCTGCATGGAATAAAGGCGATTCGGAAAGGTCCAACTAGCTCCCCAATCACCTCCCCCAACCTGTTAGCCAGTAACTTTGCGATGACGAGGTATATAGAGTTGGATAGCAAGATGGGTCTAAAGTCTCCCATGCTCACTGCTCCTTGAAACTTTGGCAGTAGGGACTAGGTAGGCTCTGTTGAGCCGCACCACTTCACAGTTCCCTCGCTTGGATTCCTCCATTATGTCTATGACATCTCTTTGCACCATCTCCCCAGTGCCACTTACCCATTCAGAACCTTGACAGCTGCTTGGACCTCCTCCACTGAAAAGGGCCTCAACAACTCCCCCCGCCGCTCTGGGGTTTGTTGAGATGGCCCCTTGCCACTCCACCTCTACTCATTTCTATTTCTCTAAGAAAAGTTTTTAAAATGGCCCATCACAGCTCTTCTGGCTGATTGAGCTCCGGCGTACTCATCGATTCCTTCATCTCTACTTCTGATAGAGTTTTGGTATCAAGAGATGAAGAAAGGGAGGTGATAGCAGAGGAACATAGGAAGGTGGAGATGGACTGACGATAGAGTTTGGTATCCTCTATGTTGTCTGGAGCTTTGAGTCTGTCTAAAGCTTCTGTTCTTCATCTGTTTCGCACTTCCCTGATCTGATTCCTAGCCTTGGCCCCCTTAATACAAAAACTAACTCCTTCGGATAATTAAATGAGAGGAAATCAACAACAAAGAGCCATATTTTAAGCACAAACAACTTGAGAAGGGGCCTATACAAAAATCCAATGAAGGATTCCATGTTATCCGTCCCTCTCAAGCAAAAACGTATTCAAAGTATTGCAAGGAAATATCCATAACTAGTTCATAAAAAATGATGTTACAGAGTAAAATTAACATCCAAAAATCTCTGATAAGTGAAGATATAGAAACAAATATACCTTAAGGAAGGAGGAAGGTTGCAGTGGGAGTCTTCCACGAGAAGAAGATTGAAACGGAAAAGAACAGCGAAGGTCTCCGCAGTTAGCTCGAAGGCGGGAGCACGATAAGCCGCACTCCATGGATACTCTTACCTCTCCCTCTCCGCCGCCGTCTGCAGAGAAAGAAGACAGAGAAGAGTAGAGAGAAGGCGAGATAGAGAGAGAGAGAGAGTGAAGTGAGATAGAGAGAGAGAATTTATACGGAAACTAGAATTTGGTTTTTAATGGAGAAAGTCAAATAATGGATAAATTTAGAATTTTGAATTTAATGAAGAGAGAATAAGAATATGGAGGCATAAAAATGGAGCATATTAAATTCGGGTCAGATCTTGGGCTTTTATCACTTAAATAGCCCGTCGGCCCGATAATGAGCTAGGAATCGCTTGGTAGACTCGTTCTGGGCCAGATGATGGGCCCTACTGCTTTTTGACTCTTATTTGTTGCTGACGTGGACGTTGATCCCTTCCTCGAGGAGTTTTGTATTTTTGTCTATTAAAAATGTTTTAAAAAAATCGAACTTGGCGTGGCAGTCCGAGTAATTTGCGCAGTTTTATTCATTTATTCCGCATTTCGGGCAAGTGGGTAGCCCAATAGGCCTTTTAAGATGTTAAATAATACCTTTTTTCTTTTAAACTTTCCACCATCAAAGATCCAATAGAAACCCTAAGAGTTTCATTTATACATCATAGTATGATGGACTTACTTGAATTTTGCGGGCCATGATTTTAATGAAATCTTGATACTTTAACTAAAACTTAAATGAACTTGTGGAGTTTGATGAAGTGAAGCATACGGGACAAGTCTTTATTAGAATAAAATTTTCCAAGAGCTTGCGTATGTAAATTTTCTTCATAATCTGTTATATTATTCATGAGATGAAATTAGATGGGCTTGAGTGCTTCTTGACTCCTATTAAATTCAAACATCTTTGTACATATGTTTGTAGATTTGTTGAGATCCAACGATGTGCTCTCCTTCAACATTGTAAATCTAGTCCTTTTGGACAATACAATAAATTTTTAGTACAAAATGGAAGTATTCGTTGGTTGATAACTAGACCAAAAAATTGGTTTGTGAACAATCTGACTTATGAAAACAATAGCCAAAATGGATAGCTAATAATCATGATTTTTGATAGGGTCATTGGAATGAGAGTCGGAATATTTATATCTTTCTAATTTCTAATAAGTACATCAATTTTTGGATGTAAGTGACTTGAACTATATCTGTACCTTCATCTAGGATGTCCAGGTCTTGGGTCCCTGACACCAACATTGATTTCCTTGAGAGAAATCATGTTGATAGATGGACGAGGGTGGCCTAAGTATTAGGAGACCTTAGAACCTTGATTTGCTCTTGAATAAACGAGTACAGAAGCCAAGAAACATGAGCTTATTTTAAAAGAAACTAGCGTTCTAATAATCATTAATAGAAGAAACTATCGATGATTATTAGTTAATAATTGTGATTATTTATTGGTTCATTGGATGTATAGATGGAATATATAAATATATATATGTATATCTTTCTTATTTATAATTATATGTTAAATTTTGGATATGAGTGAAGAGAAGTATATCTGTAAGGCAGATATGCATGTTCTTGCTCTAAGATCATTAAGAACACCTTCTTTGATATTTTCACTATCTTAACCAAGGAGTTATTCATATTTTATTCTTTTCAATCCATCTTTTCTTTTACCCGAGGGTGAATGATCTCATCTTGACCACACAGTCACCTTCAATAACTTCATGTTGTATCTAATCCATGATGTTTTGAAGATACAATGGCTAGGGATTTGTTCATCATATTCAAAACACGATCATCCATCCACAATATATCTTTGGTGTCTTACCTCTAAGGATGATATACAAAACTGTAACACAAATCGACTTCATTTACAATTAGGTATAACATCACTAAGGGATTTATATAAATTGATTATGTGAACTCTGCCTCCAAAAAGTGCCTATTATATACCGTTGGTGCCTCCACACCAATGGTCACACGATCAACCATACTCATCATATGAGTCATATTAGATAGTGTTATTCTGTCTACATAATTCGATGTCTATCTCAAATATCTCTTGAATAAGATTTTTTAGAAACATATGTTTAAATACTAGTGATCATTGTACTATGATCTCATGATGTTTCACTTATTCATTGCATATGCTCATGGACTTTATTACAAACATGCCACAATCTAAAAATCAATGACTACTGGTAACATGCTAATTAGACATGATAATACATGATCATTAATGCATATCAAGGCATAAAAGATTTCATTCCTATGCATGTTATCATATTTATGTATTTATCTATCATTCTATGAAAAAGTCATTATAATCTCAAAATAATTTAATTTAGTGTTGATTAGGATGAATTGAAGATTAATAATTTCATAACCAATATTTACTTGAGATTTTAAGTAGTTTTTAAAGTTAAATAATAAGAGAAATCATCTATATACATTCATTTTTATTTTCTAAAGTTTTAAATCTTAAAAAGAAATGAATGTATTTTTGAAATAGAAATTAAATATCTTGTTATTTATTAAATTTGATTTTTTAGAATGATAGATAATTAAATTTCTGATCAAATGAAAGAAATTTGAATTAACTTGGAGTTATATTTTGAAATTTATGGATTTTCTAATTTTTAGGGATTTTTCTAGAGTTTTATGAATTTTTCTAAATTTTTAATGAATTTCTAAGGATTTTCCGGAATTAAAAATCGATTTTTTCCGAATTTTATAAGAGGGCAAGTGACGTGGCGCGATCAGAACTGTTTGATTAGATCGCGATCAACGATCGAGGAGAGGAGGTGACGTGACAGCGTGAGGGTCTGATCGCGCGTGGATTCGCAGCCGTTGATCTTCATTTAAGTGAAGGGGGGTACGTGGCTAAATCAGGTTCACTGGATCATGTTTAATCTCAGTCGTTGATTGCGAAGAGTTATAACGATCAATATTAAATCGATGGAAAACGCATCTGATGTGTCCGATCACGATCCGACGGTAGGCACTTTCGATGCGTTTTAAAACTCATGCGACGTGACTTCATCTCGAGCGTCCGATCGCGATCCAACGTCCACGACTTAACGGTAACAATACGCGATCATGTGTTTCATCAGAGCCGTTGATGGGTTTCATCAGACGGTTACGCCCAAATCGCCTATAAATTGAGATGTTCTTTGTTCTTGTAAAGCATTTGAGAGCAATTCAATAAAATTGAACTATTTAGACACCAAATCTCTTGAATCTCTTGATCCCAATTGCTTCTAGACTCATTTCCGCATCCACGCAGTGCTTAAGATCAAAATTTCGACGATCGACGAGGAAAAAATCGACGCTTGAACTCCACGATCGCAATTTTTGGATTTTTGATGAATAGCCTTGATTTCGGTCATTAATTGGATCAATTTGATTGCAATTTTGGGTTAGTGATCGCGTTGTATCCTAATCTATCTTCTTTGAGTGTTTAATTTCATTTTAGAATCATTAATTTAAGTAATTTCAATCTTAATTTCGGTGAAATCACAATTTACATTTTCAGAAATATACCATATCTTCATTCTTCAATTTCTCCGCGAAATCAAAGTCAAATTCATTGATTTTTAATTTCGTGGATTCGTCTTCAAGTCCTTTTTCATAAAATACCATTTTCCCTAATTTCTATCACCGATTCATCTTCAGATTTGACCAAATTCAAAGAGATCATTAATGATTTCCCTATTTCCCTGTGGATTTGACCCATATTTACCATTATACCCCTCAATTCTAATCAATTTCATAAAATTGATAAGTTTGGACTTTATTTTGACATGAGACCGTGTATTTTCGACGACCTCGCGGTCTCATTTCGTCAACTACTACAAGATGTGGAAGTATTAGTGGCTCGTAGGTCACATAACACTCCCCTATAACCTAGAATATTTAAGTCAACAATTCCTAACATGGTATCTAAGGCATCATACAAGACATTGGCGAGGCTCTTCATAAAGATATTTAATTTTTTTATTTGAAGAGGTCGCATGTGTCGGGGTGATGACACCATGTTGCACCTTATCATTATTGGGATATGAAGTCGATAAGCCTTCCAAAATTTTGATAAAAATATCGAACATAATGGAATGCTTTGAATCAAATATTCAAAACACTGAAGCACCAAGAATCGATGATCTTATCATCTAATATAGATTATAATCCATACTTATAGGGTTCACTTAAAGGAGTTCTCGAAGCTGTTCAGATGTCCAACCTCTAATGGTATCTACACAATCATCGGATGATTGGATCTCCTCGTAATGCTCTTCACCAAAAAAAAAAAAGGTAAATGAAAAAGAGAGAATTTCCACAAGATTTGTACGGGCACTAATATGTGTAAAATCATAACCATTGAAAGCACAAGTTCATGTATCAAAATTATACGCAACTCTTTGAATTCAATATTAAAAATTAGTGGCAAGTCGAAGTTTAATTCACTGGGATGAAAGTTAAAAGATTAAAATAAAAGAATACTTTTGGTATTTTAGGATTAAGAAAGTGGGAATGATCAATGAAAAGAGAAAAACAAATGCGAAAAATGCGATGAACTGATCAAATGCTTTTGAACTCCTTTTGAAGATTAAAAACCCTTGATTGGGCAATAGAAATGAGATTTATGGTTTGAAAATATGAAAATCGACTAAAAGTCACTCTAGCGATGCTCTATGATCAAATGCTCCTTTGACAACCTTTATATTATGCACGGGCTTCCCGACTTACATCCAACACAAAGAATGAGTAGAAAAGAGAATAAATTTACTAAAAATGATGTTCAATAATGATCGATTGGTGCCCCCTATCCTCTTAGCTAGACAATTTTAGAAGCACTGATCAAAATTTCGTAAACCCTCACTTCTCACCTCAGATTTATAATCAGTCATATGAGGACGTAGAGCATGGAATGATGGTCATACCTATAAAATTTCAACTCCAAAATTTGTCAAGATTGTCAGATATCAAGCTTCTAATTGAGATAAATATAGACTATTGATTAGTTCTCTCTCTCCCCATCATCATCCTCAAATTTTGTGCCAATACTATCGTGTCGATCAAACTATGACAATCAAGTGAAATTAAACTCAAAATTGGTTATAAATATCTTCTATCTCTCTCTACTCAGTGTTAACTTGTTGATAGTGCACGAGAGAGAAAAGAGAGAGGGCGAGGTAGAGAGAAGTGCAGCAATGGAAAAGGAACATGCGAGAGAGAAGAGAGGGAGAGGAATATGGGCACAAGGGAAGCGGAAGAAAGGCAAAAAAACATGTGCATGTGCAAGAGAGAAGCATAAAAAGTGAGGAAGAAGAAGATCAAAGTAAGAGAATTTGCAGTGAAATGTTGCAGCAAAAAATGTCTTCCATGTGCGCACACAAGAGAGTGAGAGAGAGGGGGGCCATGGAAGAGAGGGAGAAAAGATATGAGAGAAGAGACACAACTCTCTTTTGCACATGCATGTGAGAGAGAAGCAAAAGAAGAGGAAGGGTAGAGAAGAAGACACCGTGAAGGAAGAAGTGCTTTTGCAGAGAGACTAGGGATAGAAGTGCTTTCGCAAAGAGGGGGTAAGGGTGTGAGAGAGAAGAATGAGGAGAAGAGGTAGAGCATGGAAATAGAATTTTCCATCATGCGGAATTTTTTTCCATTCACGTGGCATAGTGAGAGAAGAAAGAGAGGATGAGAGTTGAGAAAGAGAGAGATAAGAAGAAGGTGGAGGAGAAGGATAACAAGAGAGCACAAAAATGGCGAGAAGAAGGTGATGCAGTGACGAGAGAGAGACGTGATGGAAATTAGTTTTCATCGCATGAGAAAAAAAGAGGGGGAGAGGGAGAAGGGGAAATAATCCCCTCTCTCTCGTGATGCAACTGCGGCAGCATCAGGAGAAGAGAGAAGAGAAGGAGTAGAAGAAACAAAGAGAGGGAGAGGGAGAGGGAGAAGAGGGTGGCTGTAGTGGTAGAAGAGAAAGAGGAAGAGGAGGAGAAGAAGAAGAGAAGAAGGAGACGAAAGGAATAAGGAGGAATTTCAGACAGAAGAAATTTTGTTTTGTCCCCGCGATCCTCCTATGCATGAGAGAGAATGGCAGAAGGTGAAGGATAATAGAAAGAAAGCGAGGGAGATGAGAGGGGCATAGTGTAGAGGTAGTTTATGCACGATGGAATTCTCTTCTATCACGCAATAGAGTGAAAAAAGATAGAGAGAGATAGCCCTTTCTTTTTTCTTTTATTATTATTATTATTTATGAAAGAGAGAGAAACGTGGTGACAAATCACGAGTCCCCACATCACTACCCCTTTAAAAATATTTTAAAAATCAAGAAAAAATTATTTCATTGATTTAAAAAATAACTTCTCAATGATTTTAAGCTCTATAGATTCCCAAAAAAAATCTTTAAAATCTAGAAAATTCTTAAAATTCTGAATAACATTTAATAATATAAATAAAATTAGTCAATAAAAATCTTAATAACATGCATTCATATTTTTTTAATGTCAATAAAGGCATTTTAAATGGAAAATAAATATAAATTTTATTTATTATTAAAGAATATTATCTTCTTAATGAATCAATGTCATTAAATTCTCATAAAATTTTATCAAATTATAAAAAATCAAGAATATCTTTTTAAACATAAAGATTACCATTTTAATCATTTTAAACTGTGATGACATAAATTTATGGCCATCATATGAATGCATTTATTTGCATGTTATCAAATATCTTAAGTTTTGGGCATTTTTTTCCTTATTGATAAACATTAGGTATGTGAACGTTTGACAAAAGCCCTCATAATTATGTCTATATCAACCAACGTACATAGACCTTATGTATGTTACCCTCTAAGTATATATATCTCACTAGCTAATAACTCTTTAGACATAATGACACATTATTGGTCAATCTTATTGATTATTTGTATCAACATTAATATTAATTAAATAAAGATCGATTTAACCCAATCGATAGGTCTAGTTACTAACCTATTAGGTGTTGAGCTGCACCATGTGCCCCTACAAAATATGAATGTATAAGAACTCTCATATGTAACTCTCCTATCATTAGTTATCATGTATGTATAATCCTTCCTCTGTGTGAGACTCATGAATGACTTCGGGTATGGTCAACTGTCAAATCCTAGTCAATCACTCAAGTTAGTACTGATATGTGGAGGAAATCATCGAGAACTCCTTCTCTGATATTTGCCAAAGAAATCATCGAGAACTCCTTCGCATGTCATTCCTTGAGTCAATCTCTTAAAATACCATAGACGGACGATTCCATCTCGCTCACACAATCATTTTCAAGAGTTGCATGCAACATCTAATGTATAACATTTTAGAGATCCTGTGGGTGAGAATTTGTAAATCATAATCAAAACACAATCATCCATCCACAAGATGTCTTTAATGTCTCGAGTTAAAGGATCACATCCATAAGTATGACATAAATCAACTAGATTAATAATTAGGTATAATACTATTTAGGATGCCTTCAGATCAATTAAGTGAAATTGTTCTACAAAGACCACCCACAATCTATCATTAGTGTCTTCACACTGATGGCCACAAGATCAGCCATACTCATCCTATAAGTCATCTTATATCATATTGCTCTTTTCAGATAATTAGATGTCATTCTCAAATATCCCATGAAAAAAAAATTTAGAACATATATTTAAAAGACTAATAATCAATGTAATATGATCTGATCAGAATTCACTTAGTCATTGCATATGCTCATAGACCTCATTGCAAACATGACACATAAATGAAAATGAATAAATTTCATTTCAATGAATATAAATGAGATCTATGGAAGTCTGATTGGTTTATAGGTCACTGATAAATGACGAGACTAAATCGTATGGTCGTTGAATGCACACGACTTAGTGTCAAAATAAAGTCCTAATATTACCAATTTGTGATTAATCAAAGTAAACCATTAGTATAATGGTAATTAAGGGTCGAATCCACGGAGAATTAGGGAATTTTGAGAGATATCTTTGAAATTCGGTCAAATCGGACGATGAATTGCGGTTAGAAATTGGGCGTTTTAGTACATTAAGAAAGATAACTCAAAATCTAATCCACGGAATCAAAAATCAGGTGATTTGGATAAGAATTCGAAGAGAAATCGAGATTTGAAGAGAGGAGATAATTTCGTTTCGAAAAACGATTTAAAACCGAAAATTAAACTTAATTAAACTAAATCTACGATGCTTAAATGAAAATTAACGTTAAATGATGAAAGATTAAGATGAAATCAACCAATCTAACCCAAATTAACCTTAGAAATGATCCAATTAATCGCCGGATTCAAAGCTTTTCATTCCGGAATTCCGAAGATGAATATTGATGTTCAAGACTTGATTTCTCTCTCCTCTCTCGATCGATTGAAATTGATGCATTCAATGGAAGCGGAATTCAGTTGCGAACACACAGGAACAAACGGCGCGCGAAAACACTCTCTAAACAGGGAGAATTTGTCGAAAAGTCGCGGGCCGTTCTTCTGTTGCGAAGAACGGTTTTTAAATAAAACCGAAATTTGATTTCCGCCGTTCGATGACGCGTCCATCGCGATCAACGTCTTGGATTACGCGCCGTTTGATCGAAGCGTCGTGTTGATTTGTGATCGTCCGATCACGATCGTAAGGCGTCGATTCAATCCGATGTCCATCACGATCAACGGCTCTGATTAACTCACTTAAGTGAGTTTTAAGCCACGTGGTGAAATAATGATTGCGTGGACCCCGTGTCCACGCGATCGACGTCATCGCGTTGATCGCGATTTTGATCCGATGACCGAGATGCTGCCACGTCTCGTGACAAATTAAATACACGATGGAAGTAGTCCCACACTGGAAAAATCGAAGAGCTTGTCAACTATATAAGCTACGACGACTTAAGGGATATAGTAATTTCGTTCCCTTGTACACGGGGGACCCCTAAACTCTATAATTATACTAATAATATATAGGGTTAACATCTTATATTGGCACGACCTTTAGGGTAATCATCAAATAGTGGCACGACCTTTTTCTACACTCAAATACTGGCACCACCTTTTTCGGTGGCTCAGATACTGGCACCACCTCAGCATTCCCGCTGAGGTGGCATTTTTTCTTCTTCCCTCCCCACCTGGCTGCCACATGGTCCTCCTTATTCTCTCTCTCTCTCTTCATTATCTTCCTCTCTCTTCATTGTCTCTCTCTCTTCATCCCCGGCGCGAACTCTCGTGGTCGCCGGCGTCTCTTCCGCGCAGCGGCAGCTTGGCTTCCTCCAGTCCGGCGCGCTCGGCGGAGGGCTTTCATTGTCTGTCCCCACGGCGGAGGTTCTTCCTGCTCAGCATTACGCCGCTTCGTCTCTTCCCTTGGGTATGTGGAGGAGCTCATGTTTCTCCGTCCAAATCGGCGAACAGAGTGTAGGCACTAAGACACTTGCAAGGTTAAGACCTTAACCTTCTCCAATAGAGGCACACTCACAAGGGAGTCACTAAACAAAGAAACACTCTTGACTTCTTGCTTTGAAGTTCATAGTTACAATGAGGGTCTCACCCTCCTTATATAGACACAAGTAGAACTCTCTAGAATAAGCTAGAGAGTTTGTGTGAGAGAGAGATATCTAGAAATATCTTGAAATGACATTGCTAAGATGTCATTTCAAGAAACTCACGGACCATCCAGAAAATTCTGGAAAAGAGGCATTAAATGCTTGATGCCTTCAGTCTCCCTCCCAAGCATGATGCCTTTTCTAGACTATACGTATGCCCAATCTTTGGCGGAGCTCTTCAAACTTCAGTCTTCCCAATGACTTTGTAAACAAGTCTGCCAGCTTGATTCTCCGAGCTTATGAAGTCCAGCTCCATCTTCTTTTCTTCCGTGCAAGTCCTTATGAAGTGAAATTTGGTCTCGATGTGCTTGGACCTATTATGAAACACAGGATTCTTTGACAATGCAATGGCTGATTTATTATCAACCATTAGCGTCATAGATATCATCTCCTTGTTCATCAATTCTCCAATCAATCTTGCTAACCATATTCCTTGACAAGTTGCAGTGGTGGCTGCAACATACTCAGCTTCACATGATGATAAGGCCACGATCTTTTGCTTTTGAGAGGCCCAACATATCAAATTGTTTCCTAAAAAGAAAGCCATTCCCGTGGTGCTCTTCCTATCATCTGGATCTCCCGCATAATCACTATCACTATAGCCGATTAGCTTTATGCCTGCTTCATTTTTCTCATAGACCAAGCCGAGGTCTAATGTGCCTTTTACATACCTCAAGATCCTCTTAACGGCAGACATATGTTCGGTTGTCGGACTTTCCATATATCTACTAAGATACCCTACAGAAAACATGAGATCAGGTCTTGTATGGGTTAAGTACCTGAGGCTTCCCATTAAGCTTCGATATGTTGTAGGGTTTACTCTTGGATGTGACTCTTTTCCAAACTTGCATCGGCTCTCTAGCGGAGTATGTGTTGGATTACATTCTGACAAGCCACTTTGTTCCAATATCCTTAACGCATAACTCTTTTGACTTAGTAGGATTTTTCCTCTTTCTTGTTTCACCTCAATTCCAAGATATGAGGTGAGTAGACCAAGGTCACTCATCTCAAAGCTGGTTCTTCATTTGAGCCTTGAAGTCTTCGATCGATGATTCTCTCGTCCCTGTAATAATTAAGTCATCAACATAAACACCAATAATCAAGCGTGAGGTACCTGATCTTACGAAGTAGGCTGCATGCTCTTGAGAACTCCTCGTGAAATCAAGAGATCTTAAACACTTGTCTAATTTAGTGTACCATGCCCTAGGTGCTTGTTTTAATCCATAGAGTGCCTTCTTTAGTCTCATCACGAGATGCTCTCTCCCTTTCTTGATATACCCATCTGGTTGTTTCACATAGACTTCCTCTTCTAACTCACCATTCAGGAAGGCAGATTTAACATCCATATGATGGACTTGCCATCCTTCTTGTCTTTGCAAGGGCTAAGAGTACTCGAATAGTCTCCATTCTAGCCACTTTGGAGCAAAAAAACTTCTTCGTAGTCAATGCCAAACTTTTTGAACATATCCTTTAGCCACGAGTCTAGCTTTGTACCTCACTATATCACCATGAGAGTTTCTCTTTATCTTATAGACCCACTTAAGACCAATAGGCTTGCATCTGGTGGAGGAGTCACCATCTCCCATGTTTCATTCTTCTCAATTGAGTCTAACTCTTCTTTCATGGCTTGTCTCCAAACACTCTCTTTGGATGCTTCATTATATGAACTTGGCTCTTCTTGAGTCAAATAACATGATTCGGGGTCTATACTAACTCTGCTCACGTAAACTTCGTATATTCTATTAAGGTCTGCAAACTTTCTCGGCGACCTTTCTTCTCTAATTAGATGACCGTATTGCCCATTATCAGGAATGTCATTGAGGCTTCTCACGTCTTCATGATAATCATCTAGTGGAGCCTCCTGATCAATATGTTCCTCATCTGTGTCAAAGAAATGTGGAGAATAAAAAGTACCTTCCTTCTTTTCCATGCTTGAATTTCTCCAATTCCATTGGCTTTTCTCTTCAAATATAACATCTCGACTGATATATACTCTACCGGTCTTTGGATCATAACACTTATATCCTTTGGTCCCAACTTCATACCCAATAAACACCATGGGTTTGCTTCTATCTTGCAACTTCTTCAATTTTTCTCCGAGTACCTTCACGTGACAAAGGGATCCAAAGACTCTAAAATGTTCTACGTTTGGCTTTACTCCTGTCCAAACTTCATATGGTGTGGCTCCATCCAAGCTTCTTGATGGGGCTCGATTCAATATATATACACTAGTATTGACGGCTTCTCCCCATAGCTCATGTGGAAGATTCTTGTCTTTTAGCATGCTCCTTACCATATTCATCACTGTTCTATTCCTCCTCTCAACAACTCCATTTTGCTGAGGAGAATATGGGGCTGAAAATTGTCGTTTGATTCCATGTTCGGAGCAAAACCTTTGAAAAATTGATGACGTAAATTCGCCTCCTTGATCGGTTCTCAAACACCCAATTTTCATTCCCTTCTCGGCTTCGGCTAAGTTTTTGAACTTAACAAAAGCTTGAAATGCTTCACTCTTGTTCTTTATCATTGCTACCCACATGAGTCTAGAGTAATCATCAACTAATAATAAGAAATACTTACTCCCTCCTAGTGTGGCAGGTGAGATTGGTCCACAAATATCTCCATGGACAAGCTCTAAGGGCACTGCTTGCCCTATACGAGGCTATAGAAGGAAAATGAACTTCTGTGCTGCTTGCTTGCAATGCGAGTCACGACATATATTTTTCTGGGATCTCTAATTTAGGAAGTCCCCTAACAATCTCTTTAGAAGATAATCTCCTTAATGATTGAAAGTTTAAATGTCCATACCTTTTATGCCACGTCCAAGTTAACTCCGAACTATCATCTGCGACCATGCAGCTCAATATTGGATTTAGCTTCAAAAAGATAAAGTCTCGCTTGGTGTTTTTCTTCACCTTCACTAGGAGTCTTCCATGTTGATCATAGATGGTAAGAAAGCCGCCCTCCATTAATATTCGGCACCCATGCTCATCGAATTGGCCCAAACTTAAAATATTAGCTTTTAATTCGGGGACATAGAGAACATTATCTAACCTCATTTGTCCTCCATCATGACATTGAAGCATGATCCAGCCTCGTCCTCCAATTTTTGTCGTAGATCCATCCCCAAATCTCACTGTTCCTTGTGAGACTTCCTTCAACTCTTGAAACAAGCGGCGATCACCTGTCATATGGTTACTTGCTCCATTATCAAGATACCACATACCTTCGTTCATTGCTTTCTCATTGACTCCTTGGAGTAAACTAACTTCCGAAGTATCTATAATCGCCATCAGAAGGGTGGGTTGTGGCTTTTCCTCGACTTCAGCAACTTGAACTTTCTCCTCTTTCTTACTCTTACGACATTCATATGCGAAGTGTCCAAGTTTCTCGCAATTATAACATTTTACCTTTGACTTGTCTCGAGGCCTCTCTTCATCTCCATGCTCATGTTGTTTGCCATCACCTCTTCCTCTTCCTCGTCCTCCTCTCCATCCGCGGCCACGACCTCTTCCACGAGTGTTACTTTCTTCATATTTCTTTTGTTTCCCCGCGGCTTTAGAGAGAAGAAGTTGCTCCTCTTTCCGAGCTTCCCGATCTCGGAGCTTTTCTTCATAGATCTTTAATGACCCAATTGCCTCCTCAAGTGACATTGAGTCCATGTCACCAAATTGTTCAATAGATGAAGTGATAGCATCAAACTTTGCAGGGGCTGCTCTAAGGAGTTTGGCAACTAAAACTCCATCATCGATCTTCTCCCGAGGCTTCTTAGTTGAGTGGCAACCTTAGAAAGCTTTCCAGCAAAGTCGGCCACCGATTCTTCTTCACCCATGAACATAGTCTCAAACTCACGTCGAAGGGCTTGAACTCTAGCCTTGATGACACGAGCGGCTCCCATATGTCTTGTCTTCAAGAATTCCCAAATCTCCTTGGCAGTCTTGGAAATATCTAGTTGTGCCACAATATCTTCTGATAGTGCCCCAAATATTACTGACAACGCTTGGCGATCTTTTTTCCTCGGCACCGTGTCAGACTCGATTGCCTCCCACAAACCATATGCCTCTAGATGCACTTGCATCCGTATTGCCCAAACAGGGTAATTAGTCTTCGATAATACCTGAAGAGGACTTGGGGAGATTGGATCACCCATCCCCCTACTAAACCCGGCATTGGTAGCTCCAAACTCCTTCTCAAAAGAAGCCCTACCAAACTCTGATGCCGCCTCCCCTCTTCTAGGCATGATGCTTCCCTTGGATCAGACTCGCTCTGATACCAAATGTAGGCACTAAGACACTTGCAAGGTTAAGACCTTAACCTTCTCCAATAGAGGCACACTCACAAGGGAGTCACTAAACAAAGAAACACTCTTGACTTCTTGCTTTGAAGTTCATAGTTACAATGAGGGTCTCACCCTCCTTATATAGACACAAGTAGAACTCTCTAGAATAAGCTAGAGAGTTTGTGTGAGAGAGAGATATCTAGAAATATCTTGAAATGACATTGCTAAGATGTCATTTCAAGAAACTCACGGACCATCCAGAAAATTCTGGAAAAGAGGCATTAAATGCTTGATGCCTTCACAGAGGGAGCTAGTCGACAGCTCACGTGTTTATTCCTGTCTACCTCGTCGCGCGACAGCTTCCATAGCTTTTCCGACGACGACAAAGAAAGCCTCGTCTACAAGAGGTATCTTCAATGCCGCCAGCTGCCGTCGATATTGCAGCCCAACACTTGCAGCCTCATCGGAACTGTCGTTATGCCTCCGCGGTCTATCACTTCGAAGACGGGCTGGGTCTGCGCTTACACCATTCTCGAAGTACAGAAGCCTCCGTCGCACGCTTTCTCGCCGTTTCAGTAATTTTCATTATCTGAGCTTCTCAGAGAGTCTAGTGGAAGAGAGGAATGGGACGTAGTAATTTTTGCTTTACGCCGGGCGCCGTCAGTGAAGTGGAAGAGAGGAATGGGGACGCTGTGGTTTGGTTCTGTGGAGCGCCTATACATTGAAGTTTTCAGTCTTTGATCACATGAATCATGCTGGTCACCGCCATGCAGCATTCAGGCAGACAACTACGCAAGATGTGTATCGGGTTCAGCATTACTGAAATAAACATGAATGATAAATAACGACGAGGTTTTCATGTCGTTTAACTTCACGATTCTAGTACACGACTTTTGATGATAATTGATAACTCTCTCTCTCTCGCTCAGTCATTCTCTCTGACTCTCTCTCTCGGGATCTCTCTGTCTGGCTCCTCTCCCGGCGTCTCTCTGTCTGACTCTCTATCTCTACCTCTCTCTCTAACGAAAACAACGAAGCATTTGCACGACAGGATTCAAACATTAAATATCTGCAACAAAAATCTTCAAGTTAAATGTCATCCATTCTCCCGGTTGTCCCTACGCCGGAATGGGATATCTGCAACATAAATATGCTTTCCTTTTTACTTTCAAGGGAATTTTGAACAGTTCATACGCTTTATTGTTTTATTCCACGGGATTAATCATAAGCAATCAGAAAATCAATTGCACGAACCTTCTGAATGATTTCTCTCTTTCCATTGGCACCAGCCTTCTCGTAGAAAGACACGCGCCCGGAGACATAAATAAAGTCATTCGGTTTCAAATGCCGCAATGCCACTCGCGCGAGATCGTTCCACATCCAGATCATTATCCTGCACAGATGCGATCCCATCTCCTCAGAAAACGCAATATGAAGCTCTAAATAAGAATTTCATCGCAATCATCGAGCCAACTTAGACTCTCTGAGAAGCTCAGATCATGAAAATTACTGAAACGGCGAGAAAGCGTGCGACGGAGGCTTCTGTACTTCGAGAATGGTGTAAGCGCAGACCCAGCCCGTCTTCGAAGTGATAGACCGCGGAGGCATAACGACAGTACCGATGAGGCTGCAAGTGTTGGGCTGCAGTATCGACGGCAGCTGGCGGCATTGAAGATACCTCTTGTAGACGAGGCTTTCTTTGTCGTCGTCGGAAAAGCTATGGAAGCTGTCGCGCGACGAGGTAGACAGGAATAAACACGTGAGCTGTCGACTAGCTCCTCTGTTCGCCGATTTGGACGGAGAAACATGAGCTCCTCCACATACCCAAGGGAAGAGACGAAGCGGCGTAATGCTGAGCAGGAAGAACCTCCGCCGTGGGGACAGACAATGAAAGCCCTCCGCCGAGCGCGCCGGACTGGAGGAAGCCAAGCTGCCGCTGCGCGGAAGAGACGCCGGCGACCACGAGAGTTCGCGCCGGGGATGAAGAGAGAGAGACAATGAAGAGAGAGGAAGATAATGAAGAGAGAGAGAGAGAATAAGGAGGACCATGTGGCAGCCAGGTGGGGAGGGAAGAAGAAAAAATGCCACCTCAGCGGGAATGCTGAGGTGGTGCCAGTATCTGAGCCACCGAAAAAGGTGGTGCCAGTATTTGAGTGTAGAAAAAGGTCGTGCCACTATTTGATGATTACCCTAAAGGTCGTGCCACTATAAGATGTTAACCCTAATATATATAGTATATATGATGACGCGTAACACGTCATCCATGCCACACAGGCGTGCGTGCGTCCACGTGGGCCCGCGCGCCAAACCGTTTTTTTAATTTTTTTAATAATATTTTTATTATTTTAAAACAATTAAAATCGAAAATAAATCAAATTAAATTCAGAAAAATTCCGGAAAAATTCTATAAATTTGTAAAAATCATAACTTTCAAAATATAACTCCAAATTAAGTCAAATTTGTTTTGTTGGATTCAGAATTGAATAATCTATCATTATAAAAAGTCAAATTATTAAAATAGTGAGAGAATTAATTTATATTAATTTTATAAATTTATGTATTATATAAAATAAATTCATATAAATACATAAATGTAAATAAAAGTCTTTTCTCTTATATTTTCATCTTTAAAACATGATTATGATCATAAATATAATTAGGATTAAAGATTATAATGTCTAATTATGCATAATGACCCCTAAATTGATATATTTTAAGATCATAACATGAATTTACACCAAATGATAGAAATATGATAAAAAGATGATAACATGCATACATTTATAATGATTAATGCATTAATTTGCATTAATAACTATGTAATTACATGCATAAATAGCATGTTATCAATATACGTATAATTATGATCATTCAATGTTCAAGTTTATATATCACAATCATACTCAATTCTTCGAGATTGATTATCAGATTTAGAATAGTGACAAGTAGAGGTTGAACCCAGGGGGGAAAAGGTCAAAAGATTAAAATCAAGAAATATTTTTGATATTTTTTATTAAGAAAACCAAGATGATCGATGAAAGGAAGAAGATGTATGTGGGAATGAAATGAACTGATCAAATGCTTGCAAAATCCTTTCAAATATTGAAAGCCCTTGATTGATGGTGAAATGTGATTTAGGGTTTAAAAATATGAAAATTTTGATTAAAAGAGGGAAAATGGAAAAGATTGATGGAAAATGACTTTAATCAAATAATTTTGTAATAAAAACATACTCTAGCGATGCTATCTAATCAAAACAAACCTTTGAGAGCCCGTCATATCACTCGAACTTGGCATCTTGTATCCAACACAAGGAATGAATAAAAATGAGAAGAAATTCATAGGAAATAATTTTTCATACATGTAGAATGACCCATGAGTGCCTTCTTTCCTCTTGGCTAGCCAACTCTAGAAGCGAATAATGAAACATGAAAAATCTTATTCTTTTTAATCTCATAATTTAAATCAGCCCCAATAGATTTGTAGAGCTTGAAATTAAATTTTAACCCCTAACTCGATTGGGATCATGATATATCATGACTTCAAAATGGAGCATTTCTTGTTGTTGATGCACTTTCTCTCTCAAATCGCTCTACTCAACTTGTTTCGGTCAAATGACTCTAGTCAAACCACTTTGGTCAAACTTCTAGTCAAACCTCAAAACTTTATTATTTTATTCTCTTTCCTCTCTACTATGTTCTCTCTCTCTCTAGGTGATGGCAAGAAGCAATCAAAAGCATGGGCATATAAGCATAAGAAATTATGTTCCTACTTGAGAGAATTTCTTCCATGCAAGCATTTGAAAGAGGAGGGTGATCGTGAAGCAGCAAAAAAAAGGAAGTGAGAGTGAGGAAGAAAATGGAGAGAGGGACAAAGAAGAAGTATCTCAAGTCCAATGATTAATTAAACCTTTTGGATATTGATGAACTTGATCGCACAATTCTTGAAGTAATAAGATCCACCTAATTAGCCTAGGCTTGGCTTCTTTCTTCTTCAAAAGGAATTTCAAAGTAGCATGATCGGAATAAACTATTTTACTTCCTTACAAATAAGACCTAAACTTTTCTAAAGCAAAAACTATAGCTAGTAATTCCTTCTCAATTGTAGAATAATGTACTTGAGCATCTACCAAGGTCTTACTAGTGTAGTAGATGGCCACCGGCTTCTTGTCGATTCTTTGTCCTAGTACCACTCATACAACAAAGTTGGATCCATCGCACATAAGCTCAAAAGGGAGATCCCAATTTGGTGTCTGCAAAATGGGAGCTTGTATGAGAGCATCCTTTATGAGATTAAAATTTTTAAGAGCATCATCATTCATAATAAAATTGACAACTTTAGATAGGAGATTAGTTAAAGGTTTAGAAATTTTTCAAGGTCTTTGATAAATCTCCTATTGAAGCATGCGCGGTCGAGGAATCTTCTAAGGCGCTTTAAATTGTTAGGTAGATGTAGTTGCTTGATCATTTCCATTTTGGCCTTGTCTACCTCCAGCCCATGCCTCAACACTATTCCTTCCTACACCATGAAATGAGATTTTTCCCAACTTAGTACAATATTATTTTCAAAGCAAATTGTCAAGATACTTTTTTATTTTTCTAAACATGCATCGAAAGTAGAACCAAAAATAAAAAAATCATCCATAAAAATTTCCAATCTATCACCTACCAATTTTGAAAATAAGCCATTCATACATCTTTGAAAAGTTGCCGGGGCATTACAAAGCCCAAATGGCATTCGTCGGAAGGCAAATGTACCTACTGGACAAGTAAAGGTTATTTTTTCTTGATCATCGCTACGAATATTGATTTGGTTATATCCCGAATACCCATCAAGAAAACAAAAATACTCTTGACCAGCAAGCTTTTATAAGATTTGATCAATAAATGGTAAGGGATAGTGGTCTTTTTTATGACTAGATTGAGCTTCCTATAATCTATGCATACTCGCCAACTAGTAGTTAATCTAGTTTGTACTTCTTCATCTTGTTCATTCTTCTCTAATGTAATTTTGGTCTTCTTAGGTACCATATGAACCGGACTCACCCAAGATCTATCGGATATAGCTTATATAACATCCCCTTTAAGCCATTTGAGGATTTCATTCTTAAGTACTTCTAACATGTGCAGGTTAAGACGCCTTTGACTTTCCCTAGATGGCTTTGCTCCTTCTTCTATAAATATTCTATGCCCACATACCCTAGAAGGTACCCCTTTTATATCATCAAAGGACCATCCTATTTCCGCCCTATATTCCCTTAATACACAGTTTAAGCTCGGGTGCTTTTTGGAGAAAGAGTTCAGTGAATTGATCTGTATGAATCCTTGAATGATATTATGCCAAACTGTTAACTAGGCTGATTCATGTCACGGTTGTGTACGTGGTCCTTTGACCTGAGACACCAAAGACATATTGTGGATGGATGATCATGTTTTGACTATGACTTACAAATTCCTAACCGCGGGATCTCCAAAATATTATAGATTAGATATGACATGAAGTCCTTGAAGGTGATTGAGCGGTTAAGATGTGATCATCCGCCCTTGGTATATGAGGAGATTGACTCAAGGAATTAGATGCGATTAAATCCCTGGCCAAGGTAGTGGAAATATTAGAGAAGTTGTTCTCAATGATTTCCTACTTGCATCAGTACTAAATTGAGTGACCGATTAAGGTTTGACAATTAATTATACCCTAAGTCATTCATGAGTCTCGCGCGGATAAAGGATTAAGAGTACACGGTAACCAATGATGACACGTTTCTATGAAAGAGTTCTAATATACTCCATATCTCTTAGAGCACGTGGTGTAGCTTGGCAGCCATCGGGCTGGTGACTCAACCTGTCAATTGAGTTAAATTGATCTTTAGTCAATTAATATATATGTTGATATAGTTAATTGATAAGGAAGACCAATAAGTATTCTTGGGTTGATAGAGTCATTAATTGGTCAGATATATTGACCTAGAGAGTCACACATATAAGGTCAATGGACGTCGGTAGATATAGACATAATAATAAAGGTTTTGTGAAAATTTCACATTCTTAGAGTCTATAAGGGGAGTACGACCATGCAAGCCTAGTAGAACTTCTCCTCTGTCTTATTTTCCTCTCGTGGTGACGAGTGTTCAAGAGGAGAAAAACTTATTTCTTTCATGAGCAAAAAAAATTCATTCATCGAAATTTTGTTCAGTGGGGTAATTCATTGGTATTATCTCTATTTGACTCAATAAAACCTTTTCAATGTTCGTCGGCCTCTAAAAACCAAGAAAATGAATGGAAGTAGATACCCACCAGAGAAACTATAGCAAGTCAAAGTCAACGTTATCTGTGTCGCATTCAGTGATAGACAAAAATAATGTATGACTTTTTATCCCTCCTTTGATTTGTTCTTTCTATCTCTCTTTCTGCTTCAACTACGATCTTCTGTAGTTGCTGATTGAGACGACTTTCTTCTCTAGACCTCTTGACTTCAAGGAACGCGTATCATTAACAAAAGGTAAACGAATGACTTCTTCACCTTTGAAAACTGCTAAAGACGATCTCCTTCTACGACTTATTTATCTTATAACCTTAATTTTAGTGTTACTGGAATGTCATTCACATTGTAATTCACAATGTCAAAGATTTGTTGACACAAAATGTTCAAATTCTATTGTCATATTGTTCTATGTCCTGGCTTCTAAGAATCATAGCCGTCAAGGCATCCATAGGTTAGCACAGTCAACGCTGATTATTTCTGCAACTAAAAACAATAGACTTTCCGCAGATAGCTTAAAAAATGCTCAGTAAAATGGAATTTCAGAGGCTATTCGTATAATATACGATGATGTTAGTTCTTTAAAATACAATCTAGGATCGTATCAATGTCATAGATGATCCAACAGATGTACTCAAGAATCATCTCAAATCGTGAAACTGTTGCCGACAATCTGATCTTCAAGTGAACCATTTTGTGGCCTTCACAATCAGTAATTTTGACGCCATCTTCATCAGGAGATCAATGCTATCACCCGGAAGACAATGGATGAGCAGTCAAGACATGAAGAAAGGAAATTGATCTCTAAAGGCTCAAGGTTAGATTCAGGTAGAATATTTCAGTATTTCTGATTGATTTTGATAACATAAGAACAAATTGCCATAATAAATTAAATACAAATGAAATAATATTTTGCTGCGGAAAGTGACGAGGGCACAAATTTCTCATCAGCCTTGAAAAACTGAAGTACTTACTCATTTCCAAAGAAACCATTTACTCCTTTCCACCTTGAGTCTTCTTCTATAAAATTCACCTGATTTCTGCCCCTGAGATTTCCAACAAAAACTCTTTGTTAATAAGGCGAATCCATCTTAGAAAAACCCAAAGTTAAAAGACTCAACCTTCACAGCCACCCGTAAACATATACATATGTATGAGAGAGAGTAGTGAGTAATAAATGCCAGGGATAAAGACAAGACAACATCTTGCCGCGCAAGTGCATCATTTATCACATTGCATGTCACATCGCAAGCAATTTAATGCTTGCAAATGGCCGTTTGAGCCCTTGCATGACATGGCTTCAAACATTGTATAAGATATGGCAGTTTGAACTACACGCATTAAGATGCAATGATGTTCAATAGTGCCAAAGATGATGGACCCTGTACAGCCGATGTGGCACTGATGAGCATGACAGATAGACTCATGAAACCCTATCTCCTTCTGAATTAGGCTAGATTTGCTTGAATTTACTGAAGAGAGGTTTACCTCAAACAGAGCGAAGATATTGGTTGAAATCAATCAAATGCACCAGTGCAATACCATCATCTATTTTGATAGCATCTTAATCTAAAAGCCACTGCCTTTCATCCCAAAATATACCGACCAATTACTGAAGGACAGAAGTTATGACGGTAAGGAAAAGGAAATAAACTGCTCTACAGCGCGCTACGTGTGAAGGAAGATGACTCAACAAATGTGATGCCCGTACTAAAAAATTAAGCAATGCCCTCTCTGTTTAATGCTCTTTCTGGATGATTCATTTTACAATTTTGGGTAAACATGGTTCGGGCCATAGGCCGAACAAAGTACTGCTCAAGTTCGATGGCATAAAAACATAACTTTATGTGGATGGAGTTAAAAATAACTGATATTGAAATTATGACGGCATGATGACTTTGACATGTGAGATATTACTTGAAATTCAAATTTTGTATCAAGAAAATAAAACACAAGAACGAATGATGAACCAATAAATTTAACAAAAACCAAGAATAAGCCACAAAAAACAATATAAATTTGCCCTACCTAAGGCAGTTATTGCTCGTCTGCCACCTTCTTCCTCTCTGCTTCTCTACGCCCCTTTCTCTTCTTCGCCCAACCTTCACCACTTCTCTTCCCCTGCAAGAATAATTGGTTTATCTTATAATTAGCAAATACTCACTAGAACAAATTCATAATTAGAACTTCATTGGAGCTTAATCTTACGTCAGAAGGGAGTTTTGTGAGGGGGTCCCTGCTCCTTATCCTTTTCTTTGACCTCAGTCCCCGGTTTGATGGCTTCTTCAAGTCCATGGCAGCCCTGGAGAGCTTAATGATTTCACTAGCCTGCTTTGTGATGGAATCCTGAAGATACTCCGGTACTTTCCGGAGGTGGGCAGGAGGCGGCTTCTTGCTCAACACTTTGTCATGCTTCAAAATATCTGCCGATCCATATATTTAATTTATCAGATATCAGAAAATAAATAAATAATTAATAAAATAAATGAACCAGTAGTTTTTCTGGGGGGAGGGGAGGAGGAGGGGTTCATTCATTACCCAGGTCTTTCGGGTTATTGTCAAAGTGGGCCTTCAACCTGAAGAGAGTTTATTAAGATTAATGAGAGTAAAAATTGAGGGGAAAATTAAGGTTTCAAACTAACTTGTCAGAATTAATAATTTCAGTTCTAAGGGCCTCGGCACGGGCTTCTCTAATGGCAACTTTTGTAACCCCTTTAGCAATATCCTGTTGACAAAGATACAAATAAGTGGGGAGATACTTTTCGGTGGATATTAATGAGATATTTTGAACATGACTCAAACCTCAGCTCTGTATCTTAAAGATTCCACGGCATCGCTTGTAAGAAAAGGAAAAGGGGAAAGAAGAGATTTAGTAGATTCCTCATCATCGTCTCCCAGCATGGCTTTGACTTCATTAAAGATCTCTGACTCCTCTGGAGAAACCTGCTTGGCCACAATATTGAATCACTCATTTATTTGCTTTATGTTTTTTAGTCCTTGCTAAAAGAGAGAATTAATTACAAACTGAATCGTCGATAAAGGGTTACAAACTCAGGGGAGCCCACCATGTAACATACTCCTAATACGGGGCGGCACCGTTTTCGGGTGGCTATCTATCTTTCTTCACTCCTATGGCTTGTATCGACACTTAAAATAGGGCAGGGTTGTAAGGGTAAATAGTCTTGGAAATAGATCATTTGTTGACTCCTTTGGGAAAGGACGAGAAATCCTCTCCACATTTATGATACAGTGCCACTATCTACACATTTTTGCAAACAATGGAAGGGTCATCGGCATACCAGCAGTGACCTAGGAGAAAGTTCTCTAAATCCTTCAATGAGAAGATTTTGGAACAAATTCCCACTGATTGTGGCTGGCAGTTAGAAGATCTTGTGAAAGGAGAGACTCCAATAAAAACAAGAGAGGGTATGTGAAGGAACTGCCCACAGAGAAGTTCATTCAGTGATTGCACTGCAGATGCAGAAGTATATGATTCGAGTATAGGTCTCGAAATTTCCAAGAATATCCCATACCATATTCCACTCTTTGGAAGGAAGGACTAGCATCCAACTCTCTCTCTCTCTCTCTCTCTATCTATCTATCTATCTATATATACACTATCTAGGATCATATCAGTGCATTTTACCAAGTTAGCAATGTAACAGAGGGTTATCAACTTTTTAACTGTAATATAGGTTGAATCCATTGAAGTTGTTGAGTAGAAAAAAAATTAAAAAATGAATAAAATAAGATGAATTCATCAAATGAAATTTTTTTGGGCATCGACCAAAGAAATATGGGTCAACTAGGGATGAAGCATACGAGTGAAACTGATGTGCCTGCAGAGTTTGCTCGTCCAGTACGGCCAACACGGTGAACATACCCAGAGGAGTTTTCGGGCATGTCAAAATTTATAACCTAGAAAAAAAACCCGTAAGAAAATAATTCGCAAGTTGTTCTCAGAAAAAAAGCATGCAACTAGTAGAAATAATAAATTTTACATTCCAGATAGAAATAGAGGATGATAAAAGCAAAATGCCAAAGCAACAATGAAAACTTAGAGAGAGAAAACTCATGAGCATGACATAGTTTACTCAGGCAAATGAACACAATGCCGTCAGAGATAGAGCCATCAGTTAAAGAATCACTATAGAGAGAGATGGGGTAAGAGAGAGAGAGACATGGAGAGAGAACTACACAAAAAGTAAGTTTTACAAGGTTCTAAGGTGTACATGCAATGTGCATCTTCGTGGGTCTTCTTGAAGTTCTGTAAGGCCCATGAACCTTAAGCAGATATGTCTTAATGGTTAAGAACAAATACCTAATACTAACAAATATGAGGTAAAAATACACGACTGACAAAAAAATATAGAGCAAGACGGAAGTAATCTCCATCCACCCACAATTAATTAACTATTTTTATACAATTGACTAAAACATTTATAATTGAACAATTACAACTTACTGTGAAGACATTTTTGAAGTCAACCCCTCTGACTACACCAAATTCAGTATCAGCTTTATGCTTTTGATGCTTCAATTTCTTTGATTGGGTCTGATCCACTCTGGCTTTCGATTGTTCAATCTTGTTGTCGTCTGTTGCAATCAAGTAATCAAAGAAGCCAGCATTGAATTCCTAAATAACAACCAACCGAGAAAATATTAGAGGGCTTCAGGTTTAGATTTCAACTCAAAGGGTACTGATTTCGGATAAAATAAAGTTGAAACAGAAATAGCTAATAAAACAGGACAAAAAATTGCACAGGATTGATTTAAGAAACTGTTTGTCCTCAATGGATCGATTGCTCAAGTTCCATCGAGAAATTTTTGTCAGAAAGAAAGGAAAAAGGAATAATGAGTGAAAAATTGATGCGCTTCTTTGTATGAGGGTTATACAGCTAGTTAGAAGATTACTCTAATGGGCGCGGGCGCTACTCCAGGAAGCCCATTATATAAAACATCTAACAATAATATCTAAATATAAAATGACTAAAACCTAACTGTATAGGAGCACTTTGTCATAAAATGACAATAATGATTAAAGGGCTTGCCTTGAGAACATGAAGACGCGAATTGTGAGGCAATTCAGCATTTAAAACGGCAGAACGTAATCCAAACTGCCACAACATAATATCTGATGAGTAAATAAAACACATTCAATGCAATGAGAAAACTAGCCTTCAATGGAAGGAACTGAAGGGAAAGTCTACCTGCTCAAGAAACAGCTTTACTCTGTAGCCTTTATCAATCGAGTTTACAAATAGCAGCACCCTTTTTTGAACAAGTCCCAGCTTCAGAAGTGCAAGAATATAAAGCAGCTTATCAGAGCTGCTGCACGCAATCTGCAAGAAAAATATGATAAAATTTATGACGTTCAAAAGTAGCATACAATCAGATTACATGAAATATATAAAACCCAAGTTCTAAACAAAAACATAGATTGCCTCAATTGAGATCAGATATTAACCAGATAATATTAAAATATATGAGTGATAGGTATATGATTGATCTCAATAGAGCCCCCCTCCCCCCTTCACCTCTGGAAGGGAGGAAAAGTCTTTCCTTCCCTCCCTCCCAGAGGTGAGGGGGGGAGAGGGGCGTACAAAGAGGTGAATCCTCACCTTCAACTAAACTCTTAAACTTTGGGACATGTTTTAATTTGTGTGGTTATGATAAAAGCACAACTGTTAGATCACTACGTATTCTCATGAAACATTTCCATTTACTGACCTATCTCCAATGTTCTCAAGGTGTAAGTTAAGCCCTTTTGAAATTAATATTCTGATATTTCAGGAACGTTTGGAAATGGAAATCCCAGACATCAAATAAACAAACTCTAAAACAGCCTTTTAAAAAAAACAGAATTTCTGCCAAATCACATGGCAATTTTTCGCATGATGACATAAGAAACAGCTATAATAACAATCATCGATCTTTAAAAAAGGAAGGATTCCACAAGAATCCCAAGTCCCTGAATACAGAAGAACATAGGAAAGTGTCAAATTACTTTAGAGCACTAGAATTCCAGTGCTGCAGTTGAAGAAAAGAAGGTAATTAACCACTCAGTAAGTTCTCTGTGCATTCAAAATAATGTGTATTTATTCGCATTGCAGAGAAGGTCAAAGAACATGTTCTTGTAGGCTTATTATAAAGAAAGAAAATACTAGCAAGAAAAGAGCATGGTACTGCTCAACAGAAATATAGAAGTGTTGGCTTCCAATCCAACGGATGATCATAATCTTGATCGTTCTGATGCCACCTGGCCCATCTGCATGTATTAGCATTAGGGTCTCCCCAGCTGCATGATTTGGCTCATGGGCGGACAGTGAACTGACATCCTAGAAACTGATTCAGGGGTCAGCCCAGGCTGGTCAGCTGCAGTACGGAGATCTGAGCCCCCTGGCAGCACCAATAACCTGATGATGAGCTATTGGATGCTAGCCTGAAAGAGGATGGAGAAGAGATAGGCAAAGCAAAGGGTTGCTGGGCCAAGACCACCAGCCCGAGCAGAAGACAGCAACACATTTAGAGATGTGGGGCTTTTGTTTGGGCGTTGGCAATGCTGTGGATGAAGCAGTAGGAGGTACAGTAGGAGGTGCAGCACCAGAGGCACAGGAAGAGCTTGAAGACATCGGAGGTTGTCTCAAGGAGCAGGCATGATCCATCTTCTCTCGTGTACCCAAATAGTCCAGGGGAATTCGTTTTTGGAGAAATCAAAATTGAACATCAAGTCTTTTAGCATTTTGATTTTCAAATATATGTGTTCTGCCATTTTCCTAAACAAGTCTTTAATGAGTGAATCCAGTTTTCAAGTAAAAAACTGGACTAAAGTGGTGGCCGCAAGTAAAAAACCCTAATTCGAAATAACATATGAGGCTGGTTAAAATACCAGCCTAAGTTACTCTAGATGGGCCAAGGCCCACTTAAGTCACTTATTCCTCGTATAAGAGGTAGGCAACTTAAGTGAGCCATATTGGGCCACTTATAATCTGTGGCCCACTACTATATAAGTGAAATACAGTAAAAGAAGGGTTGGCCACTTTTAAACCATGGCCCACTTACATCTGAAAAGGGAAATAAAGATAATTTTAGACTAACACATTGCACTGCTGGCAGGCAGAAAAATTAGCACAGACTTTTTGGGATCATCGTAAAACCAAAGTATTCTAACAACAAATTTTGGGAAACTGGTAAAAGCTTCTCTCCAGAGAATCATTAAAAATAACCCTTGCGTGAGAAGATGACATCATGATCGAACAATCAAATTGTTAAGCCTATTAAAACGTACCAGAGAAGACACAAGAAATTCTAGAAGGTAAGACAGTTCCAACTCTCCTACACTATTCTGCCTGTCTACGCTACTCTATAAATAAAAGGGAGCGCCACCCAGGAGGGACACCAAGAATTCTGTTGAGAGGTGAAGCCACGGCTGCAGATCCTCCTTGTGCTGACTGACTGGAAGATCGATTCAACTTCCAGATTTCCTTCTCTTGTTCTCATTCCTCTCTTATTTCTCTATCTTGAATTTCTCCTACTGTGAATCGCCCAGGGAGGATTTTTCACCAATTCCAGAGTCATTTATGTTGCCATCTCAATCTTGATAAGAGTAATCTTATCACAAACCAAGAGCAAGTTTTCTAATAACAAGCAATCTTTTTACCAAGAGATTATAGACAGCTCCATAGATATATACATGTATATATATGAGTATATATATTTCATAAATATCAAATTTGTATTCATACTGAGAAAGATAAAAGCAGTAGTTTTTTTCTTATTCATGAAAAATCTTGCGCTACATTGTATCTGCATCAGTGAGGAGTAAAGAGTTATATTAATGCTAGATACTCAAGAAAGATTATCAGGTCCCCGGCTAGAATCTGAATTGAACAGCAGAAATTAAGATTTTCGTATGTATAATGTAAAATAATCTAGCCATGTATTTTATTTCTTCTAATAGTTTTGCTTAGAGCCACGTGATATCAATGAAAAATTAAAGCATGATATACGCACCCAGAACTGTTGAATACTTTTGGGAATAACATCTTCATTATCCTTCGACTCATCATTCGTTAGTGTTACAGTCACTGGATTGTGCAGCACAAGCTTTCTCCACTGCTCCACGTCGTCACTGATTGCATCCATTGTCAATCATCATATGAGAAGGTAAAATAAAAAATAATGCATTCAACTCCAAGTAATTTTCTATAACAAAAAAGATCAAGCCTTCCCTTAGACAACATGAGGATATTCGGTTCAAGAATAATAATTGCTAATATATCCATCAGACCATTAACTTGAATGAGTAACTCAACATTAGTGCCTTATTATACACCACTGAACCATGTTCCTTGAAGATAGACCAGACTAAGTGGTATGTTTAAAAAAAGTTAGATTTGTGTTGTATATTATCTCCAAACATAAAATTCATACAACATGAGATATGCATACCTAGAAGTTGCAGACATAAGAAGACATTGACAACGTCGAGGAAGATGGGGAACAAGGGATTGCAAATCATGTCCCTGCTGGAAATCAAATAAGAAATCTGCCTGCAATAAAAAATGGGTGTTAGATATTACTCATAAGTAAGATGAACAATAATTATCCTTTCAAGAGAAATGTTACACAATTAAGTTAATTTAAGAATCAGATCTAATGCATTCACAATTTAATTAATATATACAAGTTTGCGGGTTGACTTAACCCGCCCACAGGGGACATGCAAAGGCCAATGCAAGATGAAACTTATCATAAGGATTAACTATGATCTCGTGTGTCTGTCAGAACTGTCTTCGGACAGATTCAATGATTAATTTAAAAGTGGACTTCGTTACATTATAAAAGAAAATGAGAGAGAAAGAGATAGTTTTCAGAGTGACCAAAAACAGCAGCTGCGACCATTGGTTTATTACGTCAAAAATAAATAAAGAATCTGACAAATATCGGATTCTACTGGGCTCTCCAGGGTCCACTAAATAATGGACCAATCATGGCAACTTGCCAACCATCAGATGGTTACGCAATAGCGATGGGGGGGGGAGGGAGAGGATCTTGGTTGTTGCATGATCATCTACAAGTTGGATGACCACTCTGCTCCTCAAAGTCTTCTTGGTTGAGTTATCTAGTATAGTTGAAAAAACCCGGTTTGAGCTCACTAAACCTATGAAGCGTCAAATAATCAATATAAATATAACCAATTAATACCACACCTCATCAAGGACCAACATCAAAAGCGAATCCTGTAAAGCTTTCACTTGAAGAGCGCCAGATGAAATGCAACTCAGAATGCAAGCTGGCGTAGACACCACGACCTCTGGATGGTCATTTAGAGCCACAGTCTGTGAAGAAACCAACATATGATAAAACAACTAAGAGAAGAAAACGACAACATCAGTGAGAATTTTATTTACCAGGTCCTTGACCGTCATGTCCTTGGTCAATTTCACAACTTTCAATGGAACTCTACAGTGTTCCAAGAGGGATAACGCCTCGGAGTAAACCTTAAATGGGAAAAATAAACAATGGAGAGCATTTTAATAAAGCACTCATCGACTAATATTCAATGGGCAAGAAGAAAATATGAATGATGATGCACCTGCTGACAAAGTTCACGAGATGGAGCCAGAATTAAAGCACGCGGACCTTGCTTTCTCACATCGATATCAGCAAAGAGTTTATGGAACAGAGGAAGGAGGTAAACTAAAGTTTTCCCAGAACCCGTATAAGCCCGAGCAAACACATCCTTCCCTTGCTGTTAATAAATCATCAGTGAGAAAACAAAATGCTAGCTAAGATGTAAGAAAAAGGAAGCTAAACTTTAAATTCGAGATCAAGCAATATCTCTGTTCTTTGAGGAAAAGTACTATCCAATCAGTAAGGGAAGGGAAATTTAAATTCAAATTAAGTTATATCTGTTGTCTGCCGTTCTCCGAGAAAAAGTTCTGCCCGATACGTAAGAGAAGAGAAGCTCAAATTCAAATTCGAGCAATATGTCTTTTCTTCTGTTCTTTAACAAAAAGCACTATCCAATATATAATTCAAATTCACGCTATATCTCTTATCTGCTGATCTCCGATAAAAAGCAATGGTTATATCTCGACATAATGTCGAACAAAGGAATTTCAAATTCAACAAGAGAAGGGAAGCTCTATCCAATATATAATTCAAGTTCACGCTATATCTCTTATCCGCTGTTCTCCGAGAAGAAGAACCGGCCACAATGTAAAAGAGAAGCAAGTTCGAGAATTTCATTTGCTTCAAAATCATTCAATCTCCAATCAAGACACGCTATGTCCCCTGAAAATTAAACTTGCAAGAAACGGCGGAAGCGCGAGACGTAGGTACCAAAACATATGGAATCGCTGATTGCTGTATGAGAGTCGGTTTTTCGATCTTCTTCTTCAGGAGCGAACGAACGAGACGAGGATCAAGTCCAAGCTCCTCGAAGCTCAACTGCACCTCGTTCGCCCCTTCCTCTTCAGCGGTAGGTTCATCGGAAACTTGTCCCATATCTGTTACTTCAGAAGACAGATTTTGGACGGGACGATGATCAATGATAGCAACACAAAAAGGTCACCAAGTCCGTATTACATCGAGAAACAGGAGCGACCCGTTCACTCCCGCCAAGCAGTTTGAAGCATAGAGAAAAACCCTAATCTGGGGCCTATGGATCACGTGATATGCGTACACAAGGCACGTGACTACAGATAAATCATGCACTCTAGATGACATATTATCAGTAATTACTTGTAATTACTTGATAAATATTTACACCTCGCACAAATTTCAATGTTAGTATTATTATTATGTCACTAAATTTTTTATTAACGGGCTTATTAAAATTTATAAATATTATGTGTTTACATTTACAATGAGAAATTGAATTTTTTTAACAAAATTGCAATGTAGTTCTTGGACAGACAAAATGAATAATTAACATAAAACTGTAAAGTTTATATTTTGGATAAAAATGAAATCCATGACAATTACACCAAAAGATTTACGTATAAAATTCTCTATGATCTTCTTCTACTAGAGGAGACTAACCATGAAGTTCTGATTTCTAGTGCAAACAAAGAGGTACTTCAAGGTTCTGATTCTTGTTAAATTTTGAAGTCACTCGGAACCAATTTACTTCCATTAATTCATTGGGTTAGCCTCGACGAGACATTATTCGACAAAGTACTTTGTGGCTTTACTTTCAAGCATCACCTTGGTTCCGACTTAGTTTACATTGAGAAATAAAAACTTTATAGACACCTAGGTTGTTACATAGAACATGATGAAGTGGGACAGCCCACAAGAAAGTATCTTTAAGGAGCTCTGACTTGTTGTCAACAATGCTTGTTGGAGATTGAAGAATTCTTATAGATTATCTTGTATTTTTCAAGGTCCGGCTAGAAAAATCGACAAGACGTGCACATTAAAGGTGAATGGTGATATCGACATCAAACGCCAAACAATAAAGAATAGAAGATTCAAAGTTATAAAAAGCAAATCCCAGATAGACCAGAATGGTTGGCAAGGGAGGAAGAAGAAACCTTTGATTATGACAAATGGGGATATGAATTGACCACCTATCAACGAGTTCTCAAAATTTCCATTTCATAATAATTGTTTACATTGCTTAGACAATAATTTTCATGGTGATGAAGGGGATTTTGCCCAAAGGGGTTATTATGTAGATTGTCTCGGGATCTGAGACTTGATTAGCCCTCCAAATTTTGATCAAAACATTGAATTACACGTAAGACACTGAATCGAACATTTAAAACGATTAGATGCCAGAGAACCAATAGTTATAACATCTAGTATAGATTCAAATCTACACCGAGTACGGTTCATCAAAAGAATTCCTCAAACTTGTTCAAGTATCTCATCTCTAGTAATATCCACATGATTATTAATTATCTAAATCAATATATATATATATATATATATTAATAAATGACAAATTTTAACCTAATTGATAAGTTAAGTATATCTTCTATACTATAAAAGATATAGAGTATATTAAAACTCTCTTTTGGAACCTATATTATCATCGATTATCATGTACATATAATCATTTATCCACATGAGACTCTTGAATCACTTAGTGTATAGTAAATAATCAAAACTTAATTGATTATTTTAGTTAGTATTGATGCATATAAGAAACCAAACAAAACACCTTCTATGATATGTCCACTGCCTTGGCCAAGAATTTAACTATATCTCATTCCTCAAGTTAATCTCCTCTTATACCAAGGACGGATGATCCCATCTTGACCACTCCATCACCTTTGAAGACATCATGTCATATCCAATTTATGATAGTTTATAAATTATAATTAAAACATAATCATCTATCCATAAGATATCATTAGTGTCTCGTGTCTAAGGATCACATACACACCCGATATATAAATTATTATAATCTAAAATTAGGTATAATACTATTTAGAGATTCATACCGATCAATTTAGTGAACTCTTTTTTTAAAGAGCACCCACTATCTATTATTAGTGTCTCCAGACTGATAGTCACAAGGTTAACTGTATACATCTGATGGGATCTGAGGTCGACAAACTTTTAAAATCTTGATCAAAACATCGAATGCAATGGAAAACATTGAATTGGATATTCAAAACACCAAGACACCAATAATAGATGACCTATCATCTAGTATGTATGAAAAAAACTTACTTACAAGGTTCCCTTTGATGGGATCTGAGGTCGATAACTTTATGAAATTTTGATAAAAATATCAAATGCAGCGGAAAACATTGAATCGGACATTCAAAATACTAAGCCACCAAGAACAGATGATCATATCATCTAGCATGAATGAGAAAACATACTTATAGGGTTTCCTTGGAGGAGTTCTTGAAGCTATTCAAGTGTCTAGCCTCTAGCGATATCGATACGGTCTCCGGATGGTTGGATCTCCTATTCAAAGCTCTTCACCAAGAGAGAAAGAGAAGAATGGAGAGAATTCTCACAAGGCTTGCATGGGCATCTTGAGTTGGGGTCGTTCTCCCTCTATTTATAGACATTTGATATGAGGTTTTTTCATAAAAACCCTCCATAGGCCTTATGGGTGTGACCCTCTAGGTCCATATATCTCACTAGTCAATAAATTTATTGATCAAATAACACCTTATTGGTCAAACTTAATTAATTATCCACATCCATATATAAATTAATTAATTAAGGATCGATTTAACCCAATCGATAGGTTGAGTTGTCAACCCGTTGGGTGCGAAGCTATACCACGTACACTAGGAGATATGGAGTATCTAAGAACTCACTTATCGAACCTTCCTGTCATCAATTATCATATATTTATAATCATTCATCCACATCAGACTCATGAATGACTTAGGGTATGGTCAACTGTCAAACCCTAATCGGCCACTCAAGTTAGTACTCATGCGTGTAGAAATCATCGAGAGCTCTTTCTCCGATATTTCTACTACCTTGGCCAAGGATTTTATCACATCGTATTCCTTTGAGTCAATCTCCTCAAATACCAAGTGTGGATGATCCCATCTTGATCACATAATCATCTTCGTGGACTTCATGTTGTATCCAATATATGACATTTTAGATATCACGTGGCTAGGGATTCGTAAGTCATAATCGAAACACGATCATACATCCACAAGATGTCTTTGGTGTCTCAAGTCAAAGGACCACATACACAACCATGACATGAATCAACCTGATTGACAGTTAGGTATAATACTATTCAGGGATTTATACGGATCAATTCAGTGAACTCTTTCTCCAAAGAGCACCCACTATCTATCCTTAGTGTCTCCACACCGATGGCTATAGGATCAGTCATACTCATCATATGAGTTGGATTAGATAGTGCTATTATTTACGAATAATTTGGTGTCCTTCTCGAATATCTCACGAATAGGAATGTTTAGAACATATGTTTAAAGACTAGTGATCACTATATTATGATCTCATCATAATTCACTTAGTAATTGCACATGCTCATGGACTTCATTGCAAACATCACACAAGAATGACAATGAATAAATTTTATTTTAATAAACATAAACAAGATACATGAAAGTGTGATTGGCTTATAAGCCACATAATATCCATCACCCTTGAAAGAGTTCTTGAAGCTATTCAAGTGTTTAGCCTCTAGCGGCATGCACACGGTCTCTAGATGGTTGGATCTCCTCTTCAAACTCTTCACCAAGAGAGAAAGAGAATACAAGAGAAATTTCTCACAAGCCTTGCATGGGCACTTTGAGTTGTGGTAGTTCTCCCCTTATTTATAAACATTTGGTATATGGATTTTGTTAGGTTTAATCTCTATTGAGTGGACATAGTTATGTATTATTATGGATTAGCTATCATTTAATCCCATTAAGTGATTCAATTATATGAAATGAGGGGATTAAGACATTCATTTATGTGTGTGGAGGTTAATTATGTATAGAGGTAATTAAATCAGTTATTAGTTATTAATGAGCTAACTAATTATTGATTAGAGGCTTAAGCTCTCCTCATTTTCTATAAATAGGAGGCCATAGTCCACTCGAGTAACCCAATGTTATAACCCTCTAGAGAGAATCCCATTTCCTTTGGAGATCAAGAGGTTATCACGGGGATATTCAAGAAGGCTCTTCTCCAATACAAAAATCTATGATGATGAAGAATCATCTTGTGAATCGAGGTACGAGTTTACTTCTATTTTACGTATTTGATTATGCCAATGAATCATGATGCATACTCAGGTTCCATCATATTTTTTATAAAAACCCTCATAATTATGTCTCTATCCATCAACATCCATATAACTTATGTGTGTGGCCCTCTAGGTCCATATATCTCACTAGTTAATAACTCTATAGACCAAATAACACCTTATTGGTCAACCTTAATTAGTTATCCACATCAACATATAGATTAATTGATTAAGGATTGATTTAACCAAATCAATAGGTTGAGTTGACAGCCCGTTAGGTGCCAACCTACACTAGGTACACTAGGAGATATAGAGTATGTAAGAACTCACTTATGGAACCCTCCTGTCATCAATTATCATGTATGTATAATCCTTCATCCGCATGAGACTCATGAATGACTTATGATACAGTCAACTGTCAAAGCCTAATTTGTCACTCAAGTTAGTACTAATGTGTATAGGAAATCATCAAGAACTCCTTCAAAATTTCTACTACCTTGGTCAAGGATTTCATTGCATCTCATTCCTCGAGTCAATCTCCTCAAATATCGAGGATAGATAATCTCATATTGATCACACAATCATCTTCATGGACTTCATGTTGTATCTAATATATGTGTTGTTTTAGATATGTCATAGCTAGGGATTCGTAAGTCATAATCAAAACATGACCATCCATCCATAAGATGTCTTTGGTGTCTCAAGTCAAAGGACCTCATACATAACCATGCCACGAATCAACCTGATTGATAGTTAGCTATAATCACCATTTAGGGATTCATACGGATCAATTCAGTAAACTCTTTCTCCAAAAAGCACTCATTATCTATCCTTAGTGTCTCCACACCAATGGTTACAAGATCAGCCATACTCATTGATAACATGCATTTATAACTTAAATTCTTATCCTAAGTAACTCATATTCATGCTTATTTTATGTGAATATGATGCATGTTATCATAATTTTTATGAATTTTCTCCATGGGTATGCCATTACACTAAAGTTCATATTTATGCATAAATTAGGGATAATTATGTGCTTTCTTGATGATTAATCTTTTTACAAGGTTAAATTAATAGGAATTAAGTTCTTTCCCTGATTTATTTTGACTCTAGTAAATGATTTTAAAGGTTAATTCTATGAAGAAAAGTGTTGGATGATTAAAAGAGAGAGATCTTAATGAATGCTTTTAGGTCATTTTTAATTCATCCTATATTCTTCTTTTTAAATTATATTTTTTTAATGGCATAATATTAAAAAGAAAAGAAATTGAGATCAAATGGAGAAAATTTGGATTAAAAAGGAGTTATATTTTTAAACTTATAAATTTATGAAGTTTCTGCCCTTTTTCGGATTTTAATTTGATTTTTTGAATTTATATTGATTTTTCTTACCTAAAATCGCGAAAAGGGGGCTTTTATTCCACAGACCCCGCGGAGCTGATGTGGCGCGAACGCTGACGTGGTGCACGGGACCATCGCGGATGCGACGTGGCACTGAGGCCACGTGGCAGGGCCGCGCATGGCCCATGCGAGGCGCGGGTGGTGCGGACACGTGGCAGGAGGCCACGCGGGTCCACGCGGACGCCCGTGAGGGGTGCCACGTGGCAAGGGGGGCTGGCAGTTGGAGGGCCCACGGGTTAGTGGGCTCTGGTAATAGGATTGGGGCGGTAACACAATAGCGTTAAACTGCCCCGTATTATAAGCTTACCCTCTCTATTTTCTTCTTTTGTGTGGGACTATGTTCCCACGCGTTTGTTCTGTGCAGGACACATGGCGGCATCGGGGGGGGTCAGCGGCGATCGCAGGGCATCGATCGCGTGGACCCGAGTCCACGCGATCATTGATTGAACACGTGCGCTAAATCTGGTTTAAGTGACGCGATCGATGGGTGACACGTGGCTTCGCGATAAAGAGTCAATCTTCATCGGACGGTCGCGATCCATCGTGACTTTAGCACATCAGAAGAAGACACGTGGACTCATCTCAACATGCGATGGAGATTGGACGGCGGCAATGATTCTTGGCTCACGATCGCAGCTCGATCGTGGCCCGATCGCCACGCCATCGTAGCCAAATTACCTTGCAATTTGGGCCACAATCACCTCTAAGTGATGGCCACGATCATCGTGCGATCGTGGCCATCAAATCTCTCTTCCGACCGGATCAAACGGCCCTAAAATCGCACGGAAATTCTCCTTTAAAAACCGATGTATCCCCTCTTGTTTTTCTTAACTCTCGATTGAATCGTGAAGGAATTAAGCGATTTGAAAGAAAGATCTTGAGTTCTTCGTGATCCCCCCGCGTTTAGACTCGATTGCGAAGCAATCAGAGTGGGATTGATCATGAATTTCCATCGGATTTCATCGAATTTTCCCCTTGAACGCCGAACGTCCGCGAGGAAGAAATCGAGCAAATTCGCTTCAGTCCGCGTGAAATGAAGCCCCATCTTTGCAGCAATCGGGTTAATAGTGAGATTCAATCGATTATCAAGTGGTAATTTGAGTTTTCAGTAGATTTAGATCGTTAATTTGAGTTTTAGTTCTTAGTGTTCTTCAATTTTGCCTAATTTTAGTCCGAAATTTTTCTGATTTTGAAAATAGGATATCTCTCTCATTATTATTCTGAATCAACTGATTTTGGTTTCATTGGATTCCTTATTTCATCAGCTTTCCATGGATATCAAATTCGTCAAATTTTGAGATCATTTGACCCCTCAATTTAATGTTTGACCGAGCACTGTTCATTTTCAATCCGAATTGCAGCGTTGACTTTCGGGGTCAATTACTTTCAAAATATATATCGGAATTAGATCATTTTAGTCTCTTTAGAATCCTCTGGTTCTTAGATTTTCTATTGACATATAAATTGTAAGATTTGGATATCATTTGATAAGTCAATTTGAAGATTTTCTCCAAAGTATTCATTTGAAGATTTTTTTGATCTTTGATTTTCAATAATTCATAGGAAATCCATTTCTTATCGAAAAATCACGAATATTATATCAATAAATTTCATTTTCTCTCTAGTTTTCAAATATATAATTTTTGTAATCTTCTGACATCTTCTGATTCTTTGATTTTACAGAACTTTGACTATTGGTCAAAGTCAAGGCTTTGACTTTGAAATTTAACTTTTCTCTAATCAAATCCGAGATCTTAAATCTTAAAATTCTCTATTTAGTATATTTATATCTATTCATAACAGATCATTTTCTACTTCTTTAAAACTTCTTTTAAACCTAAGTTTGACCAAGTCAACTCTTCAATAAAAGTCAACCTTGTTCTCTGTGGATCGACTCGATACTTACACTTTACTTGATTTTATATCTTTGTCATTGTGAGTTCGGTATTATAAATTTTTTTTGACCGCCGTTTGTGTGTATTAACGATCGCACAAAACGCTTCGTCACTCATCATATGAGTTGGATTAGATAGTGCTATGTTTTCCGGATAATTTGATGTCCTTATCGAATATCTCATAAATAGGAATATGTTCTAAATAGGAATGTTTAGAACATATGTTTAAAGACTAGCGATCACGGTATTATGATATCATAATTTACTTAGTCATTACATCTGTGATAACACACAATATTATGATTTTAAACTCTGCATATCATCGAATACCTAGCTTTAAAAAGAACATATTTGTGTGTTATCATGAGTAAAGTGCTTAAAATTGCCTTCAATACAATTCGGTGATAATTCCTAATTCTTTTGCAATAATAGTACAAATCTTTTAGATTATTAAGTCTCACAGGAATGAGTTTCTTAAGACAAAAGATATTTATTTGGATTTTATATGGGGTTTAAATCAATTTTGGAGCATTACTTTAATATATCTCTAATTATCTTAAGGTTTTTGTGCATATTTATCACTCACAAGGGCATAAGTGCAATTTTTGGAATTACAAGGTAAGTCAAGTAGAAGCCACCAGATCGTGACACGTGTCGCAATCTGGTGGCGGCGTTTTTAGTTAGGTTTATTTTATTTTATCTTATTTATTATTATTATTATTGTTTTGATCTTTTGTCGTTTACTCACCGTAAGATGACGTGGATGGCGCCGTCATTTTTGACGTCAAGGAGGAATGAGAGAGCGACCTGGCGCTCTCTCATTCGCTGCAAAGTCCTAATATTTTGTCGTTTTGTCTCACTCCTATTTCGTCGTTTTATGCTGTTTGTTTGCTTACAGTGACGTGGCGTTTCGTCTGCATCGCGCGTCGTCAATTTTGACGGGGAAGAGGAATGAGAGAGCGACGTGGCGCTCTCTCATTCGCCGCAAAAGAGAATCTGCGGCGAGTTATTCGCCGCAAGTTCTCCTCTTCTTCTTCTTTTCTTTTGTCGTTTTGTCCATCTTCGCTTTTGCTGCTTTGTCGTTTTCTCGAATCGAAACCTATATTAAATTATATTTTATTCCATCGATACGAAAGTCGCTATTTTGTCGTTTTGTCTTCTTCCGGTTTTTGTCGTTTCGTTGCTTTCGATCTTGTCGTTTTGTACCTAAAGCAAATAAGAGAGCCACGTGGCGCTCTCTTATTTGCGCCAAAAGAAGAAACCTGCGGCGAAATTAATTGCCGCAGGTTCCTCTTAGCTGATAGTTTTGGGGATTAGAATAATATTTTTATTACTTACCTGCGCAAGAAATACGGAACCCTCGTTCTCGCCGTCATGTTTGACCGTGGAAGGAATGAGAGAGCGACGTGGCGCTCTCTCATTCAAGCGAAGGTGAGTCGTGATTCACCTAAAGTTGTCATTTTTGCCACTTACCCTTGCAGGTGACGTGGCGAAAATCCGGCGATTAGTCTGCGGTGACGTGGCGCGATCATAGAATCCCACCGATTTAGGGCTGCTGACGCAAGAGATCACCAAATCAACGGCCAGAAATGATCGGGGAAGAAACGTTGATATCTTCTAATCCGACCGTCCGATTGGGCTGAAATTTTGACGACGTGCTTATCACACTATGCTCTTCCCATCGGTACGGTTGGATTTTCCATCAGACACCTGAAGACCCTGAAAATAAATCTCGTCCGTCGGTTTGGGTGGAAGCCCTAACTCTTAAAAGTTCTCCCCCTCCACTCCGAGTTCTCTTGTCTTTTGGCTCTCTCTTGACACCAGGTCACCAGCAGGAAAGGGGGAGAAGCTTAGGCCCAAGCTAGGCATCATCGGATGCTTGAGTTTGTTCTGGAGAAGAAGAACAAGAGGAGATCGTCGTCGTAGCGAATCAAGCACCACCCGACCTAGGATTGGCACCAACACGGGGTTTGTGGGAAGATTCTGAGGAGGGATTCTCTTGTAAGCCTTTTCCATGGATAATGTAGGATCTTTTCTTCTATTTTAATTTTAGGTTATTACACTCGCTTCACAAATCATACCTAAACCACATCATCTATCTCCATACGATTTCACCTCTCTTATCTCCCCTTCATTTCTCTTTTCTCACCTTCAACCAATCTCTACCCTTCCAATTCTAATCTCTTTTCCTCTAATTAGAACTACAGAAATATAATCTCACCAATTACATCCATTTACCTCTATATAATTCACCTTCTAACTTCTAATATCCTCCACTATAGGAATTCATCACTTCTTCTACTTTCGTCTCAACCCTCATTACCTAGATTCCCTGAGGATCGACCCTTGCTTACTACTGTCCTAAGTGAGGAATTATAAATGTATTGCATGAATTAGAACACACAACAACGATATAATCAAACCGAGTTTTAGTTCATCAATCTGCTCATGGAATTCATTACAAACATCACATAAGAATGACAATGAATAAATTTCATTTCAATGAACATAAATGAGATACATGGAAGTGTGATTAGCTTATAGGCCACTAATATTCATCAGCATCAAACAAGTGATGTGATATAATATTATTTGTCTAGATATTTTGATGTCCTTATAGATTATCTTTTGAATAAGAATACAAAAAACATATGTTTAAAAATACCGATCTTTTTATCATGGTCTCATCGTAATTCACTAAGTCATTATATACATTCATGGACTTCATTACAAATGTCTAGTGAGAATAATGATAAATAAATTTTACTTTAATTAATATAAATAAAATATGGAAGTGTGATTAGCTCGAAGGCCATTTATAATCCACCAAAACCAATGCCAAATCCTGTGTGTTTGTGTTTGAAAATACCAAGGTGTAAAAGATTCAGAAGAATCAAACATCACTTGGTTTAGGATCAGCAAAAAAACATGGTCGTGTGATATTTAGATTTGGAAGCTCCTTGTAATAATTTTATTAATGTTTTCAATCCATTCTATCATTATTCATCACCTCTTTGAATTTTCTTAGATATTCCCATCATCTTCTTCTTCCTCCTTTCCCATTTCTTATCCTTATTATCACCTTCTTAATATTAACTTTTGACACACTCATTCTCACATATATGTGCAAAAAATATTATGAATAATATAATAAACCTATATTATCCATTTCCCATTATTAATCATGCATTTCCCTTCCCAGCATAATCTCCTCTTGTCTATCTCTTAATTCTCACACAACTAGGTGTTTGTTATAGAGCCTATATGAATCTTCCTTCACAAATAAACCCTCTTATATAGATATATATATATATATATATATATTCATCATCTCTGTGACACTACTCTTATCTATTAATACTCTCTCATATATTTTCTCTCAATAGTTAGCTTTCTCAAATTGCCATTTCATATTTCATATTCTCTCCATTTCCATATTTCTTCCAATATTATTACTCTTTATCTCATGTCTCATCCTATGGTGCTGGCATGCATAGAAAACAGAATGATACAATGTGTAAATAGATCTCTTCTATTCATCCAACTTAATCTTTCAAATTTTCCCTTTAATCCCGCCTTTTTTTTTCTTATCTTCATCTACAGAGCTCTGCATCCACAAGGTATTTGTGAAAAATGCCTAAATGGATTATTCCTATATTAGCGCATTTAAAACTCATAAAAATCCCTAAAAAAATACATTTAGATACGCGTATAGTAGCTATAAGTTTCATAAACTATTATCCTTTATCCATAAAACATGAAAGTATTTTGTTCTACACCAATGTATATGTATCTTTTTCACCCCATAAGTTATCTAATATCATGATCCAGGCTCTCTATGGATCTCTTGTATCTTAACTACTATAGTAAGTGAAGAAAAGAAAAAAAATTGCATGAATTAAGTACGCGCTAACAATTAAGTATACCCTTAAATTGAGTTCATCAATTGACACCGAAAAGCATACAGAGTACGTTGCGCTTAACTTAGTAGGCATATCATCTTGACAATGATATCTAGCACACAATGTCGACGTAGAATCAACACGCATCCATTGGTAGATGAGGGCTATTATAACATGCAATTTAAATATGAAAAAATATGATTATTAATGCAATTTAAGGCATAAAACATTCCATTCTAATGCATGTTATCATATTTTTGAGTGTTTATCTATCATTCTATGAAAAAGTTATTATAATCTCAAAATACATTAATTTAGGGTTAATTATGATAAATTAAGAATAATATTTTTTATCTCTATCTTTACTTAAGATTATAATTAGTTTTTATGGATAAATAATAAGAGAAATCATTTTATATACACTCACATATTTTTCTAAGTTTTAAAATCTAAGAGAAATGAGTGTATTTTTGTAATAAAATTTTATTCTCTTGTTTTTTATTAAATTTGACTTTTCTAATGATAGATAATTTAATTTTTGATCCAATGAAACAAATTTGGATTAATTTGGAGTTATATTTTAAAAGATATGAATTTTATAATTTTTATGGATTTTTTTAAAAAATTTCTGAATTTAAGATCGATTTATTTGAATTAAATTTATTAAAATATATATATTTTTATCGCGTGCTGATGTGGCAGTTGATGTGGTGCGAGCGGCAAAAGTGGTGTCACGTGGAGACATATGAGACCGCCACTTGTCACACACGTGTATTCATGCACCCATGTGCGCGTGTGCGCGTGTGTATATGTGATTAAGGAGGAAGTACCCTGTTAAGGATTTTCGCTAACTTCTTAATCGCACATTCCTTATATACACGTAAATTCTCTTTAATTTTTGCCATATGCGACTTTGTTTTGTTTTAAATTTTGTGCATGTGACGTGGCGTTACAAGGAGCATTCAATTCGCGCGATTAACGAAGACCGTCAATCTTCACTTACGTCGTGGGGTACGCGGCGCAATTTCATTCATCGAAGAATCATTTTTAAAATAATTTAATCTCAGCCGTCGATTCGAAGAGTTATAATGACTGAGATTAAAATCGACGGAAACACATGTGAAGCGTCGGACTAAGATCAAACGGTGAGCGTTTCATGCGTTACTTATAACGCGCGACGTGACGAAATCTCGATGGTCCGTCTCAGATCCAATGGGCGCGACATAATCGTAACGTTTCGAAGCCTGCGTATCATCAGAGCCGTTGATTGAAGAATTAAATCTCGATCCAACAGTTACGCCCAATTTGCCTTATAAATTGAGATGTTCTTCGACATTGTAAATAATTCTTGGGTTCTTCGAGTAATTAAATTGTCTGGACACCAAATCCCTTGAATCTCTTGTTTCCAATGCTTCTAGATCCACTTCCGCATCCATTGAGTGTTTGAAAGTGAGATTTCGTTGAGAGAATAAGAAGAAATCGATTCCTGAACGCCAAAGATCGTTTTCGAATTCACGAATGAAAATCCTTAATCCGGATAGGAATTGGATCAATTCGAGGGCTATCTTGGGTTAGAATTTGAGTTTTCATCCTAATCTTTCTTCTTATAACATTAGATTTCAATTTTGAACCATAGATTTAGTCAATTTTAATTTCAATTTTGGTTTTTCATGATTTTAATTTCAAAATTTTTGATCTTATTCACTCGATGATTTTTTTGCGAATTTTGATCCAAGTTCAATGATTTTTGATTCAGTGGATTCGTCTTTGAGTCATCTTTCTAAATCTATAAATTTTCCTAATTTCTCGCCACATTTCATCATCCGATTCCATCTAATTTCAAATGATATCTCAAAAGTCCCTTATTTCTCCGTGGATTCAACCCTTATTCACCACTATACTTCTTAATTCGTGTTAATTTCATAAAATTAGTGAGTTTGGATTAATTATTGACACCTGACCATGTGTTTTGAATGACCTCGTGGTCTTGTTTCGTCAGGCTACACTGCTTTCTCAGCTTTTAATAACGATTGAGCCGTTGTGAGCTTTGGAGCGGGGCAATAGCATAATATATCTGATGTCTATTATGTTAGTGTCAAATGAGAATTGGTAGACGGATTGAAATGAGCAAAATGAGGCATGCTTGTGCAAAACTTGCTTGGGCGATGATGAGAAGACCATGCCAACCAAAGATTTCTTTTTATTGCACAAGAATACTTGATTCTAGGTCTATGTGCCCTAGCCCTTGTGTTGAAGAATGCACGGAAAGGAGAGGAAACACAACTAATTAGTTGTCTACCCTTCTATATTTTAAATAAATATATTATTACTAATTTAATTAGTTTCTAATATAATAGAAATGAATAAGGGTAAATAGCCCCATCTATCCCGAACTTTTAAAGTTTTCGCCCCATCTATCCCATACTTTTTCCTCTTTCCTCAATCTATCCCAGCCGGTGACATGGACTAAAATTTAGTCCAGTTGGCGCCCGCGTCGTGTCCACGTCAGCCAACGTGTCCACGTCAGCCGCCTCCCTCCCTCACTCCCTCCCTCTCTCTCCCGCCTCCGACTCTCTCCCTCCCTCCCTCTCTCTCCCGCCTCCGTCTCTCTCCCTCCCTCCCTCCCTCCCTCTCTCTCCCGCCTCCGTCTCTCTCCCTCCCTCCCTCTCTCCCTCTCTCTCCCGGCCTCCCTCTCTCCCTCTCTCTCCCGGCCTCCCTCCCTCCCTCTCTCTCCCGGCCTCCCTCCCTCCTCTCCCTCCCTCTCTTTTCCCTCCCTCCCTCTCTCTCCCGCCCTCCCTCCCTCTCTCTCCCTCCCTCTCTCTCCCGGCCTCCCTCCCTCCCTCGCTCGCTCCCGCGTCCCACCCTCCCCCCCTCCCTCTCTCTCTCCCTCCCTCCCTCCCTCTCTATCTCTCTCTCCCGCAACGGATCTTTTGAGACCAAAAACTAGCCGTTGCAGCCCTATTCAAAGGCCTAATAACCCCAGCGGACAGAAATGAAATGAACATGGAGAACAGACTCGAAAGATAGATGGAGAGTTTGATGAGCAGCATAGGGGATAAGGCAAACTTTTCTTCTATGGAGACAATAGTCTAGCCCATCTTTCTGCCACTTCTACGTCAACAGGGACGATGATCCGGAAGTAACAGGAGTCTCGTTCTCTCGTTCTCTCTCTCATCGGTATCCCTTACCATTCATTGACTAATATTCATTTTTTTATGGTTCTCTTCCTTTGCTGGCTCAGGTGAACGATTCCGAGCATCTGTAAGCATCTTCTTTTGCATTATCCTCGTTCGGGCATCCATTGCGATCAAACTCCGGCAGCCTATTCCGTGTTCGGACTTTTCCAAGAAAAAAAAATGCACGTTTTTTCTTGAGTGGTATGGGCGTGTCTATGTTTTTTTGCTAGTTTGATGTGAGTTTTTGTGAGCGTTTTTGTGTGATGTTGGTGTGTGCGTGTTTGGGATGTACGTGAGATGTTGATGCGTACGTTTAATGCTGCATGTGTGCAGGTGCGCTGATGCTTGGACGTGTGTGCGTATTGTGGGTGATGTTTGCTTGATGTGTTGCTGTTTGATGCGTAACGTGTGTTTGCGGCTTTAAGGTCTTGGCATTGAAGCAAGAAATTTCCGTCAGTTAGGTATAAGCCTGTATTTATCTCTGATTTTAGTGTGTGGATAGATGTGTTAGTATAAGTAGATATTCCACGACGGTATTGCATGTGTTTGTAATGAGAGATGGTCATAACGAGGGACTCGCCGGGGGCGGGATGGTTGGTGTGGTGGGTGGGAGAAAAGGGAGGGAGAGAGAGGAAGAGGGTGGAGGATGGAGAGGCTGTGGAAGGGCGGGGAAAAACGGATTGGGGATTTGGGGGCAAGGGAAGGGTGGCATCGGGAGAGGGGAGAGAGGGAGTAAGATAAGGGAAGGGGCGAGAGGGAAGGAAGGGGAGAATAGGGCGAGGGGAGGTAAGGGAAGGGAGGGAGGGAGGGAGAGAGACGGAGGCGGGAGAGAGAGGGAGGGAGGGAGGGAGGGAGAGAGACGGAGGCGGGAGAGAGAGGGAGGGAGGGAGGCGGCTGACGTGGACACGTTGGCTGATGTGGACACGACACGGGCGCCAACTGGACTAAATTTCAGTCCATGTCAGCGGCTGGGATAGATTGAGCAAAGAGGAAAAAGTATGGGATAGATGGGGCGAAAACAAAAGTTTGGGATAGATTAGGGAAAACTTTAAAAGTCCGGGATAGATGGGGCTATTTACCCAATGAATAATATGATTAAATTATCTCAGGGTGGTTTTAGCTCAGATAAATAGGTCCCCTTTTGAGCTCTTTCTGGGAGATCTTTTGAAGATGACGATCGCCTGCACATCCTCAGGCGCCACTTTCCTCCCCGCAAATTTGAACCAAGAATCACGGCGAGGTAGCCGTCTTAATATTTTCCTTCAGAGCTCATGGCCTCCGCGGGCTTCATCAACCCGCTCCGTTTCCCGAAGAAACCCCGATTTCCCGCCGGTACGAACTTCAGCGTTTCTTACGAGTGAGAGTTTGATCGATTTGGGAGTCATTTAATCAGGAAACCGTGGTCAAGGCAGTCAATGACGGACAAGAGTTTCTCCAGAACGGAGATTATGTGGACTACGACGATGAAGAAGACGAGGACAGGAGCTTGGATCTCTTTGTTCGATTTCTTCATAATTTATATCGCAATATATCTCGGAAAGTGCGGAAGGCTGTTAGATCTGTCCTTCCTGTTCCGATACCTACTAATTTGGTAACCGATCTGCACGCAAGACCTTCTTTTACTTAAAATAGGAAAAGACAAATTACTGAATCATTTATGACTCAAATTGTCGTAATGCCTTTTCAATTCCTGTGAACGTAAATTACTTTATGATCAAAACTACTTGTTTTTTGTCAATCCCACAAGATTGAATGTTTATAACTAATTCCCGACACAAATCTTAGTAAAATATTCAATGTTATTACTGAACAATTTTAGTTTACTGATTTTAACTTTTGTATTTTAAATTTAACTCCTTTGGACCTTGATTAGTTCTTTACTCCATAACCTTGTTTATTTTGTATAAACAACTTTTTTTTATTGTTGATACTGAATGATTGATGCAAAGTCACAGCTCTAAATGTTTATTAAAAGACTTATTCTGAATTCTCTCGTTTCATGAAAACAGGTGGGTTTTGCGGTTGATGGCATGTTGATACTGTCTTTTCTGTGGATTCTCAAGGCATTCCTCGAGGTACTTGTGTTCTCATTTTCAATATTTCGATGTTTCTGGGCATCTGATTTCTCGCAGAAGACGCACCCCTTCAATGTTTATTCTAGTAATCGAATTAAGTAAATGCATGAGAGTCAAAAAATTTCAAGCTAATACCTGTCTGATGTGTTTATCTGAATTAATAGTTCTACATTTTTCTCTTTATTTCTGTATAGTAATACCAGTGTTGCTCCCAGCATAGTAGAAGGGGACTTCATCATGTTTACCTTGGGGGATAATGGATGCTTTCCTTTTATATTTTAATGATGATATTGCTCAAGAACTCGATTAACTACTGACCAGTAATGTTCAGTAGATTTATGGATAGATAGAGATTTGGGGGGGGGGGGGAGAGAGAGAGAGAGAGAGAGAATCTTACAAACTGTGATCAATTGTATAGTCAATGAGGTTCTCTTACTTGGTCGATGAGTCGACCTTGGGATATTCTTCCCCCGAGCCTACATGAAGCCCTTGTGCCCCAAGAATGAAGAATACCAAGAATCTCTTATTGAGGGATCTATCCTCCACCCTGCTCCCTCTCTCTTGTGAATGCTAGTCATCAGCAATTGATGAATATTTCAGCAAGATCGTGCCACAGTTTTTTTTCACATTTTCGTGCCACAGGTTGAACAACCATTTAGTTTAGTAATAGTCTGGACTCTATTTCAAAATAAACGTTTCTCTTCATGAAAGCAAGTATTTCACATTATTAATTTTAATAATATCCTGACATATTTCAGGTTATCTGCACCTTTGGAAGCATGATCTTTGTCAGCATTCTTCTCGTCCGTGGAGTGTGGTCAGGAATTGCCTACTTTCCAGGACATTCGCGATGACCCGAGGAACCGCTTCCATGATGATGATGATGATGAGAGATCTTGGACACGGGTACAGCCTGCCACTTGATCCTTCTTTACCAAAATAATAGATTTTTTTCGTTAACTTGGTCTGCAAGATGATGGTGCCTATATCAATTATAACATCCACAAACCATAGATTGTTACATAATTTCTGAATTGGCTGCCTCTGATAGTCCATGGACCATGGAGGGTCTTTCAAAGTCATTTGTTGTATCAAAATCATGCTGTTGTATTATTCACATAATGACATTATGAATACCATTGGTGCACTTGTATGTTGGGTGCATGACCTTTTTCTGTCTACATCTGCAATTAGTCTGACTTGAATAATACTTTTGTGCACATTGATTAGCCGTCAGGCTCTCTCGTCAGTGTCTTTCCCTACCTCTTTCTTCATAATCGCCCAATATCAACAAATCAACGAAATCGGCTACCGAAGCCGGCACGGCACGCACACATGCTGGCACGATGTCATGCCGGCACTCCAACACACACGTGCATGATGTCATGCCGGTGCACCACCAATACAGACACATGCCAATGTCAACTACAGTGGCTTAGGAGGTCATCTTCATACCTTATATCAGAAAGGGCTGGTTATGTTGACACCAAAACAAGCCTCAGAATTTAGGAAAGAAAAAAAATATTAAACATAATGATTCGTAACATCGCTTACCATGAACATAGTCCCACAGGATAAAAATAAATCACATGAAATTGATGTACAGGTACGGTTTCCTACCTAAGCTTTGATAAGTCAACGTTTTTCACGAGATACTTGAATTTTTCATTTGCAGCTACCAGCTCGGAAGCTATTCCCGTCTCATTTGCTGAGTGGCCAGCATTCACAACTACCTGTTCCAAACCCACAATATTTTAATAAAAAATAATTAATTGCTTGACTAAAGAGGAGTGAAATGAAAATATCTTGTTTCAGTGAAGGTTTCACCTTAAATTCTGCTTCTGGCCATGCTTTGTGAAGATCCCATGCCGTCATCATTGGACAGCAGATGTCGTACCTTCCCTGATATTAGTTCCAGTTGAAACGAGAATTTCCAAAGGAAAAAATAATTGATATATAAATAATCAGTAGACCTGTACGATCACAGCCTTAATATGACGTATCTTATCAACATTATCCAATAAATAGGAATCACTAGGGAAAAATCCCTTGTTTATGAAGTAGTGATTTTCAACTCGAGCAAATGCCTGCATGATAAACACAGCACAAGTGAATAATCTGGCTGCTCCGATTTTTCATGAAACTGTTGCTGAATTGAGAGAGAAAGACTTACCAGTGAAAAGGAATCATCCTGTCCTCTATTGATGTGATCTTCATTTTGAACTAGATATGTGGTCATCAATTCCCATGTGGTCCAGCATTTGGCGGCCATGTCCTGTTGATTATCAAATTAGATTCATTTTCTCATCGTTATATCCAAAAGAATGATAAGACGGAGGGAGAGGGAGAGAAGTAGCCACTCTATTGTTTTCAAACATTATTTAAAATATAATGGAGTTTTTAGTCAAATTGCTACAGAGATCCAGAAGAGTTTCATGGCAACTAGAAATGAATCAAAGCGATATCCAATTTGTAATTTATGGGTTTTAAAATTTTTAAACGTACCTAACATAATTCCTAACAGTTAAAAATTCGAAGGGCAAAGTTGAAATCACACAAATATCCTAAGACAAATAAATAATTATTAGACAAGTCTAGAAATTTGCATAGTCTAGTGCAGTGAGGATTCATTTGATAAATAAATAAGGAAGAATGTCAACGACCCTTGTGAGACACGTGCCTGAATTTGAGGATCTACAGACTGCAGTCTCTTGTTATATGCCTCGATGAAATTCCCCCTTTCGTTTTCAGGAATAAAATTCTTGAAAGACTCCCAAGCTGACAAAGAATGTCCAGAGGATACTTAGACTATCTTAAAAGCATGCACGACAAGGAAATGTCGCAAATAATCTTTTGGTTGTGCAAATAACAAAAGTAATGGAACTCTCATTTCACTTCTTTCATGAAACTCTATGCTCAATCACTAGGAGCTCTATGAAGGTGGAGACCAAAATTCATCGCAATTTAAAAACTTCAATGATGGCAAACGGGATTTCTCCCGACAAAGGAAAAAATCTCAAACATACCATCCGGATAAATAGCTGCAGCACCTCCCTCGTAAAACCAATCAAGTTCCTTCTTCCTTAGCAGGAAAATTCCTCTTAAAACTAGGCCAGTCACCTAATTAAAGTATTTAAAAACAAATTTATTAATTCATTCGAGTAATGAAGGAAATAACATACATCAAAGAGGCCTTTATCCTAAAATGTCACCTTATCAGGATGTGATTGACTGTAGGTGATGGCTAATGTGCTGCCCCACGATCCTCCAAAGACCTGGAAATTATTTATTTCTGTGGATCCAGATAGTCGATAGAAACAAATGAATGTCGTTAGAGAAATTCTTACCTGCCATTCTGGAATTTCTAAATACTTTCTTAGCTTTTCAATATCGTCGACTAGATCCCAGGTTGTGTTTTCTTCCAAGCAAGCATGAGGTGTACTCTTACCAGAACCTCTCTAATGAAAAATTTCACTTCAGTCAAAGACTTCAAGTAAATTATATGCAAAACCAGAAATTTATTTTAACACCACAGCCAGAGATAGAACTAAGGGCAGTGGGTATTCGGTAGATTGGATGAGTATTTTGGTAATTTTTAACACGGGTAGTACGCCAAATCGCCAATGTGAAACACACCTCTCGTGAGTATAGCAATTCTATTCTAACCCAAGGGATTTCCATCCTTCACACCCCACCTCTGGTTTTCCATAAAAAACATCAATAACATACCTGATCAAAGAGAATGATTCGATAGAACTCGGGGTCAAAGAATTGTCTATTTTTAGGTGATGTTCCAGCCCCTGGACCACCATGTAGAAAGACAACTGGCTGTCAAAGGAAAAAAATCAAGCTTCAGCAACTTTAAGAGAAATCCATTTGATGGAAAATAAACTGATATGAAGTAATCCAACGACTTATCCAATCTGAAACACACGTAGATTTCATTCCGTTGTACTAAAGGTATTAATAATATAATTATGCACATCTGAGCAAAAGAGAGCAGCATACAAGTGATTGATAAAGGTATGGAGAATTAGATGTGAAAGCAAAGTGAAAGCAAAGTGGAGAATAACACAAAGTCAAAAATAAGAAGTACACGGAATGGAGTAACAACAAAAACTGCTTTGTTTAAAGTTGCAAAAAGAAGATCACATGAAATCAGTGATCAACTGGTTCAAGTACCCTCTTCTTCTCACCCCTGAGGCCACCCTTCCCTACAGCCCAGGCCTTAGCACCATTAACCCTAGATTTCTTCGCACCATGGTGTCCCCATTCCCAAAGAGTCTCACATCGCTGCCATGCCCAAGCCTGAGCATGCTTAACTCCAAAGTCTTTCCCGACCCTGGTGCCCCTCGTCCCAGGAGGTCACCCGTCCCTGCACTGCCCAAGCCTGAGCATGCTTCAACTCTCGAGTTCTTCTCCACCCTGGTGCCCCTATTATACTTAAGAGCTCAATGTTTTAAGTCCTTGGTGCCTCAAAAGGATCTCAAAATTCGAGTGTTGTATTTAGAGAAAAACGGAAAGATATGTCAAAATAATGAAGACGATAAAGACCAATAGGCAACCGAATAGTTTTGAGAGGTAAAACCCACTCACATATCCACTCGGATTTCCTGACTGCTCCCAGTAAATGGTGTGGAGATCCGAGACCTTAAAAAATCCAGAACTATACGGCTCTATAGGGGGATAAAGCTCCCTGTAAGGATTCGGAATCTTTTCCTCTTCGGCAGTTAGTTGCGCCATCGACGTGTCACAAACCTTAACACTTCGCAGCCGCTTCGATATTCCTGGAGACGAACAGAAACGCAGAGCGTAAGGTGAATTAATCATCCTCAAAATGGATTAGCACAATAAAACAAAATTGTAACTGCACAAGACGTAAATATCGTAAGTTGCTATACAGTTATTACATTCTAGAAACCGGCGAGGCTTAGTATTTCAAAGGTAAGCACCTGGAATACTCTGCTTCCCGTTGGTTGATGTGGAACGCGAGAATATTAATCGATATTGTGAAGAGCGGGAATCCACGCAGTAAGTCTTAGCACCGAGGATGTACCTTCCGGAATACTTTACGTGAAGCGGCTCACGGCGGAAGAAGCGGAGAGGAGAGAATGAGATTCCTCTTGATGCGGGAAGTGAAGCGCCAACTAGTAGCCCCATTTCTTACCGTCTCCCCATGCTCCAGATATTTATATGCGGTTCCAAGGTGAATGGCTAACATTTTTATTGTTAAAACATAAAGTGAAAGAAATAATTAAATCATAAGTATTTAAGACATAAAATATTAATAATATAATATGGATTCTGGAAAAATAAATAGTATATATGTCACATATATGTTCAACAAATGAATATTAAATTTATTAATTATAGACTTTTATAATTAAAAAGTTAATAAAATTTAAATAAAATGTAATAATTTAATCAAGTAAAATATATAATTGATGATCCTTCAATTAATACTTCATCAATTACCGTAGAAGTATAATCTTTCATCCGCACGAGACTTATGAATGACTTAGGATATGATTAACTGTCAAACCCTAATCGGTTACTCAATTTATTATTGATGCGAGTAGTAAGTCATTGAGAAGAAATTATCTATTATTTTTACTATCTTGGCCAAAGTTTTAATCATATATCATTCCTTAAGTTAATCTTCTCTTATATCGAGGATAGCCGATCTCATCTTAATCACTCAATCACCTTCAAGGACTTCACATCATTTCCAATGACTAGATACATGTAAGTGTGATTGGCTTGCAGGCCACATAACATCCATCAATCTCTCATTTTGATTAAAGTCAATCACTTTTATGCATCAATCTCATACATTTACGCTGGTGCTCAAACTCTTATTGAGCTAAAGGCTTAGTTAGTGAATCTATAATATTGTCAGTAGATGGAACTCTTCCTATTGTTACTTCTCATGTGACTATGATCTTCCTAATCAAGCGTGCTTCGACTTCTAATGAAACCTTAGCTCCTTCGCTTATGAAATTGTATTATTGTTGTCACACCACAAGGGAGTAGGATATGAGATCGATAGAATGAGACCAATGCCTATGATGAACTTCTTCAACCACACTACTTCTTTGGCGGCATCGCTCTTGATAATATATTCAACCTTTGTCATCGAGTCTGCAATAGTGGTGTGTTTGAAACTTTTCCAAGACACTGCACTTCCATTCAAAGTGAACATGAATTCTCATGTAGATTTCCTATCATCTGGGTTTGTCTGAAAACTCAAATCAGTATAACCCTAAAGCTTTAGCTCTCCTTCTCCATAAACCATAAATAAATCCTTAGTCATTCTCAACTACTTAAGGATGCATTTCATGATTTCCTAGAGTTTCTCACCTAGATTTGCCTAAAATATGCTCGTAATACATAGAGCATATGCTACACATGGTATTGTACATATCATAGAATATATTATAGATCCAAATTTTTTGATACATGCATGATCTCTTTATTAATGCTCTATCTTCAAGAGTCTTAGGCGATTGCTCCTTAGATATTTGAACTCCATGTGTCATCGGTATGAAACCTTTATTAGAGTTCTTTAACAACCATGCCTTTATCGGATTAGCTCAATCAATGTACATAGAAACCATTGTCAAAAATTTTGGCACGGAGAACTTTAAGAAAGGTTTCATACCAACGAGATATGGAGTTCAAGGATCTAAGAAGCAATCACCTAAAACTCTTGAAGATAGAATGTTAATGGAAAAGATCCCGCATGCATCGACTATTGAAGAACTTCTCCATGAAGGAATGTGATGTAGGATCGGGTGTGAAATCGATCTAACACCGTGATATGAGGGATGAACTAGGGGAATCTAATATGATGTTAAAACTAATGATGCAATCAAGCTGAATGCCGTCTCGGGCGTCGCCTCCGTAGACCCTGGGGTGCGCCGAGTAGTGTTCGTCCGGGAGTCCTTCCGATCCACGTCCTCGTGGACGATGGGTCGTGAGTCATCGAGGGGAGCTCGACCGTCAACCCGACGGGATGGACCACGGTAAGAACCCTATCAAGTCGTCCAAGCACTCTTTCTAGCCTACGTTCCGATGGCGGTGGAGACAAGTGCGGGAAACACTGAAGAAGATATAAACTTCGAAGTAAAGGAGGGGGGGGGGGAATGTGTGCCTAACCTGCGGGGCGCGAGCCCGGTCGGTCAAGATGGGGGAGGCCGGTCGTACGCAGCCCGGACGGACGGCGGTGAGGAATCGGGTAGGCGTCGTAGTGGCAGCGGGGATGTACCGGGGAAGTTCACGCGGGGCAACGGCGCACAGTCCGGTTACGGGGGAGTGGGTCGGAAGAACGCAAATCAATCCGGAAAGGAGTAGATTCACGTTCGGGTTGAGGCGTTCAGGGCGGCCATCCGATTGATGTGGCGCTGGTAGTCGTTGGAGCGGGGAAGCCGCACGAGTGGAGTCGCGTCAGTCACGAGCTGTCGGTGGTAAGTCCCGACGAGGATTGATCTCTGTCGGACAGCGAATATTGGAGAGCCCGCCGGAAGCCGAATTCGGGCGGAGGAAGGTAGGTACACGTAATCTGGGGAGGGGGAAGAGAAGTGGTGGTCAGGGGAGAGAGAGAGAAGGAGAAGCGCCGCAAGGGGGGAAAGAATCACGGCACAGGTTTGGGAAGGCCGGGAATGGGGAATTGCAGGGGGGCAGGGTTGACCGAGGTTACTGGTTCAGGGGCTGGGTTTCCTTGTTTTTGTTGTGGCTCGACGGGCGTCGTGCGGAAGGGCAGGATCAGCACGTAGGGAAAAAAAACGGTTGGAGAAGGCGATCGGGCGGAAATGGCGGTTCACGGAAATTCGTCAGGCCGAAATTCGTCCGGTCGAAATTTTCCAGATCGGAACTGAATCGTCGTCCCACGATTTGGGTGAGGAAATGGGGTTGGACTGTAGGTCGGGCGTGAACGAATAGGTGAGCACGGATTTCGGGATTTGCAGGAGAACGGGGAAATGGAACTTGGATGTGGAATTTTCGGAAGATGGGGGACGTGAACACGGTTCGTCCGAAGGAATGCGGACGGTCGTCGAGGTTGACGAGAGGTTGGGGAAGATGGTGACGGTGATGCCGATGAAAGGGAAACGGGAAGGCCGTGAGGATGACGGTGGGGGAGTTTGGTCGGGCAAGGGGTGGCGATGATGGCAACAGATAGGGATGGCGGCGTCGTCACACGTAGGGGAGATTTCAGGACGGGGAAGGGCGAAGAACGATCGTGGAGTTGAAGGTGAGAGAGGGGGATTCTGGTAGTGGAATGGAGAGGAGGGGGAATCGTGGAACGGTTGCAGGGCAGAAAATTCGAAGGGAGGGATGCGGGAAGGAGGGCAGTTCGAGAGGGCAGGAGGGAGATGGGGCAGGACGATGGAGATGGAGGGAGTGGAGGAGAGGGAGGTGGTGGTGCGGCGATCTGGCGGCGGCGGCGGCCTGAGGCGGCGGCAGCGGCGGCGGCGGCAGGAGGGCTGCACGATGATAACCTGGGAACAAAGCAGGGGGAGGCGGCGGCTTCGGCGGCGGGCACGGCGGTGGCACGTAGAGGTGCGGCGGCGGTGGCGGCGGCGGAAGCGGCAGTTGGTCTCCCTCCTTATTCTTCCTTGAGCAGCCACTTGAGAGGGAGATCACTCCTTTCTTTCTTCAAATGACGGCTAGGGTTTGTGGGGGGATCCCTTCCCTCTTATAGAGCCCATAATGGGCCGAGAGAGGAAAGGGCCCACTTGAGGCCCACAACCCACACCTAAAACATACTCATAGAAATTTAAAGGTTCACAAAGGAAAATGGCCTCACGAATGGGATCCCGAAAAGGAGAGAACCCACCTAAAGGCCTAAAAGAGAAGGAAGAAGAGATGCAAGGCCCGCTTAAACACGTGCGGGCTAATAAAGTTCATAATAAAAGAAAAGATGGAAAAGATAACTCCACGCGCGCGCGAACCCTGTGAAATGTGTCGTAGCGAGATGAGGTCCTCACTTGGTGTAGTGAAAACTCGGCATCCTTCATCTTCACCTGTCAAGGGGGCTGGACGCGCGCGGGTGTCGGCTCCTCCGCCGCCGTAGTGTCATGCCTTGGTGGTGACGGGGATCGTACGCCACCAGAATGGCTATCAAAGAACTTAGTCAAAAGGTATTCTTTGTCAAAGAACTCTAATATATAGGTTGCCTCTCCCAAATCCTTCATGGAGAAGTTCTTTGAAAGTCATGTCTTCACTGATGATAACATACCTACATCATTCACAATGAGTAGTATATCATCTACATAAAGACTTGCAAATGTAATTGTGCTCATGTTAGTTTTCTTGTACGCACATAGTACATCTTCATTCTTAATAAATTTATAATATCTAATTGTCTTATCAAATCATATATTCCTACTCCTAGATGCTTGCTTCAATCCATAAATGGACCTTTATAGTTGATGAACTAAAACTTGGTTGATTATATCGTTGTTGTGTGTTCTAATTCATTCAATACATTTATAATTCCTCACTTAGGACAGTAGTAAGCAAGGGTCGATCATCAGGGAATCTAGGTAATGAGGGTTGAGACGAAAGTAGAAGAAGGAGTGAATTCCTATAGTGGAGGATATTAGAAGTTAGAAGGTGAGTTTTATAGAGGTAATGGATGTAATTGGTGCGATTATAGTTCTGTAGTACTAATTAGAGAAAAAGATATTAGAGTTGGAAGAGAAGAGATTGATGGAAGGTGAGAAAAGAGAAATGAAGGAGAGATAAAAGAGGTGAAATCATGTGGAGATAGATGATATGGTTTGGTATGATTTGTGAAGAAAATGCAATAACCTACAATTAGAATAGAAGAAAAGATCCTACATTATCCATGGAAAAGGCTTACAAGAGAATCCCTCCTCAGAATCTTCCCACAAACCCCGTGTTGGTGCCAATCCTAGGCCGGTTGGTGCTTGATTCGCTACGACGACGATCTCCTCTTGTTCTCCTTCTCCAGATCAAACTCAAGCATCCGATGATGCTTAGCTTGGGCCTAAGCTTCTCCCCCTTTCCTGCTGGTGACCTGGTGTCAAGAGAGAGCCAAAAGACAAGAGAATTTGGAGTGGAGGAGGAGAACTTTTAGGAGTTAGGGCTTCCTCCCGATCTGACGATTGAGATTGATTTTCGGGAACTTCGGGAATCAGATGGAAATCTCAACCGTACAGATGGAAGAGCACGATGAGATGAGGACGTCTTCAAAATTTCAGCCCAATCGGACGGTCGGATTAGAAGATATCAATGTTTCTTCCTCGATCATTTCTGGCCGTTGATTCGGTGATCTCTTGCGTTAGCAGCCCTAATCAATGAGCTTCCGTGATCGCGCCACGTCGTCATCACGCTGGCCGTCAGATTCCCGCCACGTCACCTGAAAGGTAGGCAACTTTAAAATAATTCACAAAAAAAAGTAAATGACGGAATCTGCGGCGATTAACTTTCGCCGCAGATCCCCCATTTAGCGCGAATAAGAGAGCGCCACGTCGCTCTCTTATTCTCGCTTCGCAGTCAAAGATGATGGCGCACCTCGCAGGTAAGCAAAAGTTTCTATTATTTAATTAAATAAAATCGTTACGCGAAAAACGACAAAAGAAACTAAATCGAAAAGACGACGAAACGAAAACAAGAAAACGACAACGCGCCTAAATAAAAAGGAGAAAATGACGAAACCCGCTCACCGTTTAGTTCGGACGCGCGAATAGGGAATCGCCACGTCACTTGTAGGTTAGGAATTTAAAATTTGCGAAGAAACGATTCGACAAAACGACAAAACACAAAATGACTAAACGACAAGGAAGCATGGCTAAACGACAAGGAAGGAGAGGCTTCTGTCTGTGGCGATTAATGCGCCGCAATTCTCTTTTACAAGCGAATGAGAGAGCGCCACGTCGCTCTCTCGTTTTCTCCTTCCAGTCAACGATGACGGCTGCTGTCCACGTCACCTGCACGGGCATATATATAAATAAAAAAAGAAAAATGTTAGGCTACAGAAAATCGGAGCCGCCAGATCATGACACGTGTCACGATCTGGTGAGCTCTATCTGCTTCACCTTTTAATGACTTATATTTGCATTTATGCCCAGCGATAGTTAAATATCGCATTTCAACCCCCGAAGAGAGTTATTTATGTATAAATCCCAGAAAACAAAAGGAATAACTCACAAATCTATCCAGAAATGTCACATAATTACCTTAATACCCCTGACGCTGATAAATAAACAAGAAATGGTTAGATTAATTAAGCATATGCCCTCAAGATGCCCCAAACTTCATTTTAATCATTGGACTCCGCTATGGGTACAACCGGTTGTACCCAAGGCATCTAATACAACCACTTTAAAGATGCCGAAAAGCCACGTGCCTTTTCGGCATTGGTTAAAATGGTTGTATTCAGTTCGGAGAGAGAAAGTTTCGGAAAACTTTCTCTCTCCGAAAAGTTTTTCAATTCGCGGGCAAATATCTCTCTCTCTCTAACTTTCCCCTCTCTCTCTCTTACTTTACTCTCTCTCTCTAACCCTCTCTTCCCGGCGATACTCCGGCGAGCTGCTGTATCTGAAGCCATGACGGAGAGCTGTGACGGAGAGCGGCGAAGAGGAGCACCGTCCGGTTTTTCGGCATAGAGCGGCGGAGAGGAGCACCGTCCGCCGAAGATGCGGCAGCGAAGCTATCTCTCTCACTCTTGTTACATCCATCCCCAATGCAGGTATTTATCCATCTATCTCTCTTTATTTTTTTCTATCTATCTATCTATCTATCTATGTAGTATCTATCTATCTTGATATCTATGTACTATCTATCTATCTATCTATCTATCTATCTATGTAGTATCTATCTATCTTGATATCTATGTACTATCTATCTATCTACCATCTATCTATCTCTCTATCTATCTATCTTTCTATCTATGTAGTATCTATCTATCTTGATATCTATGTACTATCTATCTATCTATCTATCTCTCTATCTATCTATTCATGAAACAAGATGTGTTAGTATTATTCATGAATATCGGTAATAGATTGATATTCATGAATATCCATAACAATTATTGATATTCCCTGAATATCGGTCTCTTACTTATATTCATGAATATCAATATCGGTTATTGATATTCATGAATATCAATATCGACTATTGATATCAATATTCATGAATATCAATATCGATTGTTGACATAACGAATGTCAATAACTGTTATTGATATTCATGAATATCAATAACAGTTCTTGATACTCCTGATATCAACAATCGATATTGATATTCCTGAATATGAATATCGGTTATTGATATTCATGAACATCAGTATCCATCCATCTATCTATCTATCTATCTATCTATCTATCTATATATGTATCTATCTATCTATCTATGTTTCGCCAATTAAGGGTGCCGAAGTTAGGGTTGCTATGATCTCTGAAGACGTAGTTGCTTCGCCGCTGCCGCAAGCAATGTTGGTCACCGATAGCTCCTTGAATCAAGATGTTGGTTGTTCTAGCACAGGAGTATTAGATGTTGCACCCGTTGTCGAATCGGCAATTGTAGAAACTCATAAAGTATCTGTTGGAGACATCTTTCAATCACTGGAGCAAGCACGTCAGAAGTGTATCGAGTACGCCAAATGCCCCCTTTCTCAAACGAGTTCGAAGCAGTTGAAATTCATTAGGTTTTGTTGTTTTCGCGGTGGTGAAGCATCGATGAAGCAGTCCTCAGTTCCTAGAGAGTTCCAAAGAGAGAAGAGGACAGTGAAGTGTCAATGTCCGTTCATAATTAAGCTACGGCTTAATCAAACCTCGGGCGTATACGAAGTGTATCAGATAAATAATCAGCACAATCATGATCTATTTACTGAAGCTGAATTGGCCCAAATGCTGCAAAAATCGCTTCATTCCGACGAAGTGAAAACGAAAATGGTGGAGCTAAACGAACTTGGCGTGCTCAAGTGCTCTCAAATCAAGACACCGATAGAGCAGGAGCATTTCCCGATGTTCCAGATCACATGGACATTAAGAGACATGCAAAACTTGTTACAGAGATCTTTTAGCAAAGCTCACGAGACGAATGATTTTGTCAAGTTACTAAAAGAGAAGTCCAAGCACGGGTGGTCCTTCAATTTCCAGTTGAATGATGACACACTCCGTTTAGAGAGAGTTTTCTGGCTTTCAGCTAAGGGGAAAGAGAAGTATCTGCAGTTCAATGACGTTTTAGAAATCGATGCTACCTACAAGACGAATCGCTTTGGCATGCCTCTAGTTTTGTTCACAGTGATCGATAACCATGGTTTGACAGTATTGATTGCTGGTTGCCTTTTGTCGAACGAGCAGTTTGAATCCTACTCATGGGCTCTTCAACAATTTAGAACATATACAAATCTCGATCCTAAAGTTTTGTTTACAGATGGCGATGTGGAATATGCCCGAGCTATTAAGGACGTATGGGCCACGACAGTTCATCTATTGTGCAGATTCCACATTTTCCAGAATATTACTCGAAATCTAGCTGGCTCTTTGCGGGCCAATCTTAGCGGATTCATGGATGATTTCCAGAGGGTTAGCTCCATTGAAGATGTTGATGAATTCGAGATGAAATATTCAACTTTGAAGTCAAAATGGGTAGCAGCAAGATCGTATCTTCGAGTTCTCGAGGGAAAAAAGAAGATGTGGGCATTCGCCTACACCCATAACAATTTCCTTGCAGGGGTTTCTTCTACGCAACGGCAGGAGATGATCAATTATCAGATCAAATCCGCGTTGATATCGAATTCTTCTCTATCGCGCATTATTGATGGTTTCGATGTAGTTGAAAGACGGTCACAAGATAAGTCTTCCGTAGCAGATCTTTCCACCAAATTCACCGCACCAACAATGGATCCTCTTATTAATGAAGCTATGCAAATATTAACAAATTATGCTCAGGGTCTTCTTAGAGATGAATCAGGAATGTCGCTTTCGTATACCTGCGTTGAAGATTATTCTAAAGGTTCGGGATGTTTCCTGATCAGCCACCGAGACTTTCCGAAAAATTTTCGTGCAGTGACATTATCCATTGGCTCCATTGAGCAAAGTACGTGCTCTTGTAGGAAGGCGATCTGGCTTGGTATTGTATGCAGACACTGATGGATATTATGTGGCCTATAAGCCAATCACACTTTCATCAATCTTGTTTATGTTCGTTGAAATGAAATTTATTCATTGTCATTCTTGTGTGATGTTTGCAATGAAGTCCATGAGCATGTGCAATGACTAAGTGAATTATGATGAGATCATAATATAGTGATCGCTAGTCTTTAAACATATGTTCTAAACATTCCTATTCGTGGGATATTCGAGAAGGACATTGAATTATCTGGAAAGAATAGCACTATCTGATCCATCTCATATGATGAGTATGGCCGATCCTATAGCCATCGGTGTGGAGACACTAAGGATAGATAGTGGGTGCTCTTTGGAGAAAGAGTTCACTGAATTGATCCATATGAATCCCTGAATGGTAATATACCTAATTGTCAATCAGGTTGATTCATGTCATGATTGTGTATGTGGTCCTTTGACTTGAGACACCAAAGACATCTTGTGGATGGTGTTTTGATTATGACTTACGAATCCCTAGTCACGGGATATCTAAAACGTCATATATTGGATACGACATGAAGTCCACGAAGATGATTGTGTGGTCAAGATGGGATCATCCACCCTCGATATATGAGGAGATCGACTCAAGGAATGAGATACGGTTAAATCCTTGGCCAAGGTAGTGGAAATATTAGAGAAGTTGTTCTCAATGATTTCCTACTCGCATCATTACTAAATTGAGTGACCGATTAGGGTTTGACAATTAACCATACCCTAAGTCATTCATGAGTCTCGTGTGGATAAAGGATTATACGTACACGGTAACCAATGACGGCAAGGTTCCATGAAAGAGTTCTAATATACTCCATATCTCCTAGAGCACGTGGTGTAGCTTGGCACCCACCGGGCTGGCGACTCAACCTGTCGATTGGGTTAAATCGATCCTTAGTCAATTAATCTATATGTTGATATAGTTAATTGATAAGGAAGACCAATAAGTGTTATTGGGTTGATAGAGTCATTAACTAGCGAGATATATGGACCTGGAGGGTCACACACATAAGGTCAATGGACGTCGGTGGATATAGACATAATAATAAGGGTTTTTGTGAAAAATTCACATTCCCAAAGTCTATAAATAGGGGGAGAACGACCATAATAGAGGTGCCCATGCAAGCCTAGTGGAACTTCTCCTCCCTCTTCTCTTCCTCTCGTGATGACGAGTGTTCAAGAGGAGATCCGATCGTCTGGAGACTGTGTGGATACCGCTAGAGGCCGGACGCTTGAACGGTTGAAGAACTCTTTCAAATGATCCAAGTAAGTATGAATTTTATTCTATACTAGATGATAGGATCACCTAGAATGGATGATGAGATCATCTATTCTTGGTGCTTCAATGATGTTGAATGTTTTGATTCAACACCTTCCGCTGCAATCATTATCTTGGACAAAGATTTGGAAAGCTTTTCGAGCCTCAGATCCCAGCAGACACATGTTGTGTTGTTTTCGCCACAACAACATATTGTCATGTCCTACATCGATGTTAAATCTACGCTGGAAAAAGGACTGTGAAATTGTGGATATTCAGTCTGGCTACATAGATACCGCATTAGCTCCGCAACCGAGATATGAAGAGGGGACTACATAGAGAATGATTGAAGAACGACGGCACTCTGAAATAATGGCCATGCTGAAGCCCATTGTACAACATTCGATTGGATCTGAGAGCACATTTCAGTTCTTCAAGGCGTCATTGACCTTTATGGGCCAAACTATTGAAAAAAACTTAGATGCATCGCGACCTACACCGTCTGATTTAGAGGAAGATATTATTAGAAATCCATTGCAAGCTCGTTGCAAAGCACGGCCCAAAACAGGGAACAAGCGCTACAAAAGCTTAGCTGAGCAGATGCAAAGTAAAAAGATGCATAGGGGTGTCACTTGCTCTAGCTGCGGGCAGCAAGGGCACAACGCGAACTTGTAAATCACTTTGAAAGCGAGGTTAGTCGATTAATGAAAAATAATGAAACTAGAATTATTGTAGAGATTTTTGCACTAATTGCACTAATTATGAAAATCTATTTATGATAAATTAAATTTCTTTCTATTTCTCGTTTCTTCAATTTAGCTTTTTCAAAAAAACAATTTGTGGAAGATTATCAAGAGGTATATCCTAATTTTAAACTGTTCTTTAGGTTTTCATTAAGATTTTCTCTCTCCTCATCCTAATTTTAAACTGTTATTTAGGTTTTCATTAAGATAATTAGACTCTGTTTTTTAATTCTCTCTTTTTTTTGTAATTTTTTTGTTACTCTTTTAAAGATCTTTTTTTGTAAAAGAATATTATAAGGTAATTCCTAATTTTTAAGTGTTCTTTAGGTTTTCATTGAGATTTTCTCACTCATCTCTTTCAATCTTTTTAATCTGGGATTCTGTGTTTTAGTTGCAGGGAAGAGTGATGTGTCCTTTGATTCCCGGGCATGGCTGGATCTGCAGCTAAAATCGTCTGATTTTGAGTAGATCGTTTTCTCTTTCTCGGATCCATTGATTTCAAGTTTGTGTCAGTTTGAGCCCCAGCGGAAGCCCTTGTCGGGAGGTACTTTTCCACCATTCTTCATTTTCTCATTTTATTTATTTTACGAAATTATTAAATTTTCAAAATTTGAATTTATGCAGGCACAGTCGAAAACCCTGGTCTAAATTTATTAATGCGGACAATCAGCACTTGGTTTCTCCCGAGGTTATTCTTCTTTCTCTCTTATTGCTTCTTTTATGATTTTATTGTAATTTTCTGGTTCAAAAAATTAATTTTATTATTAAAACACAATTTACTTTATGTGATCTTGCAGGCGATTGATTTCCTGGACAAAGTTCTGCGCAAGGTGTGAGAATTTTTTCGTGGATGCGGGTGGCCCTCTTATTTTTCCTCAAAAAATATAAAAGATATTATTTTTTTGAACAATAGAAGTAAGATCATCCTCAATCGAATTATTTAAGGCTATGGAATTCTTTCAAACCTGCGTATCCCTCCATTCTGAGGGACTAATTTGCCTAATTTTCTCTCTCTCTCTCTCTCTCTTTTTCAGTTGCGAGATTGAAAGACAAGTAGTATTTGACCTGCAGATGAATAAGTATGGTTGCGGAATTCAACTACCGGTCAATGATCGATTAGGGCGGAGGGTGACAGAACAGAATCCCTTTTAAATGACAAAATATGGCCGACAAAATCATCTTCAGGACTACATTAATTCATTAAAACCGCCGAAGAATGAAATAAATTCAATTCAGCTTATTCCAACTTCCCATATCTATACAACTATACATCGACGATAGAAGAAAAGTTAAGAAAACTGTTCAATGATGTTCGGCAGAAGGATTGGTCAGCAACTCAAGGGAGCGGCGAAGAAAGTCAAGAGCCACGGGGACGTCATCAAAAGCTAGAGCTCCAACTGCAAATCTAGCTGCTTTATGTGCCTCTGCAATCTTCTCAACCGGCGGCTGATAGCTGCTATCATACTCATACAAGGGCGCCTTCTTAACTGGCTGTGGCGCCAGTTGATATGGTGCCGGTGGAGGAGATGGAGGAAGCTGATATACTGGCTGGGAAGTTTCAGAGCCCTGGTAGTAAGACGTGTGATGTGCGGGAGCCACAAGAAGAGAGCTGTCATTAAAGCTAGGGTATGTTTGAAAATGAGTGTAAGTGTAAGGAGATGGCGATCCGGCTGATGCTTCATGAGATGGGTAATGCTGTGGGTGGGTTTCCGATGATCGATCATAGTCATATGATGATGGATAAGTTGATGGCGATTGATCTTGAGGAGGATGGTGAAATGGAGGAGGAACCTCTGGGGAGATGCTCTGATGGGTGAACTGATGCTCGGATGGATAGGATGGATCCTGATTATAGATATATAGATAGAGAGATAGATAGTAGATAGATAGATAGATAGATAGATAGATATATAGATAGATAGTAGATAGTAGATAGATAGATAGATAGAGAGAGAGATAGATAGTAGATAGATAGATAGAGAGATATATAGTAGATAGATAGAGAGATAGAGAGATAGATAGTAGATAGTAGATAGATAGATAGATAGATAGAGAGATAGATAGTAGATAGTAGATAGATAGATAGATAGATAGAGAGATAGATAGTAGATAGATAGATAGATAGAGAGATATATAGTAGATAGATAGAGAGATAGAGAGATAGATAGTAGATAGTAGATAGATAGATAGATAGCTGATAGAGAGATAAAGAGATAGATAGTAGATAGATAGATAGATAGAGAGATAGATAGTAGATAGATAGTAGATAGATAGATAGTAGATAGATAGATAGTAGATAGATAGAAGATAGATAGATAGCTTGGCCACCGCAGCTTCGCCGGACGGTGCTCCTCTCCGCCGCAGCTCGCCGGGACGATGCGCCTCTCCGCCGCTCTCCGTCACAGCTTCGCCGAGACGCTGCTCGTCTCCGCCGCTCGAAGTCGTGGCTTCGGTGGACGCAGGTCGCCGCCGTCTCGCCGGAGTTTCGCCGGGAAGAGAGGTTTAGAGAGAGAGAGTAAAGTAAGAGAGAGAGAGGGGGGAAAGTTAGAGAGAGAAAAAAAGTTTTTCGGAGAAAAAAACTTTGTGCCCGCGAAAAAAATTTTCGAGAGAGAAAGTTTTCCGAAACTTTCTCTCTCCGAAGTGCTTACAACCGGTTTAACCAATGCCGAAAAGCCACGTGGCTTTTTGGCATCTTTAAACCGGTTGTATTAGATTCCTCGGGTACAACCGGTTGTACCCGTAGAAGAGTCCTTAATCATTTCTAAAATTCTAAAAGATATATTTTGCTTTCAAATTTCATTTCCTTGTCAGTTTATAGTCTGAGAGAGATATTTAAATATCATAAAATCCAGGAAATAACATAAAAGCATAATGAAGCAAAATTAAGCAATTTAATCATAATAACACATAAATATATTCTTTTTAAACCAAATGTTCATGAAAATTCAGAGTTAAATGTCATAGATTTATGTGTTATCAATAGTATGCACTCTTGGTCTAGAAATTCTTTGAATGTATAACCCTCAAGTTTTATCATATATACCTCTTCCTCAAGGTTTTCGTTGAGGAATGTGGGTTTTACATCCATCTTCTAGATCTCATAATCATTATATGCAACAATGACAAGAAGAATTGTGATCGACTTTATCAAGACAATGTTGGATTCTAAGGTCAATAAGCCTTCTAAAATTTTTATCAAAACATCAAATGTAACAGAATACATTGAATTGAACATTCAAAATACCGAGCTAACTAGAACAGATGATCCTATCATCTAATATGTATGATAAAACATAATTATAGGGTTTCCATTAGAGAGTTCTTGAAGCTACTATATGGGCCTAATAACACCTTATTGGTTAACCTCAATTAATTATCCACGTTAACATATATATTAATTAATCAATGATCGATTTAACTCAATCGATAGGTCGAGTTCCCAGCTTGTTGGGTGCCAAGCTACACCAAATACTCTAGGAGATATGGAGTTAGTAAGAATTCCCTTATGGAACCTTTCTATCATCAATTATCATATATGTATAATCTTTCATCCGCATGAGACTCATGAATGACTTAGGGTTTGGTCAACTGTCAAATCCTAATCGGTCACTCAAGTTAGTACTGGTGCGTGTAGGGAATCATCGGGAACTCCTTTAATATTTCTACTACCTTAGCCTAAGATTTCATCACATTTCATTCCTTGAGTCAATCTCCTTAAATACTCAGGGTGAATGATCCCACCTTGATTACATAATCATCTTCATGAACTTCATGTCATGTCTCTTAGAGCATGTGATATAGCTTGACACCCAATGGGACAAAATCTGAGCTTATTGATTGTGGTAAGTAAGTCATCAAAGAGAAAACTTATTCCTTAAAAAGAAAGATACTTATGTTAAAATTTTTATAAAGAATTGGACAAATTATGGAAATCAAAATAATGATAGTTGGTAAGATGATTATTGGACGAAATTAAAATCAAAAGGAAATTGGCAACATCAAAGTAAATAATTGTAATATCTAGATATCTGGAGGACAAATATAACCTGAAAGGGAATTAATTTTAGAAATGATAATTACAATTAAATCTAAAAATGAATAATATATCTCATTAATTACCAAAATTGAAGTCAGTTAAAAGGAAAAAAACCACTCAAATCATGGCAAAAAATTGAAGTGGACAAATAACACGAAAATAAAATGATTGTCATTTGTAAGACAACCTCAAAACTAGAATGAAATTTCCAAAACTACGGTCTTTGGATGTAATTTCTAGATAATTAGAGAACAAATGTAAGCTGAAAGGAAAAAAAAGAAGAAGATAATCATACCATCAATTCTATATAAAAATAAGGGCTTAAAAAACCCCCAGTTCTTCTCCATCTGAGGTAACAAGCAGAGGACAGACGAAAAGGGTAGGACTTGAAGCAGAGAGACAAGAGTAAAAGAGAACATAGAGACAAATAGAATCAGAAAAAAAGAGAAAAAAATTTAGAAAAGGACAAGGAGAGTCGGAGATGAGTAAGGAGAAGACGAGCAAGGGAGAATTCTTCCATCGTGGCTTATGAAGATAAGGGTCAGTCGCCAAGAGAGAAGAATTACGAAGGAGAGAATCTGCTAGGAATTGGGAAACAGGAGAATACAAAGATATAGAATTAGCAAAAGAGAGAACTAGAATTAGGGAAGAATGCTGAGATGAATACAGAGAGTAATACGAAGGAAAAATTATTCAGAAATCAGAATAGAGATAGAGAAAGGGAGGAAGGGCTCCTCTTAATTGAGTTGACTTGCTCGTGTTCATATTCCTGCATGTGTTTGATCGTTCATGAACACACAAGCATAACCCTAAAGGTGATCGCCTGATCAGTGAATGTTTTCAATTTTTCTCAAATTTTAATTAAACGAATGCTCTAGAATGAACCGAAAATTGGCGAACAAAAGGCAATCAAGCTCATCAATCGGTTTCTAATCGGTGAATTGATGGTGATTGATCTCGTTCACCATGACAGGTAGTTGTTCTCTTGTCTCTAAGGTCCCTTGCACTCCAGAAAATTCACCAGTGCCATAAACAAATCCTCCAGATAGCATCACAAGCTTTGGCCCCAGAGAACACCGCCACTGAAGTTTGAGTGAAGGAATCGGCAGTCTTTTTTAGAATTTGTGTACTGAGCGGGTGGAGTTGGAAAGTTCCATGGCTCCTGCCTTTTTGCAAATCAGTGTTTGTTCTGAGAAGATCCCTTCCATTCATTGGGGGTATTATCATGTACAATAGTTTGAGGTAGTTGCTGAAAGAATTGAGATGCTCGTGACCTAATTGTCATGGATATGCTCTGATGAAGTTGAGTCTTGAAAATAATGACAACCCTTGATCTTGTTAAGAGATTTAGTCTAGATTTTGTATTGAACATTAATAATCTAAAATTTTATCTTTTTCATAGCCAGTTTGGGTCAATCCAACCCGAACTGCTATACCTACTTGTGACAGAGATTTAAGGAGGAAGATGAATCAAAGGAGAGAACCGAACTAAGCTTTGACTCCCTTGAAAAGGGGGGAGGGTCGCCTCACACTCCAACACTCATTCAAGACAAAATTGGGGTTTCTCAGGAAGAGGGAAATAGACTCTGCATACCTAGTGCCTGAAGTGCCGTACATTAGTGAAGAGAAGAGACACTCCATACTTGTTGCAGCAGTCAATGGCATCTCCATCCCTGATGCTGCCCCCGGGCTCTGCGATGACTCCGATCCCATTCTCGCATGCCTCTTCTACAGCATCTTTCCAAGCTGCATATTTTTGCAATAATCGAGATGATCAGGATTAGCATCATCGTTATGGTATGCATGAATTACTTTTCTGGTTTATTCCCCAGCGAGAAAGAATGGTATGAATCTATGGAGAAGACCATCATGTGCTGGCAGGTATATCTAATCAAATATTCAAAAAGTGGGTACATATCAGCTGAAGATGCAAGCTTCCTCTAATTCCTGATAAATAAAACAGAAATCCAGCTATGATATGACGTAGTCATGTTCTGTTGCTTAGACTTACCTAGGCATCCACGTTTTGGAATTAATCATGATTGTAATCTTAGAAAGGGAAATATATTTGACTAAAAAAGAAAATATTCCCCTTTTTGCAACATCCGAGAGGATCATAAGATTTATCCATTTAGACACCATCATAATCATTTCTGGATACCTTGACTCTAAACCTTAACATTCATTTGGATAAACCTACACAAAAGACATTCATTCAGTCGATTGAAGAATGGGATACATGAATCGATTGTTTCCAGAAAGTAAAGATAAAGACCACAGACAAATTGTGATAAATTTGGTTGAAAGGACACACACACACGCACATATATATATATATATATATATATATATATGTAGAGAGAGAGAGATGTACCAAATGGGAAGAATGCATCACTGGCAAGAGCTGCTCCCCGAGCCTCCGCTCCAGCCTTTCTGAAAGCGATCCTCAAGCTCTCCAACCTATTCGGCTGCCCACTTCCCATTCCCAACATACAGTTGTCCTGCACATCCTTATCATCATTAGTAGCAGCAGTAGATTGTATTGGTGAAAGTAGGACTGACCTTGGCAATCACAATCGCATTGCTCTTAACATGCTTAACGCACAGCCAAGCAAACTCTGCATCACGAAGCCCACTCTCCTCGGGCTTCTTCTCAGAAACCACCTTAAAATCAATCTCCTCGGGAACAAGATCATCTGACTCCTGCGCCAACCATCCCCCGCCCACCTGCCTCAACGAGAGCATACCCTTCTCAACCTTCTTAGCCTCCAGAATCCTCAATGTCTTCGACTTCCCCTTGAGGACCTCGAGCCCTTTTGCTGTGTACCCTGGTGCCACAACTATCTCATAGAACATCCTCGTTTCTCCATCCACTGGGCTCCTGAACTCACGAATCTCTCTAGCAAGATCCTGACCAACACATATCAGGAGGGATTGAATTATCAAATCCACAGCTTATTTGAAGTTCCTCGTTGATATACCTCATCAACCGTTATGTTGAATGCGACTATACCGCCGAATGCGCTGACTGGGTCTGCTCTGACTGCCAACCGATATGCCTCAAGAATGTCAGCCCTAGATGCCACGCCACAAGGATTGGTGTGCTTCACAACTACACATGTAGGGTTCCTAAACTCTGAGACACAATTCCATGCCGCGTCAGCATCCAGATAGTTGTTGTAAGACATTTCCTGTTGCATCAGCCATGTACGTGAGAGAAAAAAAAAATTAAATCTTGTTTCCATGATCAGACTCAACCAATTATTTCCACTTGAAGATTTCCTCTCACCTTTCCATGGTGTTGGATTGCAGTTGCAATGCCGCCAGCATTGACCACAGAGAGGCTGTCATCTGCGTAGACTGAAGCCTTCTGATGGGGATTCTCCCCATATCTAAGGGTAGATATTCTAGAGAGAGGCACGGTCAATGCTGGAGGGAACTTCTCGCCTGCAAAAATACCAAAAATAGCATCAGCCTTCAAGTCAAATACTGAAAAACATGGTTTCCTTTTTGGAGTTACCTCCAGATGACTGGTTCCAAAGCCATTCTGATACAGCAGAATCATAGGCCGCAACATGTTGAAAGGCCTTCCATGCAAGTTTCTGGCGGAATTTCTGCTCCTCTTCTTGCTTTCCTTGAAGAAACTGAAGGAGCTCAGGGTAGTCTTTATGGTCAACCACCACCAAAACATCCTTATGATTCTGTCAAAAGTTAATGCTGTGGGTCAATGTTTGGAACAGCAATGTAGGAAAGATGAGATATTGACACCTTGGCTGCTGCACGGATCATGGTGGGCCCACCAATATCAATGTTCTCGATCCCATCCTCGAATGACACACCTCCAGAAGAGGTGACTTTCTCGTAGAAGGGGTATAAGTTGACCACCACCAGGTCAAAGGTGCCTGCAAGGTTGAAGTTTTAGTGGGTTAACATTGACCACTTGGTTAATACAAACTAATTTTGACCAATGGACCCACCAATTCCATGCTTTGCCAATGCTTCCATATGTGGACTATGGTCTCTTCTAGCTAGGATACCTCCATGAATGCTGGGATGCAGAGTCTTCACTCTCCCATCAAGCTAAAACATAAATGGTAAAAATGAAACTCTGGATTATGCAAACCTAAGTTAGATGACGTACTGTATGCGTGCAAATAGGGAATGACAATCACATTATATTACCTCGATCATGTTTAAAAATTGGTTAATTGACAGAATACATTGATCAACCAATATGGACTACGATCGGATCAGTGGTTGCTAATCATTTAGACTATGAGGAGAGGGGGAGAGAGAAGAGAGACATATTATGAAAAAAATGATCCAATTGGCAATCGGATCACCCATTGGATCTTCATTCAAGGTAACGACCAATCATAGAGCCGCCATCGGTGATCTGACTTGTTCAGAAGTTATATGATCTCTGATCGGATCACCTAATTCAATCACAGAGATCTAATCCATGATTGCCGTTCCCACATGCAAACATAGCGGAAAATTTTTCTTCATTAAAAAACATCTAAATTTTATAGAAAATATTGGAGGGCATAAAATGAAATATTTATAATTTGAAAACTATATATTACCATTTCTGGGAACTCAGTGACTTCCTCCACCTTCAAAACAGAAAGGCCAGCCCTTTCCAGGGCAGACGCGGTGCCTCCTGTTGAAACAAGAGTGTATCTGCAGGCTGCTTTTAAGTCAAAATCTCCCTACCATATAAAAAAATACTTAAAAAAACTGATAAAATAAATAGATAACAACAAAGACCAGTACCCTAATTCCTGAAGTCCGTTTCCAAGGACATGTAGATCTGTCTTGTCTGATAGTGAGATCAAAGCTCGCTTCCCCCCTACCAAGAGAAAGTGGATCATTGTAATTAACTTCACTGAATATCGATTAAAAATACACGTTTAAATCCTACACTGTTTTGTTTGAAATATTAATCATAAATTGATTTTACAAGGAGGGGAAGTTACCGGAAGAAAGAGTAGAGGATCCAACGGCTGGGGAGTCGGTGGAGGTAGAAGCTCTTGGTGGGTCGGCCGCCATTGCCCGTAGCCGCCTCGAAAAGCGCGAAAGGAAGATAGAAGACGCCTTCGGGTAATCAATGATGCATCAAAAATCTGATATTACTAAGTCGATACATAGATATGCATGCAGATAGAGATAGATGAAGGACAGAGATCGAAAGATGAAATAGAGTGAAGGAGAGAAAAATAGTCATTTACAGTGTGTGTGATAGAGAGATGACAAATTAAGAGAGAGAAAGTAGAGAGATACAGACAGGCAAATAGATAGATAGATAGATGTATTGTAGAGAGAGACGGATGGATAGTAGAGAGGGATAGATATAGATAAGATAGACATAGATGGTTGGATAGATAGATAGACTAGATAGGGAGATGACCTGCTGCTGGCAGCGGAAATGGGGAGTATTGGATGAAGATAAGAGGTAAGTTGAGACGGAAGAAGCTCGGGAGGAGACGCCGGGAGGTGCGGACAGCAGATGAAGCGGCATCTTTTCTTCTGTAGGGACCTCGCAATTGACGTCCAGGGTTTTTAGAGGGTAGAAGGATTTTTTTCCTCCTCTGTGTATTTTCTAAGAAGCCCCTGCAAATAAAATAATCATCTCCCTCCCCCGCCCGCCTCCCCGCCTACCCGCCTCCCCCGTTCATCCCCTGCACTAACTTTTCTCTTTTTATTCACTCTCTCTCTCTCCTCTACAGACAAGGAATCAAAAGCCTTGAAAAACCCTAATCAAGCTGATCAAAGATTTTTGAATGATCCATGGAAAATTGGTTGTACTATGACGCCCATGTTCCATGGAAGGGAACCAAAGAAGGTAAACAGACATACACCACAACCCATCTTCCATGCAACAAATCAGATGTATTCTTGTTTATTCTATTCTTAAGCATTACCTTATATCTACTTGTTGGATGAGTTAATAACATGGCAAGGAATAGAAGGATGCACAATTTTTCCGAAAAAAATATTGATTTAGAGATCCTAAAAAATATGCTCGTGAGAAAAAGCGAGTGAAAATGGTCTAAATTTTGTAAAGGAGAGAGAGCTCTTTATTTTTGTTTTTGTAAAAAAAATGGACCCCCAATACAAGAGATAAATACACACAAACATACATCTTCACACTCCTCCCTCAAGGTAGATCATAGATGTCGATTATGCCTAGCTTGTCACAAAGTACGTAGTAGGACAACCTTAATACCTTTGATAAAGATATCTACTAGTTTCTCCTCAATAGATATCTACACGACCTCGTCTAGAATAAAATGTCAATCCACCTCAACATACTTGGCGGCTCTTGAAAGATTGAGAGCATTGACCATAAAAATGGCAGATTGTTAATTAAAATCTATATTCATGGGAGTTTTAATAGAAAAACTAAGCTCTTGGAGTAGAGGTTATAGCCATATTATTTGAGAAGTAGTGTGAACCATTGACTAATGCTCTTTCTCCACACTAGATCTTGAAAACAATATCATGGATCTTGGACCTCCAATTCACTGAGTGACCTCCATGGTGAGTATAATATCTAGATGTAGAAATTTTATCACCATGATCTCCAACGTAACCAACATTTTAATAAGCCTCAATTTGTTATAAGCATAAATTAGTAAGTGCATTCATGCATTAAAGGACCATCTTGGTACTAATTACTAGCTAAATAATATAAATATCTATATCCCAACATATAGATAAAAAATAAGCAGAAATTTAACATTAAAACCCAATACAAATTATTTTCCATGTTGGTGCTATTTTGAGACTAGCGTCATTTGATTTAAAGTCATGGGGTTTGATTCTAACAATTTTCTGCCTCAAAATCACCAACTATTTTATTCTTAGTCTTTTCTTTTCCCATATTTCTTCTTATCTTCTAATTTCATATCTCTTTATCTATTTTTTGATAGATAAATAAACTTCATAATATCATCTCTAATACTCATCCATCTTAACCTCTCCATATCCTCCCAATAATCTACATTATTTCTTCATTTCTCCCTCTACACATCTCCATGCCATTAAGGTGTTTGTGAAAAAATGCCTAAAGGGGTTTAATTCTACATAAATATAGCCGAAAATAAATAAACATTACTGCATTATACTTTATAAAAAAACAATAGCTACAAATTTCTTTAATCATTCCCCATCATCCTTAAAACATAAAAAAACTCTACTCGATTTCATCTACATATAAGTATGTATTCTACCACCGTCAATTAAAATTGATATGGCACCAGGTAGATTAGAATTTCAGAGTTAAGCATGACTCATGCTAGAGTAGTATAGGATAGTGACCTTTTTGACAAGTAGGTTACTAGGAGTTACCTATGGTCCTTTTGGGAAGTTTCACTTGAGCACTGCCGTAGTTGTGACCGCCAAGTATTGGTGGGAACCCTAGCACCAAGCCTAAAAAGAAGTGACGACAGATACACAAATGATTCTGCAATATAGAGAAACCAGTAGAGGTTAGTGGGAGTACTAGGATGCCAAGACAACCATCATATCAGGACACACATTCCAAACCCTATAAATGTATGTCTTCAATCCCCCCATAAGTTCTCTAATCTAATTACCTATGCTCTTTGTGGATTGACCCTTAACCTCTATTATAAGCAAGATAAGGGGAACGATGGAAAAAGAGAGAAGAAAGATAGATGGGGCAGCCATTCTTGATATCACCCATACCCTTTTATTTGAGATAACATGTTATCATTATTTGTGGCTAGATGGAGATTTTACAAGAACTTATTTGATAAATCATACCTTCTACTCTTCTAGATCAAGAAATTCCTCTTTGTCATCTTATTTTTGAAGCTCAAGAAATGGTGATTTGACCTTGTATTTCTCTCAACAATGGATTTGAAGATGATTCATTTTGCTTGTTTCAAGAGAATAGACACATCTCTTGTTTCACCAAGATACCTTCATCCATGTCAGTTGGGTGATTTGAGCAATAAATTATAAATTTTGATGAAAATATATATATTTTTCATTTTGGGATCCATAAAGTAAAAAAAAAAACCTCTTAGACTTGAAACATGTTTATTGGGCTACTTTGTCCTAACAAGAGGATATATGTGTTTGGATTGGTGGCTCGATAAGCCCCAAAACTTCCAAATTCAAAATTTGATTGCTATGAAAGAAATCCTATCGATGATTCAAAACATAATGCACAAAGAACGCTTATCAGGTTCTTTGTGGAAGCTATTTGAAGCTGGTCAAATGTCGAGCCCCTAGCAAAATCCATGTGCTCTCCTCCAATTCTTCTTCTTTCAGTACTTCATGACATATTTAAAGACCTCCTAATATCAGGTCTTACTAGATCATAGGGGGAGAGGCAAAGAACATGAGAGATGAAGAAAAGAGGTAGGCACACACCAAGGCTTGCATGGGCACTCATAGGGGTAGGTGCTCATCCCCTCTTTGTAGACACCTAGTTTTTTAAACTTCTTACAAAAATCTTGATATAGATGTCTATTACCTACCTATTGATCATGTTGATTCATGTTACAATCAAATAAGTGGTCCTCAAACTTTCTACGTAAAATACATCTTCTAAATGGATAGTTGTGTTTTAAGTTCATCATAAAAGTTTGCAATTGCGGGACTCTAGACTTTCAAAGCTCAAATATAGAAAGATGTTCACCATGTGTTGTGTGGTAATGATGGGATCATCCGCCCTCCATAATAATGAGAGAAAAACTCTAGGAAATAGTGCATTGTTGTCCTCAGCCAAGTCATAGATTGAAAAATCAGAAAAAAACTTTCTATTGTTTTTCTATTAAATTTTTTCCTTTTAAAAATGATCAGTAGGGTTTGATAGTTGATTATGGCCTAAGTCATTTAATGAGTGTAATGCTAATGAGGCTTGTACATGCACTATAATTATTGGCTAACAGAGTCTATGTCCATGTAGATAACTCCATTACCTTTTAAGACCTATGGTGTAACTTAATACCTCACATGTTAATGACTAAACATATTGATTGGTTGAATCAATCCATGATTAATTAATTAATATTGAATTAATTAATTGGACATGTTAATAAATGATTATTTGACTTATAGAGTTAATTAATTAGACGTGTACTTAGGCTAAGAAGGGTCACATAGATAAGGTTCTTAGATAATTTAATAAACTATATTTTCTTGAGGTTCTTCTTAAATTATGCAAAACTTTAGATAAAGATTTTGGAGGGTAGGGTTTGAGAGGAAGACTTCTATCAAGACTAAAAACTAAAAAAAGATAATACTAGAGGCAAAACATTTGTGCGGGCTCTATTCCAAATGGTAAGAGCACATTTTTCTTGAATTATGATGTTTCTTTTGGTTCCTCAAATTCCATTAGGCCTCTTGCCACCATCACCTTCCTTGTTGTCCAATCAAAACCATCCTCCATTGGCGCAACTTTGCTACCCTTGATGCTGCCAACAGCCTCCCAATTTTTGTAGCCATGGGTGGCCACCTTCATTCTAATTTGGGAGTAATTGGTAACCTCCTAGTGGCCTTTGTAGCCCTTGTCACCAACATAGATGAGCCTTATACTCTCTTTCCGACCATAAAAGGGTGGTTGGTGCAGGTGGCATTGCTCATTGCTCTTACAAGGGTTACTCTCGACGTTGATCTTCCCTACGTTGCTTGTGCTACCGCAAGCTTGCTTATGAGCTCGTGCCTTGCTGACTAGCTCACCTGGTAACCTCTCTCTTGTTGGTGCCCCTCTAACCATTGGCAATCTTTTCTAGCCCCCCTCCCACCAACACCTCATCTTCCTCTAGCACTGCTTGTTGGAGCTGATCTTTATCAAAGATTGCCTACAGCACTGCTTGGTGTAGATGCACATGTTTGATGAAATGCCAAAAGTTTTTTTTAATTTGGTGCCTTAACTTCATGTGTAAATCTAAGCATTTCATCTTGTTTTTTATCACGGCTCAGATCATGCCGGCTAGTTGACGGTTTGTCAACCGTCACTTTAGGTAGTTGACTCTATATCTTGAGCTACTAGGTGTTCAACTTGTGCTTATTAAAGAACTTGAGTTCCAGCTCTCAGATGTATGCATTGAGATTTGTTATCATTGATGAATCAAAGTTGTTTTTCCTTGAATCTCTTGTCTCTCTTGATCCATTCGACTTCTTGGAGAAAACTGTGGGGTGAGTTTTTCAATTGGTAATGGAGCATTTGTGATCCAACGCTTCAAGTATCAATGGTATCGTGAGATGGTGAGAGTTCATCTCAAGAGTTTGTCACAATTGGAGGTTTGAAAGGTGCTAACCAGCCGACTCAGATTAGAATCTTGCCTATCCTAAACAAGCTCAACTATTAGGTGTGGGCATCTTGTATGGGCTTACGTCTTGAAGGGACTTGAGCTATGGGAAGTCATTGAATCAAAAAATGCATCAAGGAAAAAGGATCAACAAGTGATGTTGATTTTGTGCCGCATGATCTCTAATGAGATCACGCGTGAACTAGATGTTGAGAAGATGGCCAAGCAGACATGGAACACTCTAAAAGTCAAAAGTGGCGTGACTCGAATTCACAAGGTCCATATTCAATCTCTTAAGAGAGATTATGAAAATATCTTCATGGATGAAGATGATTTAATGCTCGACTTCTTTGGTAAACTCTCTTGCGTGGTGAATAAGTTAAGAAGTTTTGGAGAAGTGATTTCTAATGCCGAGGTTGCATCCAAGCTCTTGAAATCTGTCTTAGGTAAGTTTGATTTTATCACCACTTCCATTGTGCCATTTTAGGACCTTGATACGATCACTCTCAAGAGAGAGTCAAGAGAGAGGAGAAGGCCCTATTAGCCAAAGTGTTTACTAAATCCAAGAAGAAGGATTCTGACAACTCACATTCTAGTGGAAGATGTTGTGGCAATCACAAAACCAAAAAATATGAAGAAGATGATAAACCCATAGATAAGTCTAAAGTCACCGCTACAATTTTCCAAGAAAGGGACATTATGCAAATGAATGTCAAAATCCCAAGAAAGAAAGACCAAAAAAGGTTAATCAGGAAAAGGCTCACGTATTGGAAGAGGAGAACAAGATCAATATTCTTATGGCCCTGGAAGAATCATATGAAATCTTACTTCAAGGCATCGTTGAATGTGATTTGAGTGGAGGTATGCGGTACCTTGACATTGGAGCAAGTGGTCACATGACAAGAGAAGTAGATCCTATCTTTTATCTCAATGAAGCATACAAAGGTGGAGTTAGATTTGGCGATGGTTCAAGGATCTCTATTAAAGGTCGAGGTAAAATTATCCTAAATTTCAATGATTATACTCATTTTCCTATAAAGAATGTGCTATACACACCATCATTAAAAGCCAACATAGTGAGTCATGGTAGATTGGATAAAGAAGGATATGATATCCACATGTATAAAAATTTTCTGACCATTTATGATAAGAGAGGTATACTTCTGACCAAAGTTAAATGAAGCTCAAGCGAGCTTTATCCACTAGAATTAGATATTATTGAGAAATGTTTTCATCTTAGTGAAGATGTTTCATGTCTATGGCATAAAAGGTATGACCATTTAAATTTTACCTCTCTAAAACTTCTATCATCTTAGGAAATGGTCAGAGGACTTCCAAAGATAGACAAAAATGAAGACGTGTGCTCTAATTGTTTCTTCTTGAGGCAAGGATGACATTACTACCATCATCTTCCACCTATAGAGCCTCAAGACCTCTAGAGTTCATCCACGTTGAACTCTGTGGACCAATGGATCCAAAATCACTTGAAGGTATTAAATACTTTCTATTGATTGTGGGTGACTGTACAAGAATGATGAGTCATCAATGTTAAAGAAGAAATCAGAAGCACTTGGAGATTTCAAGAAATTCAAGATGCCTATTGAGTCAAAGAAGTCACCGAAGATTAGCTGTTTAAGGATAGACACTGGAAGATAATTCAATTCTAATGAGCTTTCTTCTTTCTATATAAATAATGACATTGGAAGGCAATTTTTCACACCCTACACTTCTAAACAAAAATGGAGTTGTTCAAAGAAGAAACATGACAATCTTGGAGATGGTTCAATCCATGCTGAAAACAAATAATCTTCCTAAAGATTTTTGGGGAGAAGCAGTGAATATTGTGGTTTACTTATTTAACAGAGCTCCTACCAAAATTTTAGAAGGGAAAATGACATATGAACCTTGGATAGAGAGAAAACATCTTGTCGATCACCTTTGAGTTTTTGGGAGTATAGCCAAGATCCTAGAAAGGAATCTAAAGAAGCTTGATGATTGAAGCTCTTCTATGATTTTTATAGATATGAAAAGGGTGTGACATGTTATAGGACATATGACCCCATTTCGAAGACCATCCATATCACTCAAGATGTTGTTTTTGAGGAGAAGATCTAGAATCAAGAGAATTCTAATCAACATTCAAAAAAATAGGTATGACTCGCTTACATATTTCTCATGGTTTCAGCCTTGACTCAATCAACCTTGAGCATTATTCTGTAAGAGCAACTGAAGCTTAGGAAGTCCTTCAACTTCATTCACCACTTTCGCATCTATTGTAAGTAGTAAACCAAGAAAATTCAATGATCTTTATCAAGATATGAAAAACACCCAATATATTAATTAAAGAAGACTCTATATTGTTTGAAATAGGCACATAAAGCTTGGTATTCCAAGTTGAACAAAAGCTTAACTGATTTAGGGTTGATCAAAAGAAATCATGAACCTACTGTGTAGTATAATGTAGATAAAAATGATGGATATTATGTGGCCTATAAGCCATTCACACTTGCATGTGTCTTGATTATGTTCATTGAAATTATATTTATTCATTGTCATTCTTGTGTGATATTTACAATAAAGTCCATGAGCCTATGCAATGACCAAGTGAATTGTGATGAGATCATAATACAGTGATCACTAGTCCTTAAACATATGTTCTAAATATTCCTATTCATGGGATATTTGAGAAGGACATCGAATTATCCAAAAAAGAATAACACCATCTGATCTGACTCATTTGATGGGTATGATTGATCCTATAGGCATCTGTGTAGAGACACTAAGGATAGATAGTGGGTGCTCTTTGGAGAAAGAGTTCACTAAATTGATCCATATGAATCCCTTAATCGTCATTATACCTAACTGTTAATTAGGTTGATTCATGCCACTATTGTGTATGCGTTCCTTTGACTTGCGATACCAAAGACATCTTGTGGATAGGTGATCGTGTTTTGATTATGACTTATGAATCCCTAGCCATGGGATATCTAAAACATCATATATAAGATGCGACATGAAGTTCACAAAAATAATTATGTGATCAAGATGGAATCATCCGCCCTCGGTACTTGAAGAGATCGACTCAAGGAATGAGATGCGATGAAATCCTAGGCCAAGGTGGAAATATTAGAGAAAGGGTTCCCAATGATTTCCTACATGCAGCAGTACTAACTCGAGTGATCCATTAGGGTTTGACAGTTGACCATATCCGAAGTCATTCATGAGTCTCGTGTGGATGAAGGATTATAAATATATGATAATCGATAACGGAAAGGTTCCATAAGTGAGTTCTTATATACTCCATATCTCCTAGAGTACGTGGTGTAGATTGTCATGCAACGAGCTTGCTACTCAACCTATCAATTGGGTTAAATTAATCCTTGATTAATTAATCTATATGTTGATGTGGATAATTAATTAAGGTTAACCAATAATGTGTTAGTTGGTATATAGAGTTATTAATTAGTGAGATATATGGACTTAGAGGGTTACACACATAAGGTCTATGAATTTTGGTAGATATAGACATAATAATGAGGGTTTTTATGAAAAAACCTCATATTAAAACTCTATAAATAGGGAGAGAATAACCGCAACTCAAGCTGCCCATGCAAGCCTTGTGAGAATTCTCTCATTTCTTCTCTTTCTCTCTTGGTGAAGAGATTTGAAGATGAGATCCAACCATCTAGAGACACTTGAATAGCTTCAAGAACTCCTTCAAGGGAACCTTGTAAGTATGTTTTTCTCATACATACTAGATGATAGGATCATCTGTTCTTTGTGCCTCAATATTTTGAATATCCAATTCAATGTGTTTCGCTGGCTTCGATGTTTTGATCAAAATTTTAGAAAGTTTATCGACCTTAGAACACAATAGCCCAACCACCTTAGATTTGATGAGATAATGCTACAATAAGTTGCCAAATGTGCTAGAAGTAGTGGAAGTGTTGGGAATACCTCAAAAACAAATGAAGGATCTAAGAAGCACCAAGACAACACAACTTAAGAAGAAATACAAAGGTTAGAAGTCATCCATATCAAGGGAACACAATGTTGATCTTAACCAAGAAATTGAAAAATCTATCATCCGGAGAAAAGTACTTATCCAAATACTTGAAGAAATGAAAAGGATAAAGCCTTAAAGATGAGGAAACCACCACTCAATTTTTGAATCCTTTGAATACCTCCCTTGATTTGACCAACTCTTGCCTAGACGTAAAACCTTTAGTTTTGAGCCTTTGACCAAGTCAAGATTTATTCCTAAAATTCAATAACCCACTAACTAAGGCAAACTACCTTTCCCTAATTTTAAGAACTCTTTAATATAACCATCTGATATGCATAAAAATGCAGTCGTTGAATGCACAAATTTACGTATCAAACAAATTTATACTCAACTCTTCAAATTCAGATTTAAATTTAGAACAATGGAGAGTCAAGGTCGAATCCATAGGGAGGAATGTTAAAAGATTGAAATCAAAAGATATTTTTTTGATATTTTTAGATTTAAAAAGTGGAAATGATCGATGAAAGGAAGAAGATGTATCTGGAAATGAAATGAACCGATCAAATGCTTCCACTCCTTTTGAAGATTGAAAACCCTTGATCGATGGTGGAAAAGTGGTTTTTAGGGTTTGTAAATATGAAAGTATGGATGAAAAGATGAGGCACACAATGAAACATTCATAACCCTAATTTGTTGTCTCAAAACTTGAATCAGCACAGCAAATTCTTGGAACTTGAAATGACGATCATGCCCAAGAAATTTCAGCCCCTAACTCGATCAGGATCATGAGATATCACGATTTTAAGTTGGAGCGTTTCTGGTCGTTGATCTGGCCTTCTCTCTCCTCAAATTCCGACAATCAAACTGCTCCCGCTCGGTCAAACTTCACGCTGAGTCACACACAAAAAAGTTAAATCCTTTCACTCTCTCTCTTCTCCACTATCTTCTCTCTTCTCTCCTTTCTCTCTCTCGATGGCAAAAATTCGAGAAGTTGTCGGAGTGAGAATAACGAAGAAGAAGAAGCAAGGTGGAGTAGGAGAGAATTGAAGGAGAGGCCACGCAGGTGTGCCTCTCCTTACACTTCTCCTCGCGATGTAATGTATGGAGAGAGAGAGAGAGAGAGAGAGATAGAGTTAGCTAGGGATTTTTAGGGAGAACAGAGAGAGAGAGAGAGAGAGAGAGAGAGAGAGTTAGCTAGGGATTTTTAGGAAGAACACAGAGAGAGACACAGAGAGAGACAGCGAGAGAGATAGAGTTAGCTAGGGATTTTTAGGGAGAACACAGAGAGAGCGGGAGAGAGAGAGAGAGAGAGAGAGAGAGAGAGAGAGAGAGAGAGAGAGAGAAAGACAGAGACAGAGACAAAGAGAGAGAGAGACAGAGATAGAGACATAGAGAGATCATTGGAGAGAGCGAGAGAGGGAGAGGTCGCGGGAGAGGTTGCGATAGAGATAGAAAGCAATCAGAACATGAAAAGAGAAAGAGAGAGGAGGAGAAAGAAGAGAGGGAGCGCAACCCTCCTCGCGACGGAAATTTCTGTCGTGGGAGAGAGAGAGAATGGTGTGCTGTGACAGAAAATTCCGTCACGAGAGAGAGAAAACGCACCTCTCACGATGGAGACTTTTTGTCGTGAGAGAGAGAGTAAGAGAAATGGAGAGAGAGGGAAGAGAGAAAGTGAGAGAGAGAGGGAGAATGACTCTCTCTCCTCTCTTCTTTTGTTGTTGTTTATTATTTATTTATTTTATTTATAGATAACATAAATATTTTCAATGATTTTAATTTCTTAAAATATTCCCAAAAATTCCAAAAAATCTAGAAAAATATTAATGTCCTCTTAGAAATAAGTTCATTCTATAAGATTCATGACAGAATGCACTTCATAAATATTTTCATATCAATTAAGGCATTATAAATAGAAAATTTATTTTATAATAAAAGAAAATTATATTCTTGATAATTCAATTTCATTAAATGCTCATAAAATGCTTTTAATTTCTAGAAAATCAAGAATATCTTTTAAAACATAGAATTGATCAATTTAATCATTTTAAATCATGATAACATGCATTTATGATTATATTTAACATAAGAAACGACTGATATTAATGCATGAAATTGCATGTTATCACCATCTCACCCCAAACTTCAAGTTATTTGCAGCCTAGACCCTCCTTTGACCAATACAACCATAAATTCACAATTTTAGGCCAACTTAAAATTCTAAAAAATTCCTTAATCTCTTCACTAATCTTGACCTTCCATGTGTCTTGAAGCACCCCTTGAAGAGGCAATTTCTCTATAAGAGGTGACACAATTGATAACACATCCCTTAAAGGGTGTGATAATTCTCTCTCTCCTCTTTCTTATGTAACTTGTTGGGATCTGAGGTCGATAAACCTTGAATCGGATATTTTTATCAAAACAACGAGTGCAATAAAATACATTGAATTGGATATTCAAAACATTGAGGCACCCTTAATGGATGATCCTATTATCTAATATAGATGAGAATCCATAATTAAAAGGTTTACTTAAAGGAGTTCTTAAAGTTTTGGAAGTGTCTAGCCTCCAGCGATATCCACACAATTGCTAAAACTGTTATATCTCCTCTTAAATGCTCTTCACCAAGAGAGAAATAGAAGAAATGAGAAAATTCTCTCAGGGCTTGTATGGGCACCTTGAGTTGTAGTCATTTTCCCCTTATTTATAAACATTGGGTATGTGAAATTTTTACAAAACCCCCTCATAATTATGTGTATATCCACCAATGTCCATAGATTTTATGTTTGTGATGCTCTATGTTCATATATCTGGCCAGTTAATAACTACATGAACCCAAAAACAATTTATTTTTTAATGTTATCAATTATCTATATCAACATATAAGTTAATTAATTAATATTGATTTAATCCAATTGATAGGTTGAGTTGCCAGCTCGTTGGGTGCTAGGTGCTAAGCTACACCATGTACTCTAGGAGATACGAAGTACATAAGAACTTGTGTTTGGAACCTTGTCATCATTAGTTACTATGTATGTATAATCCTTTGTCTATATGAGACTCATGAGTGACCTAGGATGTGGTCAACTGTCAAACCCTAGTTGGTGACTCGAGCTGGTATTGATGTGTGTAGGAAATCAATGGGGACTCCTTCCATATTTCAACTACTTTGGCCTAGATTTTATTGCATCTCATTCCTTGAGTCAATCTCCGCAAATACTGAGGACGAACGATCCCATCTTGACGACAGAATCATCTTCGAGGACTTCATATCTAATATATAATATATGATGTTTTAGAAATCCTATGGGTAGGTATTTTTAGGTCATAATCTAAACATGGTCATCTATCCACAATGTCTTTGGTGTCTCAAGTCAAAGGACCACATACATAATCATGACATAAATTAACCTGATTGACAATTAGGTATAATACTATTTTCAGAATTCATATAGATCAATTCAATGAAGTCTTTCTCCAAAGAGCACCCACTATATATAGTTGGTGTCTCCACATGGATGGCTACAAGATCAATTATACTTGTCATATGAGTCAAATCATATAGTGCTATTCTTTATGGACAACTTGATATCCTTCTTAAATATCCAATGAATACGAATGTTCAAAAGATATGTTTAAATATTATTGATAACTGTATTATGATTTGATTGTAATTCACTTTAAAACTAATAATTCACTTATCATTGCATGTGCTCATGGATTTCAATTCAAACATCACACAAGAATAATAATGAATGAATTTTATTTGAATTAATATAAATGAGATATATGGAAGTGTGCTTGGCTTATAGGTCAAAAAATATCTATCAATTCAGCCCTAAAAAAGGCAAAAGATCATTGATAGCATGATAATTAGACATGATTATACATGATTATTAATGCATATTAAGGCATAAAAGATTTCATTCCTATGCATGTTATCATATTTATGAGTATTTATCTATCATTCTACGAAAAATTCATTATAATCTCAAAATACATTAATTTAGGGTTAATTATGATGAATTAAAGATAAATGATTTTGTAACCCACCTTTACTTGAGATTATAAGTAGTTTTTTAAGTTAAATAATAAGAGAAATCATTTTTATAAACATTCATTTAATTTTCTAAAGTTTAAATATTAAAGACATGTATTTATTTTTAAAATATAAATTAAATCTCTTTTTATTTATTAAATTTGACCTTTTAAAATGATAGATAATTAAATTTATGATCAAATGAAAGAAATTTGGATTAATTTGGAGTTATATTTTGAAAGTTATGAATTTTCTAATTTTTAGGGATTTTTTTGGAATTTTTCTGAATTTTTTTGAATTTTTAATGAATTTATAAGGATTTTCCGGAATTAAAAATCAAATTTTCTAATTAAAATCGATTTTTTTGAATTTTCTAAAGGGCGCAGGTGACGTGGCGCTATCAGAACCGTCCGATCAGATCACGATCAATGATCGAGGGGAGGAGGCAACGTGGCATCGTGAGACCGCGAGGTTGTTGAAAACACACGGTCTCGTGTCAAAATAAAGTTCAAACTTACCAATTTTATGAAATTAATTCGAATTGAGGCGTATAATGGTAAATATGGGTCGACTCTACAAGGAATTAGGGAAATTCTTGATGATCTCTTCGAATTTGATCAAATTAGACGATGAATCGGATGATCAAATTCTTGATGAATCCACAGATGCGTTTTCCGTCGATTTAATCTCAACCATTATAACTCTTTGCGATCAACGGTCGAGATTAAGACGCATCCGGTGAACCCGATTTAGCCACGTACCCCCCTTCACTTCAGTGAAGATTAACGACTAAGAATCCACGTGCGATCAGACGCTCCTCACGCTGCCACGTTGCCTCCTCTCCTCGATCGTTGATCGCGATGAGTTATAACTTTCAAGATTAAATCGACGGAAAACGCATCTGATGCGTCCGATCGCGATCCAACGGCGGGCGTTTTTCGATGCGTTTTAAAATGCATGCAACATGGCTTCATCTCGAGCGTTGATCGGTGATCCAACGGCCACGACTTAACAGTAACGATTTGCATTGATGCATTTCATCAGAGCCGTTGATGCGTTTCATCGAACGGTTACGCCCAAATTGCTTATAAATTGAGATATTTTTCAAGATTGTAAAGCATTCGAGAGCAATTCAAGTAAATCGAACTGTATAGATACCAAATCTCTTGAATCTCTTGATCCCAATTGCTTCTAGATTCATTTTTGCGTCCGAGGAGTGTTTAAGATCAAGATTTCAACGATCAATGAGGAAGAAATTGACGCTTGAACTCCACGAATCATGATTTTCAGATTTTGATGAATAACCTTGATTTCGGCGATTAATTGGATCAATTCGATCGCAATTGTGGGTTAGGGATCGTGTTTTATCCTAATCTATCTTAGTTTAGCATTTAATTTCATTTTAGAATCGTTAATTAGTTTAATTTCACTCTTAATTTCGTAATTTTGTTCTTACGATTTTTAGAAATTTCAACTCTCTTCAATCTTCAATTTCTCTTCGATATCAAAATTAAATTCATTGATTTTTATTCCGTGGATTCATCTTCAAGTCCTCTTTCATAAAATACCATTTTTCCCAATTTCTGTCATCGATTCATCGTCTGATTTGATCAAATTCAAGGAGATCATCAAGAATTTCCCTAATTCCCTGTGGATTCGACCCATATTTACCATGATACCCCTCAATTCGAATTAATTTCATAAAATTGGTAAGTTTGGACTTTATTTTGACATGAGACCATGTGTTTTCAATGACCTCGCGGTCTTGCTCTATCAATCATGCACATAGTTAATCCTAAAATCATGCCAACAAGGTCTAAAGTGAAATGACAGGATAAAAATTAAAATTTCATGATATCTTATAAATGCGTAAAAAATGCAGTCATGCATTTAAAGTGGTTAGCAATGGTTTGAATATTATAAAAAGCATTGATATGGATTTGAGACAAGGTTGATATCGAAGAGGAGATGTTGAGAGAAGTACGAGGGTTGGGGAGGAGCACTCATTTCCCTTCAAGTTAAAATTAGCGTTCTCAATTTATTGATGAGATGCTTGCCTTATATATGCAGACACACAATACAAATGACTGAAATACCTCTAGAATGGTAAATGAGCATATACTCCTACACTCTAATATTCTCCCCCTTAAGTTAATGAATGTCTAGTTTAACCATTTATAGATTGGAGGACCAAAAGAATGGCTCGCTTGAGCCCAAAGTAGGCATCTTTAAGTGCCAAAGGAGGTGGCATTAATAATCAAAACAAGTGGCTCAATGCCTTACAAGAGGTGTCCTTATACAACTCAAAGAGGTGGTCCTATGACCCAAAGTAGGTGTCTAAATGGCCTTCAGAAATATTTACTAGCTGATTCAAAGAGGTGGCCATAATGTCAAAAATAGGTCTCCATAGAACCCAAATAGGCAACCCAACAACCCAAGAGTTTATATTTTAAAGAAAAAAAAGGAAGAGTATAGATGACCCAAGATAAGCTTATAAAAGAATGTCCTCATTTTTTGGGATTTATTTGGCCCCATCCAGGGCTAAAACATGAAAATTATGAGAAATACAATAATTTTGAAATAAATCAGGCTTGACTAGTCATTATCCTTTTGTATGATATTTTATTCTTTTCCTTTTATGCATGCCACTATATTTTTCTGATTTATTTATTTTTGTGTTTCAAATAAATTTTTAGATCTATTATTTCTTCATTTTTTTTGTTTTCGTTGAAAGATCAAAGTAGTCTAGTAGTATGAACACAAAATGAAGAAAGAATCCAATTTCCAAAAAAATTTGTGCTCCATAGTTGATCATAGCCATTGTATTTGAAGTTTAAGATCAAATTTCCATAAACACTCCATTCATGGAAAATAATAATAATAATAATAATAATAATAATAATAATAATAATAATAATAAGCAATAACTACCATGATGCAAGGAAAATGAGGAACATCAAAATTACCATGCCACCATACACTTAAAATTAGTTTTTTCAGCACCACTATTCCATTGCCATAATCAACACGTAAACAAGATTGTGTGGAAGGTTGCCTGATGTGGGACAAAATAGATGGATTAAAATTTCACAAATGGAGTAGTACGGATGGTTTTTAAAGGGATGTTGTGAATTTGAAAGATTAATGACCTTAAACTCCCTACATTTAATCTCAAAATTGGGGAGAAGGAGAATCATCTTCAATAACCTCGAAGTGGGGTTTCGATTAAATGAATCATACCAAATTTTTACAAAAAATGTGTATGAATTACCCAAATATATGATTAGAGGCTATCCTAGGGATAACACAAACCCTACAAGCAAGAGATTTGAGGGGGATGATTGGTCACACAAATTGGAGGAATGAGAATACCTTGAAGGAGATTAATCCTTTATTTGAGAGAGAAAGAAGAATAGTAGGAGAAGAAAGAGGAGAGTATGGATGAAAGATTGAGTGTGGAAGATGGAAGAGAGGGAATGGATGGGAGAGAGAATCGATGGGGCGTGTGAGAAAGAGAGCAGTTGAAACCATGGGAGAGAAGTGGAGAGAGTTGGAGAGACCAAATCAAATTCAAAACATTTCAAATATTTCATCATAAGAGAGAGAGTTGCATGATCCCTTAAACAGGGAAATTTATGATGGATATTGACATACGTAAAAATATAGTTGTTGAATGTGCAAATTCGCATATAAAATATTATTCTCAGCTCTTCAAATTTGGTTTTAAAATTTAGAATAGTGGCAAGTTGAGGAAGAATCCACAAGAAGAAAGGTTAAAAGATTGAAATCAAGAAATATATTTTTAGTATGTTTAGATTAAGAAAGTGGAGACGATCAATAAAAATATAAAAGATGTACACAAGAATGAAATGAATCGATTAAATGCTTTCAAATTCCTTTCAAATATTGAAAACCTTGATCGATAGTGGAAAACTGATTTTAGGGTTTGAAAAGATTAAATTATTGATGAAAATATGGAGAAAATATAAAATATGGATGGAAAATGATTCTAATATAAGAATTCGTGATGAAAACACACTTTAGTGATGCTCTCTAATCAAAATATACCTTCAAGAGCCCATACATTTCACCTAGACTTTGTGTCTTGCATCCAACACAAAGAATGAATATAAGAGAGAAGAAACTCATTAAAACTCATGTCCCATACACAATGAATGGTCAATCGGTGACTTCTTTCCTTTTGGTTAACCAATGCTAGAAGCACACACTGAAATATTAAGAATCCTACTTATTTTGCTTTGGAATTTCAATAAATCGTAGTAGATTTGTAGAGCTCAAAATGACAATCATGCCCACAAATTTCATCCTTCAACTCAATCAGATCATGCGATATGATAATTTCTATTTGGAGCAATTATGACCATTGATTCACTTTCTCTCTCTTCAAATTGCTTCGATCAACCCCCTCAAGTCAATCCACTCCAGTCAACCCGTGCACAACAGAAATATTATTTTCTCTCTCCCCTCTCCTCTCTCTTCTCTCTCTCAACGTGATGGCGAGAAGTGGTCAACATGGGAGCGCAAGGCGATGGCAAGGGCAAGCGAGTGAGGTTTCTTTGGCGTATGCGCACATGCATGCACGTGAGAGAGCAAGGGGGAGAGGGAGTAGATAAGGATGATGAAAGAGTTTCTTGTGTCCTCTTCCCCTTATGCATGCATGATAACATGCAATTTTAACACGCAATTATATGATTATTAATGCAAATTAAGACATAAAACATTCCATTCTTATGCATGTTATCATACTTTGAGTGAATATCTATCATTTCATACACATTTAAGCTATTATATTAAAATGTACTATTTAGGGATAATTATACATTTTTAAGAATATATTTTTAAAGTAGATAATTCCCATATAGATTTGAGATTATAATTGGGTTTTGATGGTAAATAATAAGCAAAAATATTGTTTATAAACTCATTTATTTTTCTAAATATTAATTTCTAGGAGAAATGAGTATATTTTTGAAATAAAAATTTATCCTCTTATTATTTAAATAATTTGAATTTTTTTAATGATAGATAATTTAATTTATGGTCCAAAAAAACAAATTTAGATTAATTTGGAGTCATATTTTGAAAGTTATGAATTTTCTAATTTTTAGGGATTTCTTTGGAATTTTCTGAAGTTTTTATGAATTTAATTCGATTTATTTTGACTTAAATTTAATAAAATAATATTTCTTTATCACGTGCTGACGTGATGTGGACGAAAATGATGGCGCCACATGATGTAATATGAGACTGCCACGTGTCACACACGTATATATGTGCACGCGTGTGTGAGTGCGCGTGTGCGCACTTGTGTACACTTGTGTGTGTAAATAAGGAGAAAGCACCCTATTAAGGATTTTTGCTAACTCCTTATTTGCATTCTACTTATATATGCGCACATGTGCTTTAATTGTTTTCATGTGGGACTATTTTTACATTTTTATGTGCACAAGTGACATGGCGTCTTGCAGAGCATCCGATTCGCGCGTTAAAAGATGATCGTCGATCTTGACTTAAGACAAGGGGTACATGGTATATTTTTGTTCCTCGGTGAATTTTTTTAAAAATGATTTACTCTCAGCCGTCCATCAAAGGAGTTATAATAGTTGAGATTAAAACCAATGAAAACGCATCTGGAGCGTTAGATCACGATCAGACGAATGACGTTTCGTGTGTTTTCTCTTCATACGCGAAGTGGCTAGATCTCGGTGATCCATCTTAGATCTCACGGATACAACTTAAACGTAACGATTCACATCTCTGTGTTTCATCAGAGCCGTTGATCGAAGATTTAAAGCCAAATCCGACGGTTTCACCCAAATTTACTATTAATTGAGATGTTCTTCGACGATGTAAATCATTCTTCGATGTTTTCGAGTAATCAAACTTTCTAGACATTGCCATCCTTGAATCTCTTTCTTTCTTCTTCTTCTTGACTCATTTTTGTGTCGACGGAGTGGTTCAAAGTAATATTTTGTCGAAAGAATAGGAAGAATTTGTCTCTTGAATGCCGACGATTGTCTTCAAAATTTCTGAATGAAAAGCCTTTGATCTGACAATGAATTGGATCATTTCGGTCGCTATCTCGGGTTAGATTATGTGTTTTACTTCTAATATTTCATCCTATATCATTAGATTATAAATTAGAATCGTAGATTAGATTAATTTTAGATTTTATTTTGAATTTCTCTCTCCTCACGTTCAGAAATTTCTACCTAATTTGCTCTTTGATTTCTCTGCAAGTCTTGATCAAAATTGAGTAATTTTTGATTATGTGGATTCGTCTTTAAGTTCTCTTTCCAGGTCTATCAATTTTCCTAATTTCTTACCACATTTCATTGTCTGATTTGATCACATTTCAAAGAATACCTTAAAAATACCTTAAGTCTCCGTGGATTTGACCCTTATTCACCACTA
>CM044110.1:5631393-5814000 GCA_024174645.1 Lemna minuta
AGTCCTAAACCCCTAAATATGATCTCTAGCCTAAACCTAGGTGCGGGCAGGGCATGCCGATCAGCGGAGTCAACTACGGGTGACCGGGAAACTCACGATGATGGATAGGGTGAGATCCTCTCGATCCACGTCCGGAGGCGTGGAAGTCGCTCGTCGTGGAGTAGCCGAAGGCTGCTAGCCCACGCTCGGTGCCGGACCCGACGTACGCGTCGAAATCTCAAACCTATATCCGTTCTACTCTACCTACGTCGTCCGATGGCGGTGGAGACGAGTAAAGGAAATGCTTCGAAAAGTAATTAAACTTTGAAAGGAGGGGTCGAAGCCAACCTGCGGGCGGGGTGCCCTGTGGGTCGTGATGAGGGGGATCGTCGTGGCGCTACTCGGACGGACGCGTAAGTGGGCCGGGTCGGCGTTGTCAGGATACTAAAAAGAGCCTCAGCGTGACGAAGAGTACCGTGGACAGGTGCACGGTGGACCGAGGTCAGCAGGATGGCATGAGGAAAGAGTGCGATCGCGGACGGCAGGGACGGGAGCGGACGCAGAGGGCAAGCACGGACCCGATCAAGCCTGTGGAGATCACGGGTGCGTCGGGTCGTTGGAGGGGTTGACTACGCCTCGCAGAGAGGTGGGGGAAGGGTGAAGGCTTCTCGCGGTCAAGCCTGTGGATACAGTGGAGAGGCGAAGACCACTCCAAGAGAGGGGGGGGGGAGAATCTTCGCGTTGACGTCGACTAGGCGACATGTAGAATTTTGCAGGGCGAGGGGTTAACTTCCGCAGGGGCGAAGGACTTCTGCCGAGGCTTTCCACTCGGCTATGGATGCTGGTCAATCCACGAACGCCGGTCAACGTGGACAGGTTGTCCCACGAAAGGAGACATAGAGGGAAGGCTAGGCCCAGGAAATACGCGCGTGCAACGTCGGAAGGCAGGAAGGTTGGTGGGGCGGCAGGGAAAGGGAAGAGGCCGTCGGGTAGTGGAGGATTTAGGGAATTTCGGGGGAATGGACTTAGCGAGGGGGTCGGCTTGAATTCTGGGGGTGCTTTCAGGTGGAATTCGGGAGGACGACGAGGTAGGGAAAGTAGGAACTCCGCAGAGCGTGGTGAGGGAAATCGACGTCGGGATGGGTGTGCAGGCGTCAGATGGAAGGGGAAATTCGGTGCATCAGGGGGAGAGGGTTTGCTCGTTGGCCAGGGAGGGGATTCGGCTGGGTTTTGAAGGCGGGGATCCTGTGAGGCTACGAATTTGGCAACGCCTACCGGGCAATGGGGGGCTTCCGCGGGCGTCGGGATTCCGTGGGCGACCGGTGGATTCCTCAGGTAGCGAATGGAATTCAGCGAGACAGGGAGAGAAGAGCCGGAATTCGAGCTCGGGAGTCGAGACGTCGCGACTCTTGGTATCGCGATTCGAGTTTCAATCCGGTCGTGGGCATCGATGTCGGCTGTAGCGAGGGCAGCTGCGGAGGAACAACAGGGGATGCTTGGCGCGTTTTGTGAGTGAGACCTCGGCGGAAGTCTGGGAATGTGGGAGGCGGCAGGGAATTGTGGTGGGAATCGGCGAGGCGGAGCTTCGCGAGGGAATTGTGCAAGGGGTAAATTTCATGGGTGCGGGAGGGTGTTTGGAGAGGGGGGAATCGGGCGGCGTCCGACGTTGCTAGTCGCAAAGGAAGGCGAGCACAGGTGGGATTGGAGAAATTCGGGAGTGAGGTAAGGTGAAATTGGGAGGATTTCGCGCGGTTGGTCGTGTGGGAGTGGGTGGACGATGGCAGGATGGGGAGCGTGACGGTTACGCGATAGGAAGAGGGGGAGGCCGGTGGAAAGGGGAAAACGGGAAGTTGGGGAATCGAGATGGAGGGGAGAAAACGCAGATTCACGGGAAGGAGGATGTTGTGCGGAAGCTGGGAGATGAATCGGAAATGGAGGGACTGTGCGACAGGGAGAGGGAGATCCGAACGGAGGGTGGAGAGGAGGGATGGCTGACGACAGGGAGAGGGATGTGGAGCTGCCGTTGGCGGTTCGTGGAGGGGGATGAACGGCAGATGAACGGCAGGTGAGTGATAACATGCATTTATAACCTGAATTCTTACCCTAATTAACTCATATTCATGCTTATTTTATGTGAATATGATGCATGTTATCATACTTTTTAGGAATTTTCTCCATTGGCATGTCATTTCACTAAAGTTGATATTTATGCACAAATTAGAGATAATTTCATGTTAATCGATGATTAAGCTTTTGTTTAGATTAATAGAAGTTAATCTCAGTGATTAAATGAGTTTTGACTTTAATAAATGTTTGGAGGGATGATTTGAGGATGAAATTATGATTTAGAATGTCTAATTAGAACTTATTTAATGAAATTTTAATTCATCCTTATTTCCTTCTTGAAAATATATTTTGAATGACATGATATTAAAAAGAAAAGAATTTGTGATCCAATGGAGAAAATTTGGATTAAAAAGGAGTTGTATTTTGAGAAATATGAATTTCTGAATTTTTACACTATTTTTCCGATTTTTATTTGATTTTTAATTGAATTTTAAGTATTTTATTAGTGAAAATCGCGAAAAAGGGGGAGAAATTACCTGCGGCTGACGTGGCGACCGGGCCCAGGCGACGGGCTGACGTGGCGCGCGGGTCCACCGCGCCGTTACGACGTGGCGCTGAGGCCACGTGGCAGGGCGCGTGTGGCCCACGCAGGAGGCGCACGGGGCGCGCCAAATGGCAGGGAGGCCACGCGCCACGTGGGCGCCCGTGTGGGGCGCCACGTGTCGCGGAGCAGAGAGGCTTATTAGGATAGTTAATAGGGGAATCCTTTCCCCTATTTATGCGCAATCTTTCCCTTCTTTTAATCCGTGTGGGACTATGTTCCCACACGATTTTTTGTTTTGCAGGAGACGTGGCAACGCGATGAGCGTTGGATGCAGGCGGAACGGCCGAGATCGCGTGGACCCGAGTCCACGCGATCTTCATCAAAACACGTGCGGAAAAAAAGAAAGTAAGTGAAGAGGATCGGACGACTTACCTCGCGCCACGTGGCATCCTGAGAAGCTACCGATCGGCATCAACAAAAGGCTTTGGAAGGATGATCACGATCGGACGGCTGATCTTCGTCGAGAGGCGATCGCGATCGGACGGCTGGCGGGAGACTCGCATCAAATCATCGGACGGCTGATTTACATCGCGATCGCGGCGCACGGGATCAGATAATCGCGATCGTCCATCCAGCGAGATCAGAATCGGACGGCGGTTGAACGTCGTGGAAGAACTCCACGATCGCGGCGCGATCGAGCCGCGATCGCGGCGCGATCGAACAGCGATCGAGGAGAAGATAGCGCGGGATTGGAGCGGAATCGTCCTCCACCGATCGGCAAGCGATCGGCGAAGACTTAGGACCACGATCGAAGCCCGATCGTGACCCGATCGTGGCTCGATCGTGGTCCACTCGTGGCGCTAAAATCGTGGAAAAAGGAGCCAAATTCACCACTGAATTTGGTCAAAAGCGCTGCGAAATTGAAGCCATGACTCATGCTTAAGGAAGAGCCCCCACGACGCTTGAAAATCGCCCCCACGACCGCCTCTACAGCCCATGATTCCGGGCTAATTTCTCCTTTAAAAACTCATGTACTCCTTCTCTTGTTCTTTAACTTTTGATTGATTCGTGAAGGAATTAAGCGAATTTCGAGGAAAATCTTAAGTTCATCGTGATCCCCCCGCGTTTAGACTCGATTCCGAAGGGATTGGAGCGGGATTGATCGCGAATTCCTCCTTGATTTCATCGAATTTTCCCCTTGAATTCCGAAAGTCCGTGAGAAGGGATCCGAGCAAATTCACTCCAATTCGTGCAAATTGGAGCTTAATTCTCGTGGCAATCGGGTTAGTAGTGAGATTCGATCGATTATCAAGAGGTAATTTGAGTTTTTTATTAGATTTAGAAGTTTAATTTTGCAAATTAGTTTATAGTGTTCTTCATTTTCTCCAAATTTCAGTCCGAAAAGTCGCTGATTTTGAAAATAGGATATCTCTCTGATTATAATTCCAAATCACTTGATTTTGGTTTCATTGGATTCCTCTTTTCATCAGCTTTCCGTGGATAGCAATTTCATTAAATTCTGAGTTCATTTGACCCTTCAATTTAACGTTTGACCACGGACTGTTCATCTTTCATCAGAAGTCAAACGTTGACTTTCGGGGTCAATTACTTTTAATTGGCAAATCAGAATTTGATAATTTCGGTCTTGTTGGATTCCTCTGGTTCTTAGCTTTCTATTGACATATAAATTGCAAGATTTGGATTTCATTTGGGCATTCAATTTGAAGATTTCCTCTGAGGTGTTCATTTCGGGGATTTTCTGATAATTGATTTTCAATAATTCATAATAAATCCATTTCTTATCCAAAAAAATTACAAAAACGTATATCAATAAATTCCATTTTTCTCTCTAGTTTCTAAATATATAATTTTCGTAATCTTCTGACTCTGTTTGATTCTCTGATTTTGCAGAACACCTACTGCTGGTCAAAGTCAACGCTTTGACTTTGACTTTTGACTTTTCTCTGTCAAATCCGAGATTTCAATTCTTTAAACTTCTTATTTACCTTATTTATATCATTTCCATATCTTAAATATTATTTTCTCTTATTTAAAACTCCTTTTAAACCTAAGTTTGACCAAGTCAACTCTACGATTAAAGTCAACCCTGCTCTCTGTGGATCGACCCGATACTTACCTAGTACTTGATTATTCTATGTTGTCTTTGTGAGTTCGGTTTTATAAATTTTGTTTGACCATCGTATTTGTGTTTTAACGACGCACAAAAACGACCTGTCAGTGAGCTCGGGGAGGAAGATGACCGGAGATGGAGATGGAGGTGGAGATGATGGCGGTGCGGCGGTCCGGAGGCGGCGGCAGCGGCGGCGGCCTGAGGCGGCGGCGGCAGCGGCGGCTTGAGGACGGCGGCGTCGCGATGATAGTGGAGATGAACCAGTGGCCGGGGCAACCAGCCACTTGAGAGGGAGAGCACTCCTTTCTTTCTTCAAATGACGGCTAGGGTTTGTGGGGGGGTCCCTTCCCCTCTTATAGAGCCCATAATGGGCCGAGAGGGGAAAGGGCCCACTTGAGGCCCACAACCCAAAACCCAAAATACTCATAGAAAATAAAGGTTCACAAAAGAAAGGGCTTCACGAATGGGATCCCGAAAAGGGAAGAACCCACCCGAAAGCCTAAAAGGAAGAGGGAAATAAGCGAGGACCCGCTTAAACACGTGCGGGTCAAAAAGTTCATAATAAAGAAATAAAGAAATAAAGATAAGCGGATAGATCCGCGCGCGCAAAAGGGCTCCTCCGGCGCCGTGGTATCGTGTCTTGGTGGCGACGGGGGTCGTACGCCACCAAAAATGATCACTAGTCCTTAAATATATGTTCTAAATATTCCTATTCATGGGATATTTGAGAAGGACATCGCATTATCCAAAAAAGAATAACATTATCTGATCTAACTCATTTGATGGGTATGATTGATCCTATAGCCATCTGTGTAGAGACACTAAGGATAGATAGTGGGTTCTCTTTGGAGAAAGAGTTCACTGAATTGATCCATATGAATCCCTTAATCGTCATTATACCTAAATGTCAATTATGTTGATTCAAGCCACGATTGTGTATGCATTATTTTGACTTGAGATACCAAAGACATCTTGTGGATATGTGATCGTGTTTTGATTATAACTTATGAATTCCTAGCCATGGGATATCTAAAACATCATATATAAGATGTGACATGAAGTTCACTTATATATCCTTGATTAATTAATCTATATGTTGATGTGGATAATTAATTAACGTTAACCAATAATGTGTTATTTGGTCTATAGAGTTATTAACTAGTAAGATATATGGACTTAGAGGGTCACACACATAAGGTCTATGAATTTGGGTAGATATATATATATATATATATATAATTATGAGGGTTTTTATGAAAAAACCTCATATCAAAACTCTATAAATAGGGAGAGGACAACCGCAAATCAAGGTGCCCATGCAAGCCTTGTGGGAATTCTCTCATTTCTTCTCTTTCTCTCTTGGAGAAGAGATTTGAAGATGAGATCCAACCATCTAGAGACAATTGAATAGCTTCAAGAACTCCTTCAAGGGAACCTTGTAAGTATGTTTTTCTCATACATACTAGATGATAGGATTATCTGTTCTTTGTGCCTCAATATTTTGAATATCCAATTTAATGTGTTTTGCTGCATTCGATGTTTTGATCAAAATTTTGGAAAGTTTATCGACCTTAGAACACAATAGCCCAACCACCTTAGATTTTATGTGATAATGCTACAATAAGTTTCCAAATGCGCTAAAAGTAGTGGAAGTGTTGGGAATACCTCAAAAACAAATGAAGGATCTAAGAAGCACCAAGACAACATAACTTAAGAAGAAATGTAAAGATTAGAAGTCATCCATATCAAGGGAACAAAATGTTGATCTTAACCAAGAAATTGAAAAAAATCTATCATTGGAGAAAAGTACTTATCCAAAGACTTTGAAGAAATGAAAATGACAAAGCCTTAAAGATAAGGAAACCACCACTCAATTTTAGAATCCTTTGAAGACCTCCCTTGATTTGACCAACTCTCGCCTAGACGTAAAACCTTTGGTTTTGAGCCTTTGACCAAGTCAAGATTTCTTCCTAAAATTCAATAACCCACTAACTAAGGCAAACTACCTTTCCCTAATTTTAAGAACTTTTTAATATAATCATCTGATATGTGTAAAAATGTAGTCTTTGAATGCACAAATTTACGTATCAAACAAATTTATACTCAACTCTTCAAATTCAGATTTAAATTTAGAACAATGGAGAGTCAAGGTCGAATCCATAGGGAGGAAGGTTAAAAGATTGAAATCAAAAGATATTTTTTTGATATTTTTAGATTTAAAAAGTGGAAATGATCGATGAAAGGAAGAAGATGTATTTGGAAATGAAATGAACCGATCAAATGCTTCCACACTCCTTTCGAAGATTGAAAACCCTTGATCGATGGTGGAAAAGTAGTTTTTAGGGTTTTTAAATATGAAAGTATGGATGAAAAGATGAGGCACACAATGAAACATTCATAACCCTAATTTTTTGTGTCAAAACTTGAATCAGCCTAACATATTCTTGGAGCTTGAAATGACTATCATGCCCAAGAAATTTCAGCCCCTAACTCGATCATGATCATGAGATATCATGATTTTAAGTTGGAGCATTTCTGGTTGTTGATCTGGCCTTCTCTCTCCTCAAATTCCACCAGTCAAACCGCTCCCGCTCGATTAAACTTCATGCTGAGTCACAAGATAAAAAAAGTTAAATCCTTTCACTCTCTCTCCTTTCTCTTCTCCACTCTCTTCTCTCCTTTCTCTCTCTCAATGGCAAAAAATAACAAAGTGGAAGAAGCGAGGTGGAGAAGGAGAGAAGTGAAGGAGATGGCCCGCAGTGTGCCTTCTCCTTGCACTTCTCCTCACGATGGAATTTATGGAGAGAGAGAGAGAGACAGAAAAACAGACAGAGAGATATAGAGAGAGAGAGAGAGAGACAGAGAGAGACAGAGATAGAGACATAGAGAGAGAGACAGAGACAGAGATAGAGAGAGACAGAGAGAGACAGAGAGAGAGACATAGAGAGACCGCAGGAGAGGTTTCGGGAGAGAGAGAAAGCGATTAGAACAGGAAAAGAGAAAGAGAGAGGAGGAGAAAGAAGAGAGGGAGCGCAACCCTCCTCGCGACGGAAATTTCTGTCGTAGGAGAGAGAGAGAGAATGGTGCGCCGTGAAAGAAAATTCCGTCACGAGAGAGAGAAAATGCACCTCTTGCGATGGAGACTTTTTGTCGTGAGAGAGAGAGTAAGAGAAATGGAGAGAGAGGGAAGAGAGAAAGTGGAGAGAGAGGAGAACGACTCTCTCTCCTCTCTTCTTTTTTTGTTTATTACTTATTTACTTTATTTATATATTACATAAATATTTTCAATGATTTTAATTTCTTAAAATGCGCCAAAAAATTCCAAAAAATCTAGAAAAATATTAATGTCCCCTTAGAAATAAGTTCATTCTATAAGATTCATGACAGAATGCACTTCATAAATATTTTCATATCAATTAAGGCATTTTAAATAGAAAATTTATTTTATAATCAAAGAAAATTATATCCTTGATAATTTAATTTCATTAAATGCTATTAATTTCTAAAAAATCAAGAATATCTTTTAAAACATAGAATTTATCAATTCAATCATTTTAAATCATGATAAATGACGAAACTAAATCGTATGGTCGTTGAATACACACGATTGAGTGTCAAAACAAAGTCCTAAACTTACCAAATTATGATTAATCACTTTAATTAATTAGTGTAATGGTAATTAAGGGTCGAATCCACAGAGAATTAGGGAAATTTGAGAGATATCTTTGAAATTCGGTCAAATCGGATGACGAAATGAGCTTAGAAATTGGGCATTTTAGTATATTAAGAAAGATAACTCAATTGCAATTTCACGGAATAAAAAATTAGGTGATTTGGATAAGAATTCGCTGAGTAATCAAAGTTTGAAGTTAGGAGAAAAATTTGTATCACGAAATGATTTGAAACAGAAATTAAACTTAATCTACGATTCAAAATGTAAAATTAACACTAAATGATGAAAGATTGAGATGAACACACGCAATCTAACACAAATTAGCCTTCGAAATGATCCAATTAATCTCCGGATGCAAGGCTTTTCATTCCGAGTTTCCGAAGACGAAGTTTGAAGTTCATGATGGGAATTCTCCTTTCTCTTTCGATTAAACTATGATTTCATACATTCAATGGGTGCAGAAATGAGTCTAGTGTAACAGGAAACAAACGGCACGTGAATTGATGCTCTAAAAATAGAGAATTTGTCGAATGATCGCGAACAAGTTCTTCCGCCGCGAAGAACTGAATTTAAAAGGTTTGGAATTGGGCGTGGCGGTTGGATGAAGCTGATCATCGCGATCAACGGTCGCGATCACACATCGTTTCGTGAATCGTCGTCTTCAATTGATGATCGTCCGATCATCGATAAACAGTCAAGATGCGTTGATGAAGAGGCGCTTGGATTCTGATCGTCCATTGGATTTTGATCCAACGGTCGTGATGTCTCGAGAAGTCCATCGATCAGAAGTAATCTCAGCCGTTATAACTCAGGTGATCGACAGTTATGATTAACTCACTTAAGAGTTATTTGAAGCACGTGCGTCTTTCTTGATCGGGTGGACCTCGTGTCCACCGCATCGACGCAATCCGTTAATCGCGGTCTTGATCCAACGTGCGGAGTGTTGCCACGTCACCCTGAAATCAAAATAAATGAAATGAAATCGTCCCACAAGGAAGAAATAAAGGGAATCAATCGGGTATATAAGGTATGCGGTTATCATACGATTAGTAAATTGTCTTCCGATTATTGGAAGACCTATATACTTTATAAAATAATATATATATATAGTAAATATAAATACACTTCCATGTGTCACATCCGCGCCACGCAGGCAAGCGCGCGCGTCCACGTGGCATAGCCACGTGGCCTTGCGTGCCACGTAGCATCCACGTGGGCCCGCGCGTAAAATACCTCCTTTTTGCGCTTTATTTAATTATTTTAAATGATAAAAATTTGAAATAAATCATTTAAATTCAGGAAAAATTCCATAAAATTCTATAAAAATTGTAAAAATCATAACTTTCAAAATACAACTCCAAATTCATTCAAATTTTTTTGGATCAGAAATTGAATAATCTATCATTATAAAAATTCAAATTATTAAAATAATAAGAGAACAAATTATAATTAGTTTAATACATTTATGTATTTTATAAAATAACTTTATAAAAATACATAAATGTTAATAAAGGTATTTTCTCTTATATTTTCATCATTAAAACATGTTTATGATCTCACTTATAATTAGGATTAAAGATTATAATATTTAATTATTTATAATAATCCATAAATTAGTGTATTTTAAGATCATAACATAAGTTAATACAAAATGATAGAAATATGCTTAAAATATGATAACATGCATATAATTAGAATGATTAATGCCTTTAATTGCATTAATAATCATGTAAATTAATGTAAAAATAGCATGTTATCAATAACATGCATTTAAGATTATATTTAACAGAAGAAATGCATGATATTAATGCATGAAATTGCATGTTATCTCCATCTCACCCCAAACTTCAAGTTATTTACAACCTAGACCCTCCTTTGACCAATACAACCATAAATTCACAATTTTAGGCCAAGTTAAAATTCTAAAAGATTCCTTAATCTCTCCACTAATCTTGACCTTCCATGCGTCTTGAAGCACCCCTTGAAGAGGAAATTTCTCTCTAAGAGGTGACACAATTGAGAACACATCCCTTAAAGGGTGTGATAATTCTCTCTCTCCTCTTTTGTATGTAACTTTTTGGGATCTGAGGTCGATAAACCTTGAATCATATATTTTTATCAAAACATCGAGTGCAATAAAATACATTGAATTAGATATTCAAAACATTGAGGCACCCTTAATGGATGATCCTATTATCTAATATAGATAAGAATCCATACTTAAAAGGTTTACTTAAATGAGTTCTCAAAGTTTTTGAAGTGTCTAACCTCTAGAGATATCCACACAATTGCTAAAACAGTAATATCTCCTCTTAAATGCTCTTCACCAAGAGAGAAATAGAATAAAGGAGAAAATTCTCACAGGCTTGTATGGGCACCTTGAGTTGTAGTCATTTTCCCCTTATTTATAAACATTGGGTATGTAAAATTTTTACAAACCCCCCTCATAATTATGTGTATATCAACCAACGTCCATAGATTTTATGTGTGTGATGCTCTATGTCCATATATCTGACCAGTTAATAACTACATGGACCCAAAAATAATTTATTTGTCAATTTTATCAATTATCTATATCAACATATATGTTAATTAATTAATATTAATTTAACCCAATTTATAGGTTGAGTTGCCAGCTCATTTGGTGCTAGGTGCTAAGCTACACCACGTACTCTAGTAGATACGAAGTACATAAGAACTCCTGTTTGGAACCTTGTCATCATTAGTTACTATGTATGTATAATCCTTTGTCTATACGAGACTCATGAGTGACCTAGGATGTGGTCAACTGTCAAACCCTAGTTGGTGATAGTTGGTGACTCAAGTTAGTATTGATGTGTATAGGAAATCGATGGGGACGCCTTCCATATTTCCACTACTTTGGCCTAGATTTTATTGCATCTCATTTCTTGAGTCGATCTCCTCAAATATTGAAGACGAAGGATCCCATCTTGACCACAGAATCATCTTCGAGGACTTCATACTATATCTAATATACGATATTTTGGAAATCCTATGTCTAGGGATTTTTAGGTCATAATCTAAACATGGTCATCCATCTACAATGTCTTTGGTGTCTCAAGTCAAAGGACCACATACATAATAGTGACATAAATTAACTTGATTGACAATTAGGTATAATACTATTTTCAGAATTCATATAGATCAATTCAATGAAGTCTTTCTCCAAAGAGCACCCACTATCTATAGTTGGTGTGATGTAGGATAGTTCTAAATGTGATGCCCTGTATGATGAATATAAGGAAGAGAGATGTGAAATATGAGAAGAATAATTAGTAGTATTAACTAAGAATTATCCTACAATAGAAAGGAGGACCTATGGTTCAATATCACGTAAGAATAAATAATTATAAGAGAGGGACGATAACTGGATGAGATATCTAGGAGATATTTTATAAGACTTATAAAAAGGGTGTAGTTATCGAGTGATGGAAATAGAGTTGATTGAGTGGGGCGATAGAGGATAGCGAATAGCGAAAGAAATATAATAATAATTATATATATTATGGGAAGGTGGGGTATGGCGATATGAAGTTTTAATGTAGAACGGTTGAAATGACGGGTAGGTAGAGATTGAGTTTGACGTTTACAGAGAAGAGATGGCTAACGTGGACTTAGATATTAAGATTCGAACTCCAATCACGAAGATAAACTGAGGATGGTTACCTGATTGGCGGAGAGCAGTGATCTTGCTTTCTCCAAATGATATGGTTTATCCTCGATGAGTCTCTATCGATGGTGACTGAAAGCGAGAGAGCGTGGGGGAGAATAGGAGGTAGAAGGTAGAACTCAGATGATGACACGGGGGTAGTGAGGGAACGATGGAGGTGCGGAATACGAAGAACACATGGAGAGTAGTAACCAGGAGCAATAATTCATTCAACAACATCCCTTTTCAGTTTCTTACATTCTGTGTTTTATAGGAGAAGAATACGAAAGCGAGAAGAAGACGACGGTTCATCATAACTGCCGCGGCGACGGTTACGCAGATCGCAGTGGTAATACACGTGGAGTCTGATGATTTTGAGTTCCACCCAGGAAGTTTATCCGTTGCGCATTTGTATAGTAAGGAAAACCGAAACACAACGTTATCGTTGACTTTTGTGGATTTGACTTGTTCCTTCATTTCCTTTGAAGTTCTCGGTCCACTCAGTTGACGACGAGCAGATACATATTGCGCGAAAGTGTAGACGAGCTTTGCGGGATTGAGGTGATCGTTGGGTGAGTTCGCGGCAACTTCGACAGCAGGAGGTTAGCGTGTTCTCCGAGTTATCGCCAAGGGTATCAACAGGTGGACAAGATGCTTGACGTTGTTATCTTTGCTTTCTTCATTTGCAGGTGATATAAATTGCTTGCAGGAGACGAGAGTGTCCTTGCCGATCGAGTAGACGCCGGGAGAGTCCCCGCCGATAGTCTGTCTTCATAAGTTGAAGAAAAGATCGCTTGATATTCATAAGTGCTTGATCAGTCTTGGTTCTAGGTGCAATCATGCCTGACTTTGTCTTGAAGTAGAACAAGAAGATAATGTCTTCCATTTATAATTAATGTATCGATCTCTCTTAAAACTCTAACTAAGGGTGGTTTTCAAAGAGAGAAGGAAAATACAAAGAGATTTCTATTGATTTTATTTTTTTGAGATCATTATTATAATTATAGAAGGTACCTATGATATAGTGGATATGGTTTGGAAAATAAGGAACCTATATCAAAGATAAGAGGGTGGTTGACTTGGTCCATTCAAGGGATTCTATTTATCTAAGGATAAGGCTAATTTCTTTGACCAAGTCAATCTTTGTATCAGTATATAATAAGAGGGTGAGAGAAGATAATTCCCATAGAATCTACACTCTCTTTTGTGATTTAGAGAGGTCTTCTTCCTTCATTTAAAGGATTGTGATTTTACCACACTCATGAGGGAAGAGAAGTAAAGTATTTTGTTGTAATAGAGAAGGGTTCCTCTTCCTTAGATTATATCTTGGTTCACTTGGAACCCTTGTGTTCATGCTTTTGGATAATTCTCCATCATGGTGTCTCCACATGGATGGCTACAAGATCAATTATACTTGTCATATGAGTCAAATCATATAGTGTTATTCTTTATGGATAACTTGATATCCTTCTCAAATATCCAATGAATACGGATGTTCAGAAGATATATTTAAAGATAATTGATAACTGTATTATGATTTGATCGTAATTCACTTTAAAACTAATAATTCACTTATCATTGCATGTGCTCATGGATTTCATTGCAAACATCACACAAGAATAATAATTAATGAATTTCATTTGAATTAATATAAATGAGATATATGGAAGTGTGATTGGCTTATAGGTCATATAATATCTATCAATTCAGCCCTAAAAAGGCAAATGGTGATCATGCACGTAGTTAATCCTAAAATCATGCAAACAAGGTCTAAAGTGTAATGACAAGATAAAAATTAAAATTTCATGATATCTTATAAATGCGTAAAAAATGCAATCATGCATTTAAAGTGGTTAGCAATGGTTTGAATATTATAACAAAGCATTGATATGGATTGGAGACAAGGTCGATATCGAAGAGGAGATGTTGAGAGAAGTACGAGAGTTGGGGAGGAGCACTTTGTTCCCTTCAAGTTAAAATTAGCGTTCTCAATTTATTGATGAGATGCCTGCCTTATATATGCAGACACACAATAAAAATGACTAAAATACCTGTAGAATGGTAAATGACCAAATACTCCTATACTCTAATATTCTCCCCCTTAAGTGAATGAATGTCTAGTTTAACCATTTATAGATTGGAGGACCAAAAGAATGGCTCACTTGAGCCCAAATTAGGCATCTTTAAGTGCCCGAAGGAGGTGGCATTAAGACTCAAAACAAGTGGCTCAATGCCTTACAAGAGGTTTCCTTATACAACTCAAAGAGGTGGTCCTATGACCCAAAGTAGGTATCTAAATGGCCTTCAGAAATATTTACTAAGTGATTCAAAGAGGTGGCCATAATGTCAAAAATAGGTCTCCATAGAACCCAAATAGGCCACCCAACAACCCAAGAGTTTATATTTTAAAGAAAAAAAGGAAGAGTATAGATGACCCAAGATAAGCTTATCAAAGAATGTCCTCATGTTTTTGGGATTTATTTGGCCCCATCTAGGGCTAAAACATGAAAAATATGACAAATACGATAAATTTGAAATAAAATAAGGCTTGACAAGTCATTATCCATTTGTATGATATTTTATTCTTTTCCTTTTGTGCATGCCACTATATTTTTCCCATTTATTTATTTTTGTGATTCAATAATTTTTTAGATCTATTATTTCTTCATTTTTTCTGTTTTCATTGAAAGATCAAAGTAGTCTAGTAGTATCGACACAAAATGCAGAAAGAATCCAATTTCCAAAAAAAAAATTTGAGCTCCATATTTGATCATAGCCATTGTATTTGAAGTTTAAGATCAAATTTCCATAAACACTCCATTCAAGGAAAATAATAATAATAAGCAATAACTACCATGATGCAAGGAAAATGAGGAACATAAAAATTTCCATGCCATCATACTTAAAAATTAATTTTTTCAGCACCACTATTCCATTGCCATAATCAACACGTAAACAAGATTGTGTGGGAGGTTGCCTGATGTGGGACAAAAAAGATGGATTAAAATTTCACAAATTGAGCAGTACAGATGGTGTTTAAAGGGATGTTGTGAATTTGAAAGATTAATGACTTTAAACTCCCTACATTTAATCTCAAAATTGGGGAGAAGGGGAATCATCCTCAATAACCTTGAAGTGGGGTTTCGATTAAATGAATCAGACCAAATTTTACAAACAATGTGTATGAATTACCCAAATATATAATTAGAGGCTATCCTAGGGATAACACAAACCCTACAAGCAAGAGATTTGAGGGGGATGATTGGTCACACAAATTGAAGGAATGAGAGTACTGATAACATGCTATATTTACATCATAAAACATGATTTTTCATGCATATTAAAGCATAAATGATTTCACTTACATGCATGTTATCATATTTATATGTAGTTTTCTATTATTCTCTTAAAAAGACATTATAATCTCAAAATACTTTAATTTAGGGTTAATTTTTATAAATTAGAGTTTAATAATTTGATAACCCATATTTTTCTTGAGATTATAACTGTTTTTAAAGTTAAAATAATAAGAGAAACAATTTTTATAAACATTCATTTTATTTTCTAAAGTTTAAAATCTTAATAAATGAATGTATTTTTGAAATAATAATTTTAACTCTTATTATTTATTAAATCTGACTTTTTAGAATAATAGATAATTAAATTTTAGATCAAATGAAAGAAATTTGGATTAATTCGGAGTTATATATTAAAATTTATGAATTTTCTATTTTTAGGGATTTTTTCCGAATTTTTAGGAATTTATTTTCCAATTTCTAAGGATTTTCCGAATTTAAAATCGATTCTCAGATTTAATAAAGAGCGGGGGCGACGTGGCAGCCTGTGAGGCGTCAGATCGCGTGATTGAATATCGCCCGTCGATCGTCACTTAAGATCGGTGGACACGGAGTACACGGATCGCGTTTAATCTCGACCGTTGATCTCACGAGTTATAACGGTCGAGATTAAAACGCATCGGAGCCATCAGATCAAGATCTGACGGCGAGCGTTTCACGCGTTTTAAAACGCGCGGCGACGTGGCGACATCTCACGCGTCCGATCGCGATCGAACAGTCACGACTTAACGAAAACGGTTCACGATGGACCATTTCATCAGAGCCGTTGATGGATTTGATCGGACGATTACGCCCAGATTGTGTATAAATAGAGATGTTCTTCACGATTCTAAGCATCCGAGTGAGAATTCAACAAAATTGACTGTCTAGGCACCTCTCTCTCTCGTTTCTCTTGAGTTCTTCCTCTTCCTCTTTCAATTCTGCGTCCACGGAGGGGTAGAAGTCGAGATTTGGTGGAAAATTGAGGGAGAAATCGACGCTTGAAGCTCACGTTCGCGTTCTTCACGTTTTCGGTGATTAATCGGCTTAATCACCTCGTTTCGATCGCTAATTAGGTTTAGTGGAAGCAGTTTTACCTTAATTATCTACTTATCATGTTTAATTTTCGTTTAGATTAGGATTTAGAAGTTAATTTCATCAATTTTCACTTAAAATCGCGATTTTCATCCTCAAAATTTTCTCTCCACTTCGAATCTTGATTTCTCCGCGAAATTAAGTCCAAATTCAACAATTTTTGATTCCATGGAATCGATTTGAAGTCTTCTTTCTAAAAATATCATTTTCCCCAATTTTTATCATCAATTTCTTGTCCGATTTGATCAAATTTGAAGATTGCGTCAAGAAATTGCTTAATTCCCTGTGGATTCGACCCATATTTACCATTATACCCTCGAATTCGTGATTAATTCTTAAAATTGGTAAGTTTGGAATTATTTTTGACGCGATACCGCGTGAAATTGACAACCTCGTGGTCTCGTCTTGTCAAGTACCTTGAAGGAGATTAATCCTTTATTTGAGAGAGAAAAAAGAGTAGTAGGAGAAGAAAGAGGAGAGTATGGATGAAAGATGGAGTGTGGAAGATGGAAGAGAGGGAATGGAGGGGAGAGAGAATCGATGGGGCGTGTGAGAAAGAGAGCAGTTGAAACCATGGGAGAGAAGTGGAGAGAGATGGAGGGACCAAATCAAATTCAAAACATTTAAAATATTTCATCATAAGAGAGAGAGTTGCATGATCCCTTAAACATGAAAAGTTATGATGGATATTGACATACATAAGAATATGGTTGTTGAGTGTGCAAATTCGCGTATAAAAAATTATTCTCAGCTCTTCAAATTCGGTTTTGAAATTTAGAATAGTGGCAAGTTGAGGTAGAATCCACAGGAAGAAAGGTTAAAAGATTGAAATCAAGAAATATATTTTTAGTATTTTTAGATTAAGAAAGTGGAGACGATCAATGAAAATATAAAATATGTACGCAAGAATGAAATGAATCGATTAAATTCTTTCAAATTCCTTTCGAAGATTGAAAACCCTTGATCGATAGTGGAAAACTGATTTTAGGGTTTTAAAAGATTAAATTATTGATGAAAATATGGAGAAAATATAAAAGATGGATGGAAAATGATTCTAGTCTAAGGATTCGTGATGAAAACATACTTTAGTGATGCTCTCTAATCAAACTATACCTTCGAGAGCCCATAAATTTCACCTAGACTTTGTGTCTTGCATCCAACACAAAGAATGAATATAATAGAGAAGAAACTCTTTAAAACTCATGTCCCATACACAACGAATGGTCAATCGGTGACTTCTTTCCTTTTGGTTAGCCAATGCTATAAGCACACACTGAAATATTAATAATCCTACTTATTTTGCTTTAGAATTTCAATAAGTCATAGTAGATTTATAGAGCTCAAAATGAAGATCATGCCCACAAATTTTAGCCTTTAACTCAATCAGATCATGAGATATGATAATTTGCATTTTGAGCAATTATGACCATTGATTCACTTTCTCTCTCTTCAAATTGCTTCGATCAACCCCCTCAAGTCAATCCACTCCGATCAACCCGTGCACAAAAGAAATATTATTTTCTCTCTCCCCTCTCCTCTCTCTTCTCTCTCTCAACGTGATGGCGAGAAGTGGTCAACATGGGGGCGCAAGGCAATGGCAAGGGCAGACGAGTGAGGTTTCTTTGGCGTATGCACGCATGAATGCTCGTGAGAGAGCAAGGGGAAGAGTGAGTAGAGAAGGATGATGAAAGAGTTTCTTCTGTCCTCTTCCTCTTATTCATGCATGATAACATGCAATTTTAACACGTAATTATATGATTATTAATGCAAATTAAGGCATAAAACATTCCATTCTTATACATGTTATCATACTTTGAGTGAATATCTATCATTTCATGTAAATTTAAGTTATAATATCAAAATATATTATTTTAGGGATAATTATGCATTTTTAAGAATATATTTTTAAAGTAGATAATTCCCATATATATTTGAGATTATAATTGGGTTTTGATGGTAAATAATAAGCGAAAATATTGTTAATAAACTCATTTATTTTTATGAATTTTAATTTCTTAGAGAAATAAGTATATTTTTAAAATAAAATTTATTCTCTTATTATTTAAATAATTTAAATTTTTTTAGTGATAGATAATTTAATTTATGATCCAAAAAAACAAATTTGGATTAATTTGGAGTCATATATTGAAAGTTATGAATTTTCTAATTTTTAGGGATTTTTTTGGAATTTTTCTGAAGTTCTTATGAATTTAATACGATTCATTTTGAATTAAATTTAATAAATTAATATTTCTTTATTGCATGCTGACGTGGTGTAGACGAAAATGATGGCGCCACATGACGTAATATGAGACTGCCACGTGTCACACACGTGTATATGTGCACGTGTGTGAGTGCGCATGTGTGCACCTATGTACACATGTGTGGGTGTAAATAAGGAGAAAGCACCCTATTAAGGATTTTTGCTAACTCCTTATTTGCATTCTACTTATATACACACATCTGCTTTAATTTTTGTCATGTGGGACTATTTTTACGTTTTTATGGGCGCAAGTGACGTGGCGTCTTGTAGGGCATCCGATTCGTGCGTTAAAAGATGATCGTTGATCTTCACTTAAGGCAAGGGCTACATGACACATTTTTGTTTGTCAGTGAATTTTTAAAAAATGATTTAATCTCAGTCGTCCATCAAAGGAGTTATAACAATTGAGATTAAAACCAATGAAAACACATCCGGAGCGTTAGATCACGATCGGATGAAAGACATTTCGTGCGTTTTCTCTTCACACGCGAAGTGGCTAGATCTTAGTAATCCATCTCAGATCCAACGGCCACAACTTAAACGTAACGATTCGCATCTATATGTTTCATCAGAGCCGTTGATCGAAGAATTAAAGCTAAATTTGACGGTTTCACCCAAATTTACTATAAATTAAGATGTTCTTCGATGATGTAAATCATTCTTTGATGTTTTCGAGTAATCGAGATGTCTAGATACCACCATTCTTGAATCTTTTGATTTCTTACTCTTCAAGACTCATTTTCGTGTCGACGGAGTGGTTGAAAGTGAGATTTCGTCGAAAGAATAGGGAGAATTCGCCTCTTGAATGCTGACGATTGTCTTCAAAATTTCTGAATGAAAAATCTTTGATCCGACAATGAATTGGATCATTTTGGTCACTATCTCAGATTAGATTATGTTTTTTCCTCCTAATATTTCATCCTATATCATTAGATTATAATTTAGAATCGTAGATTAGATTAATTTTAGATTTTATTTTGAATTTCTCTCTCTTGGCGTTCGGAAATTTTTACATAATTTGCTCTTTGATTTCTCTGCAAATCTTGATCCAAATAGAGTGATTATTGATTCCGTGGATTCCTCTTTAAGTTCTCTTTCCAAATCTATCAATTCCCCTAATTTCTTATCACATTTCATTGTCTGATTTGATCAAATTTCAAAGAATACCTTAAAAATACCTTAATTCTCTGTGGATTTGACCCTTGTTCACCACTATGCTATTTAATTCGTGATTATTTCATTAAATTGGTGAGTTTGATATATATTTTGATGCCTATCTGCGTGTATCCAACGACCTCATGGATTTTCTTCAACAATGCACATACATGCACACACATGCACACAAGGGAGCGAGGGCAAAAGGGAATGAGGAAAAGAAGTAAGGGGGGGGAGAGATTTTTCTCCCCCTCACATGCACATGCACACACGCACAAGGAGACGAGAGAGAGGAGGAGAGGACATGGAAGGAAGAGGAGAGAATGCGTGTGAGAGAGGACAATGCAGTGAGAGAGAGATGATGAAATTTTCATCACGTGCAAGCACGCATATGTGCGAGAGAGAGTTTGAGAGAGATGAAATTTCTCCTCCCCCTTACGTGAACATACACACAGGAGAGAAGGATAGGAGAGGAATTTCCTCCCCCTTATGCATGCACACGCATGCGGAATAGTGAAGGAAGAGGGGAGATGAGGAGAGGGAGAGGAGAGGCCACAATGGTGTGCCTCTCTTTGTGGAAATTTTTTTTGTCGCAAGAGAGAGAGAGGCAAGAGAGAGAAAACACCTCTCTCTTTTCTTTTTTGATATTTTATTTTCTTTATAAAAACCAATTTTTAATGGTTCTAATTTCTAAAAATTCCCAGAAATTCTAAAAAAAATTAACTTCTCCATAGAAATACATTCATCCAATAAAATTTATGATAAAATTTATATATAAATATTTTCATGCCAATAAATACATTTTAAATGGTAAATAAATAGAAATTTAATTTTATAATAAAAGAAGATATTATTATTGATAAATAAATGTCATTAAATGCTCATAAAATATTATAAATTCATAAAGACTCAAGAATATCCTTTCAGATGAATTGTGCTGGGAGAATTCTCTCCTTTCCCTCTATTTCTCTCTTAGTGAAAAGCATTTAAGAGGAGATCCTACTGTTCAGCAATTGTTTGGATACCACTTGATGCTAGACACTTGAAAAACTTTGACAACTCCTTTAAGTGAACCTTATAAGTATAGATTCTCATTAATATTAGATGATAGGATCATCGGTTCTTGGTGCCTTGGTGTTTTGAATGTTCAATTCAATCTATGTAACTGTGTTCAATGTTTTGATCAAAGTTTTGGAATGCTTATTGACCTCAAATCTCAACATTCTCATATAAGCAAATTGAAAAAAATTTAGAAACTTTTGGATATTGAAAATTTTGGAAACTCTTTGACATGTGGTCAACTCTTCTAACCCCCTTCATAGACTCACAAGTTTCTTCTTCCTTCCTCATTGACCATTCTTCTCCATTAATGAATTATATTTTAGCTATGAATCTTCCCCTTTCCCTATTTGGTGTTTGACATTCATTTACCCTACATTTCATGTGCTTGCTTCTCATCAATCTTTCAAAATGATCCTTGCTCAAAGCCAAAAAGAATCTTCAAGATATTTTCAATCTCTAAAAAATGTTGTTGGCATCCAAATTCGAAACATTAAATATCTTTTTAATGGATGCCTATAATCAAGACATCTCTCAAAGAGAGACACTAAAGGGACAATATGTAGTGCCGATTAAGGAGATGATGAGACCATTAGACACCCTAGAATTTCTAGGTCTGTGATACCACATGGAATTGAATAGAATTCAAGGGATGAGAGTAGGTGTCTACCAGCTATTGTAGGCTGACCTAAAATTGAGAGATAAGAGAAAACCTAGAAATGTGGCGTATTCGGCCCATTCAGCACGTAGAGGCCCTCTTAGACAAAACATGGGTACCTTATTGTCTAATGATATCATAACCTCATACATTTCTCTCAAAATTCTCTTTATAACTCTAAAATGATAGTTGCATCCATGCATGATATAACATGTTTTGGTGCCAATCAAAACTCTAAGAATAAGAACATCTATTTCCTTATGACTGAATGATAAATATGACATTTTGTAACATGTATCATTATCGACATTTAGTTTATATTATGAGACTAACCCCACTTGACTTGTTAAGTTCTCAAATTTTTATAAGTTTTTTGAATGCAAGAACATAGGTACACATATGAAAGAACATACATATACATTATAATGAAAGAGAAGAGAGAATAAGCACTCTACCTTTTTAGGATTCAAGTGAATTCTATTTATATGAACTCAAATATGTTCAAGAGAGATCAAAGGGATCTTATGAAGGGTCAAAGGTAGCTAAAATAGGTTTGGAAGTCATTATATATATCATTATAAAAGAATAGGAAGATTTGAATTTTTAGGAAGTCAAAGGGCAGTCCACTTTCTGATTATGTAGGAAAGTTAGGCCAACCCTTGACTAATTCTTCTTAAATATGATCGAATCCTATATAAAAGGTAAACAAGCCCTCTATTTAGGGGGCTCATTTATGTAGCATGAGATCCTATTTAAGAGGAGGAGGGCGAATCCATTTTAGTGCAACGTGATAACATGCAATTTATACGAGTAATCAAATAGTTATTAATGTAAATTAAGACATAAACCATTCCATTCTTATGCACATTATCATACTTTGAGTGAATATCTATCATTTTATGGAATTTAAAGTTATAATCTCAAAATGCACTATTTTTTAGGGATAATCATAAATAATTAAAGAGAGATATTTGAGATTAAATTATTCCCGTTTATAATTGAGATTATAATTGAGTTTAAATGTCAAATAATAAGAGAAAATATTTTTGTATACATTTGATTTATTTTTCTAGTTTTATTTTCCTAAAAGAAGTGAGTATATTTTGTGATATAAAAAAATTTCATTCTCTCGTTATTTATTACATTTGAGCTTTCGAAATGATAGATTATTTAATTTCTGATCAAACTTTTTAGATTCGGCAGTTATATTTTTGAAAATTTATAAATTTTCTAATTTTTTTGGGATTTTTCTAGAATTTTCTAAAAATTTTAGAATTTTCTAAAAATTTTTGAATTTTTCTGGATTTATTTTTTATTTTAATAATAAAAAAGATTATATTTCGCTACGCTGATGTGACAGCTAATGTGGCAGCATATGCACATGTCACGTGACGCAAGGGTATGTGTATGTGTGTGCATATGATTAGTGGGTTAAATATCCTTGTTAAGGATATAAGCTAAGTGCGCTCTTATTTATACACAATTTGCTATGTCATTTTCGTCATGTGGGACTATCTTTTTTATTTCTTTTATGTACATAACGTGGCGCATTGTGGACCGCGCAAACGCGTGAATTAATTGCGATCATCAATTTTTCACTTAAAGCGAGGGTATGTGGCACAAAAAGGTTTCTCACCGAATCATTTTTGAAACATTTCATCTCAACCGTTTACCTGAGAGTTATAACGATTGGGATTAAATGGTGCCTAATGGACTCTAGTAGGTAGGTGTAAACATCCAAAGCGTTCGATGAAGACCAAACGGTGACGGTTACGTGACGCTTCTTTACACAGCGACGTGACAAAATTTTAGCCCTTCATCATGAATCCAACGACCATGACTTAAAGGCAGTGATTTGCATTCTAGAGATACATCTAAGTCATTGATTGAGGATGAAGAGGCAAATCAAACGGTTATGCCCAAATTTTACCTATTTATACCCTTATTCTTTGATAGAAAGAACATTCTTGGATTGTTTCAATTGATCGAATCTTTTGGATAGCTCAATGCTTAAATATCTTGGTTTCTTCCTCTTCTAGACTCATTTCCCCATCTAGGGAGTGCTTGAAATCAAGATTTCGTCAAAAGAATAGATATAATTTACCGCTTGAACTCCGAATATACATTTTTCATAAAAGTGGAATGAAAACCCCTTGATCTGGAAATCAATTGGATTAGTTGAAGCATGATTTTGGGTTAGATTACGTATTTTCCTCCTATTCTTTCATCATTTATCAGTAGATTTCAATTTCAAGGCTTAAATTAGATTAATTCATTAGAAATTTTATCAAATTCTTTCTCTTCATGATCAATTTTTTTCCTTGATTTCTCCGTGAATACTGATCCAAATTGAGTGATTTTTTTATTCCGTGGATTCATCTATGAGTCTTATTTTCAAAAATATAAATTTCTCTAATTCCTCACCTCAATTAGTCATTCCATTTGATCAAATTTTAAAAAAATATACAAAAATTATCCTACATCTATGGATTAGACCCTTATTCATCATTATACTAAATAAATTTATAATTTTATTTTAAAATTAGTGAGTTTGATATTTATTTTGACACACATTCATGTGTTTTTGAATGACCGTAGGAGTATGTGTCGTCATAACGCCTAACTAATTTGAATAGAGGGCCTCACTTTTGAAAGTGGCTCCCAACTCAAATTAGAGGAGGTTGGCTGCACTTAGAAAGTGGGGGAATGCCCTCTTTTATAGAAGAGGGTTTGACACCCCCCTTAAGAAGGCTATCTCATTATGGGGGACACTATCTCCATATAGGAGGTAGTTAACGGGGGTGTAAATGATGAAGGCATCTCCACCCTTAATTCCAAGGGTGAACAATCTCTACCCTTGATGTCCTCAAAGCCTTAAAGTCCATCTTTTATAAAATCGTCACTTTCTCTCTCCTCATTTATATCTCTCTCTCTCTCTCTCTCTTAGCATCATGCTATTAGAAGTAAAAGGAGAGGCTTAAGTCCTGTCTTGGCATTAAAGCTTGTAGTGGAGGCAAGATCACCCTGACCCAATATTGACATAAAAAATAAGTCATTTTTGTGGATTTGTATTTGTTTCTTGCTTGTAATTACCTTTATAGATAGCATAGAACTTTATTTTATTTTTTCTATTTTAATTTTATCATCATTTCATTAGAAATATTCTTTATATCTATTCATCTCTCAGCATCCTCTTATAAACTCACTTCCACCTTTATCATCTCTCCATTCCACCATCATTACTGCTCTCTTCTCATTCTTATCCAAATATATTTTGAGGATAAATTCTTTATCATACTCATCATATCAATGTTCCACATTTCTCCATAATCTCATCTCATGCATTTCCCCTACAAGCACTATTTTTCTCTTAGATTTAAATTTTTTTATTGTTTTCTAAGATTTGACAATTTTTTGGTTTATTTAGAAATTTTTTGAATTTTTAAGGAACTTTTTTTGGCTTTTTAGGAATTTTTTGAGGGAAAATAATTTCATATGGTTAGACTTTTTTCTTAGGACTTTTTTTTATTACAAAAATATGAATAATTTTGATTTTTTGTTTTTTTAAATTGATTTTTATAGGGTTTGATGGCTTTTGGATTTTTGTAGGGATCTTCTTGATTTTTTGGAATTATTATAGTGTTTTATGAGGTTTTTACAAGGGACATGAGTTTTCTACGATTTCACTATTTTTATGGTTTATTTAGGAATTTTCTTAATTTTTGAGGAATTTTTCGATTTTACATGACTTTTTTTTAAAGGATAACCGAATATTATAGGGTTAGAGGTTTTTGGTTTTTTTGAAGACTTTTCTTACTTTTTTGCGAATTATTTTATTTTGTGATTTATTATAAAGAAAAATGATAAAAAAGGAGAATGCTGCAACAGCTGACGTGACAGGCCCGCCACATGGCATGCGGCCAGAGCAGCAGGTGGGCCCATACGGTGGTGATGCAACACTTGACATGGCCTGCGTGGGACCCTATTAATTAGTGTTTAATTGTAGAGGCTTTTAGAGATTCGCCATTTGGACTTTTCAATTTCTCAAAATAATCTAACATTATCCAATATCGACAACTTATCCAATATCTGGCATGCAATACCGTTATCCACAGACCGAGATGTCCGATGGATGAAGCCAGGACAGTCTCTATCCCCATCCCGTCCCTTTTCTTCTCATCTCTCCTTCTCCCGTCTCTTTTCACGCGGGCTCTCCTTTTATCTCTTTCCCGCTGTCTCACAAGGAGATTCTCTTTCATATACTCCAGCAACGCCCTCTCCCTTCCTATCTAGTCATTTGCGTGGACTTTGACCTAACGGATCTCTTCGACCGATCTCCAACATGGTCGCGCATGTTCAGGATGATCACGATTTTGATGCCAACACCGAGATACAAGAAATAAAGAGTCAGTCCATGATGGACCAAGACCATTGACATTTCAGTTTGTAGGATGAAACTAAAAAAGGAAAAAAATAATAATAGAGCATAAACATCGAAAGTCACCTGTCCTCCGCCTTTCCATTCTCTTCTTGACGACCGGCAAACTCCATGAAGCTCACTGCCTCCCCCATTAGCCTGGGTCCATTTCCTGTTCCCATGAGGCATGTATCCCGGAAAGAAACTACCGCCACCAGGGGGGAAGTAACCGGGAAAGAAGTTTCCTCCACCATATGGCAGCGGGCTGCGCCGTCCGGCAACAACATAGCCACCAGCACCATTCCAAGCTCTTCTCGGGCTTGCATAAGGCACACCATAGCCATAGCTTGCTCCAAAGGCATACCCCTCACCATAGGGAGGGTACAGTTGGGGGGCTGCACAGTAACCGTGAAACCCCGGGAGCCTTGGACCATACGGGGGGTACAGGCCAGCGGCGGCGGGCGAGTAAGCATCTAGAATGGGGCCCCTGCCATTTCCGTTCCTTAGGCTGTTGGAGGGGCTCCTGGTGTAGTAAAAGTTATTCTTGTCTCTGGCAGCGGTGCTGTCACTGCCACTGCCGTCGCGGGGGATGGCCTTCTTAACCTCGACGGTCTTGCAATTAAGGGTCTGGAAAGTGGTCTCAACGGCGCTGTCGGCAGAGTCTTCAGACTCGAAGGTTATGAAGCCAAAGCCCCGCGGCCGATGCGTGGTGGAGTCATACATGACTACGACGTCGGTGATCTTGCCAAATTTCTCAAAATAGGAACGAAATTCCTCTTGCGTAAGGTTTGCCGACAGGCCACCGACAAAAATCTTCTTTGTCCTGGCAGTAGCAGCAGTAGTTCGGGTTGAAGGTTTAGACTGGTGGGGGCTGTCATTGGGTTGGTGGTAGTGCTCGCCGCGGGGGATAGCTCTCTTAACCTCCACCTGGAGAACGTGTCAGATGAGGGTGAGAAATTAATGATTTTGAAGGTCTGATGTCTTGATTCCATTTCTCAGTGGGTGAGAAATGCATCGAGAATCATTGAGAGGGCATTCATTTTGCGTAGAGAAATCGTGAAAATTTAAAGAGTTAAGTTTGATTTTCCTCCCTTGCGGTCGAGAAGTATAAGAAACAGAGAGACGGAGAGAGAGAAAGAGAGAGGGAGAGAGATAGGGGGAGGGTGGGAGTACAGGCTACCAAATTCAGAAAAGAATAAACATAGAAGGTCAACAAGTAATGCATTTCAGAATGGAGCAAGATTTGATTTCCAAGGTGTAGTCTGTATTTGGGCGGGGTGGAGAGAAAAAAGCGGAAGAGGGAGAGAGAGAGAGAGAGAGAGAGAGAGAGAGAGAGAGAGAGAGAGAGAGAGAGAGAGGTTCAACAAAAACGCGAACAAAATTTCTTGGAATAGGTGAAAACGAAAAGGCAAGAAAAATAAAGCATACAAAAACAAATATCCACTGGAAAATCAGCACGCCGTCAAGAATAACAGACCAGCATTGGAAAATGCATGAACGACTAAAGATCCACAAGAAACTGATCCGATTATTCAAAAATATCAAGAAATAATCAATGTTCTCCAGCCCGAATTACGAGTCAGACAGCCAATTACCCATCAGCAACGATAAAATGAAACATACATATTCCACAATCATCAACAAGAGAAGCATTTCCAAGCAAGAAACCACTCACCGGCCTACCGAGAATCGCATGATTTGCCGAAATCATCGCGAAGAGCTTTGTCGGCGGAAGAAGGATCCGAGAAAGACACAAATCCAAAGCCTCTAGCGTTCCCTGTTAATCTCTCCCTCATGATAACAGCCTCCGTCACATCTCCGTACTTTCCGAAGTATTCCCGCAGCGCGTCCTCCGAGGCGTCCCACGGAATCCCGCCGACGAACAATTTTCCCGGCTCACCGCCGCCGTTGCTCGTACTAACCGCACCGCCGTTGGCCGGAGAAGGGGAGGATTCCATCACCCCCCGAGCGCTGAAAGAACAGAAACCCTGACCAGTGCAACAGAACCGGAAAAGATTCCGGAATCTCAGATCTCTGTTCGTCCGCCGCTCCGCCTTCCTTCTAGGGTTTTTAGGGTTTCTAATAGAACTTCTTCTCCCGCCTATTTTACCTTCCTACGCCATTTTTAATCAACTGATTTCTCTCTCTACCCGTTTATTTATCTTTATTTATGTCACTCTCCGCCATCAATATTTATTCTATTTATAAATATTTCTATCTACCCCTCTCTCTCTCTATTGAATCGAATTAATTTATTGAATCGAATTAATGACAACATTAATATCCGTGGAGTCAGGAGAGTTATTTATTTTTGGTACCGAAAGTGGGCCCCCACAGTTTAGGTCCCTTTCCCAACAGTCTACTTCTGACGACAAAAGGTAGTTTCGTAAATACTAAATTTTTTCATTTTTTTGGCCATTTATCTGTCAATAAATACAGAGATCATTACTATTCCGGTTAAGATCGAACCCAAAACGGGAGAAAAAGTGGGCGAGCACGGCGAGAAATACAGCGAACAAAACCACGGATCTTGCCGCGGCGAACCTCACCGTCTCGATTCCTCTCTCGATGACCTCCTCTCGGACGATCTTCACTCCATTATTTGTAACACTGAGAAACTTATTCAGGAAAAACTCTAACGAAGATCTGACCGTCTCAGAGGTCACTCTCCCGGTCAACTCCAGCACCAGACTCCGATTACTTTGAATTGCTAGCGCAGAAGATACCTTCTCCACCCAGCCAAGATCCACGGATCCACGTCTGCTTTGACTGGCACAAGAAACCGCGCTTTCTGTTTCAAACTCTTCGTCTCTTTCAGTCAACGAACTGTTAGATATAACTTGGTGCGAGGTTTTGACCAGAGTCTCCACAGCGCCGCTGCATACGGAGACTAACAGATTTTTGACCTTTGACTCGTGCTCCGGCTTGGTTAGTCCGGAGAATAGCTCCTCGTAGGCGTTGACGTGGATTGTTTTATCGAGGTAAACCGCCACGGCGGTGCTAACGAATAACTGAATGCAATGCCCAATAAGATGACGACAAGTGTCAGTCTGAATCAGTTCCAACCACTCTGGGGAAGAATCAGGGTAGATCTGGCTTTCCTGAGAGAAGAACGCCATCACCGTGTTCTTTGCCAAACTGCCGACCACGATCGAGGCGAATCCGGTGCCTGATTCGGAGAATAATTTATCCAGGAGCCTCTCCGGGAAGGAAATCTCCTTTTCCTTACCTGATTTAGATTCTGAAGCACTGATTCCCTTGATTAATCCGACCGTTAAGGCCTCCGAGATATTAGATAAAGAAGAAGAAACTTCTTCGGACGTTGTGATTTTTGAGAGCTGCTTCAGACGAGACGGAATCTCGCCGGAATCGCTCCGGAGAAAATTATTGAGATCCTCGGAGAGGATGGTGACGGTTTCCGCAGAAGCCGAGATTGCCTTCGCTAGGGAGGCGAAAGCTCCGAGAAACTTCGCGAACTTCTTCCTTTTTTCCTCCACGGTCGGGTGGCTATAGATCCGGTAGGCGCAGTAGCCGGAAGCCGCGGCGGCGAGCAGCAATTTCCACCGCTTTCGCGAGAAATCCATCGCTGCAGTTTGGAGAAGACCAAACCCTAGCCTCTGGCGAATGAGGACGGAGGTCGAGATATATCCGATTCGTGGCTGATAAGAGTCATCCCGATCTTCGTCAGCTCTTTCGATTTTCCGCTCTTCACGGCTCCCGAAGCTGATAGCAAAAAGCGGGAGGGGATATTTCTTAACCGCCGCTGATGAGAGGGAAAATCCGTTGCAGGGGGAAGAGATGGCGACGCGTAGAGGAAAACGACGGTCTGGAAACGACCAGAAGCGGTTATCTTACCGCGCGGACGTCTGGAATTATACAAAAACGAAGAGATAATTCGCGCGGGAATGACCGGAAAAAAATCGCGCGGGAAAAATATATAATTAGAGGCGAGGGTTTCCTCACCCAAGAAAATAGGGCAAAACTAAATACATAAGATTTTGGAAAATAAATATAGATAATTCCAGCCAGGAATACCAAAGAATTCGGGTGGGGAGTCTATTATTTATGTCATTCAGACTCTTTGGACATCAGATCAAGGCTACGTCTCTTCTTTTTAAGGGTCTCATCCTGGGGCATTGGGCCATTTTTGCCAAAACGGCCCATTGTTAAAGTCTATTTTTACTATTTGAATTGTATTAGACAAGGTCTAGATAGTTTAGTGTAGTCTCTTTTATTTATTTTTTTGTCCTTTTTGAGTTGCAACGGTTATGGGCCATTGTAAGTGCAATGGTCTTAAGGGTGCTGCTTAATCTATAAATATCTTTAGGGGAAGGCGGTCGGTCCCTATGAATGTATCCTCCTCGAGATTTCTTGTCTTTTCCTTTTGGAACCCGAGAAGGTTCAAGAAACTAAAGGCTCATTGAGAGCGATCGAGGAACTAACTCCAAAGTCCAAGAACACTCCAGGGAAGAAAATCAAAGATGATGAACAAAAACAAAACAATATTCTTCTACAAAACAGGCTTGGTTACATTTCATCGAACACAATGGGCATATTTATAGGCCCCTAGAAAATTTTGCAACTTTAATGGTCTTTAAATCGTTAACATTGGTCTCAGCTCTTTCACGTGTCACTTGATTGGTGATATAACCAATTGAGACAGCTTTGATTACGTCCTGAATTCCTAAAAAAATGTTAAGAAAACAAACTCTGAAATTTGAAAGTCCATCGCCCAAGTCGTTGACCCATGATTTCTTCACTCGGCACTTGGCTGGATCATATACATTCATTCTCCTCTTTGATCCAATTCTTCCTTGTTAATGGATCTTAGTCCCATTAAACGCCAAAAAACAAAACAAAACTTGATTTTCCCCATTGCTTTGGTCAAGACATCAGCATTTGATCAGATGATTGAACAAATTCTAGAAAGATTTTCTTTTCTTTTCTTAAACATAGCTCCAAATGAGGTGATACTAAGAGTCTATGTGTTTTGTTCAACTACGACACATTGAATTCTTAATAAGAATAAAAATAGATTTGTTTACTAAACTGATTTCACATCCCTTGAGTCCATCAAGCAAACTGCTCAACCACATGCCTTGACATGCATCTATTGGGTTCTGATGTCGATAAACTTTTAAAATTTTGATCAAAACATCAAATGCAATGGAAACCATTGAATTGGATATTCAAAACACCAAGCCACCAAGAACAGATGATCCTATCATCTATTAGAATGAGAAAACATACTTACATGATTTCCTTGAAAGAGTTCTTGAAGCTATTTAAGTGTCTAGCCGGTAGCGGTATCCACACGGTCTCTAGATGGTTGGATCTCCTCTTCAAAGATCTTCACCCAAGAGAGAAAGAGAAGAAATGAGAGAATTCTCACAAGGCTTGCATGGGCACCTTGATTTGTGGTCGTTCTCCCCCTATTTATAGACCTTTGGTATGAGGTTTTTTCATAAAAGCCCTCATAATTATGACTATATCCACCAACATCCATAGACCTTATCTGTGTGACCCTCTAGGTCCATATATCTCACTAGTTAATAACTCTATAGACCAAATAACACCTTATTGGTCAACCTTAATTAATTATCCACATCCACATATAGTTAATTAATTAAGGATAGATTTAACCCAATCGATAAGTTGAGTTGCTAACATGTTGGGTGCCAAGCTACACCACGTATACTACGAGATATGGAGTATGTAAGAACTCACTTATGGAACCTTCCCATCATCGATTACCATGTATGTATAATCCTTCATCCACATTAGACTCATGAATGACTTAGGTTATAGTCAATTTTCAAACCCTAATCGCTCACTCAAGTTAGTATTGATGCGTGTAAAAATCATCGAGAACTCCTCCGATATTTCCACTACCTTGAACAAGGATTTAATTGCATCTCATTCCTTGAGTCAATCTCCTCAAATACCGAGGGTGGATGATCCCATCTTGATCACACAATCATCTTCGTGGACTTCATGTCGTATCCAATATATGCCGTTTTAGATATCTCATGGCTAGGGATTCGTAAGTCATAATGAAAACACAATCATCCATCCACAAGATGTCTTTAGTGGCTTAGGTCAAAGGACCACATACACAACCATCACATGAATCAACATGATTGACAGTTAGGTATAATACTATTTAGTGATTCATACGGATCAATTTAGTGAACTCTTTCTCCAAAGAGCACCCACTATTTGTCCTTAGTGTCTCCACACCGATGGCTATAGGATCAACCATACTCTTCATATGAGTTGGATTAGATAGTTATATTTTTTGGATAATTCGATGTCCTTCTCGAATATCCCACGAATAGGAATGTTTAGAACATATGTTTAAAGATTAGTGATCACTATATTATGATCTAATCATAATTGATTTAGTCATTACACATGCTCATGGACTTCATTGAAAATATCACACAAGAATGACAATGAATAAATATCATGTCAATGAATATTAACAAGATACATGAAAATGTGATTAACTTATAGGCCACATAATATCCATCAGCATCAACAATAACAACTATATACTTTGTATTCACAAGAAGATAAAGACACAATTTTTTCTTAGAGGAACCTCAATTGATGGCATAGACCCAAGGAATAAAATTTTAATGTACTAGAGTTTACGATCTTCAATGTATCTAGTCAAATCAAAATCAATGAAGCCAAATAAATATGTTGATTCTTGCCCTTTTTCAAAGATAAGCCAAAATCAATAATACATTTGATATATCTCAAAATCCTTTAATATAAATCATATGCTCATATTTATGTTGTTCCAAGAAATTACTAATAAAATCAATGTTGTACATAATTCTAATCAAGTTTTGAGTTATCTCAAGCTCCCAATCAAGCATTTGAAATAAGTTTGATCTTCAAATATTTGTTCATTCTTTTAACAGAGGAAAAAATTTATGAAGGAGTTTGGACTGAATTGCACTTAGTCCCAAGTTATTTAAAATTTTACGAGCATGCGCTTCTCGTTTCAGAAAAAAAAAATCATTTTTGCCTTGAATAACTATTTAATTTTTAGGGTCTAATTGTGTCATTTTTGGTAAATCAAACTTATATAATAATATTTTCATCTTAGTTACAAAATAACCAAATATATAATAAGAAAATTTTTGAACTGTAGAGAGGAAGGTTTCTAGATCCAAATGAAAATGCAATATTTTTAATAAGAAAATAGATGAAATTGATGAGAAACGTGCTATGAGTGGAAGCAATGCAAATGATGATCTAAAACACTTAAATCTCCTACCAAAGATAAGTATATTTTAGATCAAAGGTGAGAATGATGTTTTTGGGAGTTTTTGATGACAAAAGAGGGTTTAAGATCAAGAGAAATGAACTCCTAATATATTAGTAAACTATGAGCAGTCAAGATTTTACTCTAGAAATGTTCCTAATTGAATCTCTCATTCTAGGATTTGTACCTTTTTTTATGGACTTATCGTCTTGCATCTAGTATGAAAAATAATAAAAATAAGGGATAAAATTCACTAACAATGATAATTTGATCACAAATGACAACTAGTCGTAAAATCTAGCTAGCCAATGCTTGGGGCATATAATAGAATGTAAAAAAATTAATTCCCCCCTTATTAATAGAGTCAGAGGGTAAAAAGTGGATATAGGATGAAATGATGAAATTATCCATAAAATTTGATCTAAAAAATCCATCAAGATCATTAGATATCAAGTTTTGAATTTTGAGCAATCTAGACCATTGATTTTTTTCTCTTTCCTCATGTTATCATTAGATCTGCCTGAAATTCTGCACTATCACCTTCCCACATTCTACATGTCTAAGGCAACACATTCAATGTGAACCTTACGAAACTAAAAATGAAAAATAGTAGGGTTTCTCTTTCCTCACTCCTCTCTCTTCTTTCTTTATTTTTCAAATAATTTGGCACTGCAATAAATTCTTGTGTCAAAATTGTTGACACTGAAAAATTCATATTATCAGAAGTCAAGGCAAAAGAGAGAGGAAGGGGTGAAGACCAATAGGAGCTCATCGTGTGGCATTGTGAGTCTCTTTCTCTCTCCTTTCTGAAAAATAGTGATGGCCCATCTTTGGCCACTAGGTCACTTACAAAAAACAGACATTACATGCAATGACTGTGATGATGCCACATGTCACAATTTTTGCATAAATAGGCTTGAAAATCATTTACAATAAAAACTATTTTTTGGTATTTACAAATTAATTTCTTAATAATTTTTGAGTTTAAAAAAATTCCCAAAAATACCAAAAAAATATAGAAAAATAAAATTTCTTCTAAAAAAAGAAATTTAATGATTTTAAATCATGATAACATGAATTCATAAATATTTTTGTGTAAGTAAATGTTTTAAAGTATAAATAAATAGAAATTAATTTTCTAACATACTAAATTATTTTCTTGATGATTTCAATGTCAGAAAATTCTCTAAAATATGTAAAAATATTTTACAAAAATCAAAATTTTTTGTAAACAAATAAATAATCATTTAAAACTATGCGAACAAGCATTTATGATCATTTTCATGCAAAAAAGTATGTGAATTGCATGATATTAATGCATTAATTTGCATGTTATCAATCACCTCCATACTAAGGTAAGAGCTGAGTTAATTGAGATCACTAATTTTGAACTTGTTCATAAATTTCAAATGAACTCTTTGATTCTTTTAGAATTTTCTCCAAAGATAATAATATAGTCAACATAAATTTAACTTGGAGTGCCAAATTTTTTGAATGCTTGAAGTAGACATCAGGTTCATATGGGCTCTTTGTGAACTCCAAAGAGATAAGACATTGACCCAATTTTAGTTCCAAGCTCTTTGTGCCTTTTTTACACCATTCAAAGATCTTTTCAACTTTAGAATATAATCTAATTTTTATTTCTTTAGAAAACATCAAGTTGTTAACGTATATCTCCTCCTTAATCTCGCCTTGTAGAAAAGTTGATTTTACATCCACATGATATGTTTTCCCATTCTTGTGTAGATAGGGAAATTATCGATTCCATAGACTGAAAATTTGCCACCAAAGAGAAAACCTTTTGATAGTCTATCCCACACTTTTGAGAATAACCTTTCACAATGAGTCTAGCTTTATGTTTGATCATGTCTCCTTTAGCATTTTTCTTAACTTCAAAAACCATTTGAAACTAATGGTTTTGCTATTGATAGGTGGGATAACCAATGCCCAAGTTTTCAAAATAGAACTACATGAAAAGAACTCTATTCTTTAAGTGAAATCAAACAATATTTTTTATTGGAGAAAATGGGGGCAGTCTTATCATCAATTTCTTCAATGGTTATTTTTTTCAAGTCTTCTATCATAAATTTTTTGACTTTCTTGACTTTGGTCAAAAGCTCATTTAGGAGATATCACTTCTAAATTATCCTTTGGAACTGATCCTTTTGTTTAGTATACCTCCAACAATATCTTCGCCAAGGTCAACTATGAGTTCAAATAAGGATCACAAACTTGAATTTTCACCCTTATTTGCTTTCATTTTTTTCCAAACCAATTTCCATTTTCTTGGAAAATAACATCCATGCTGATATGGATCGTGAAAGTATTTGGAGCATAGCATCAATAGGTGTTGCTTCCTATTTCATTATAGAATAAAAAAGACAAAGGAGGGCTTTTTTCTTCAAGCTTCCTTAGATTTCCAATATTGTTCTTGCTATGAATTAAATAACCAAAAACTCTTAGATGGGAAATATTTGGCTTTTTTCTTGACTATTGACATCATGGTCCTATTTTTTGTTTTGACTACTCCATTTTGTTGAGGAGTATAAGGAGCAGTCAACTTCTTAATTCCATGAATCTCATTGAATTTCTAAAATTCCTTAGACAATAACACCATGATCTATTCTAAAAATTTGACTTTTTAATCCTTTTAATTTTTAGCCAAAATTATGAACGTCTTGAAAGCTTCAAATACTTTTGACTAATGTTTTAACCCAAGTGAGATGAGAGAAATCATTTATAATCATGAAAAAGTATTTGATTCCTCCCAAAGAAGGTATGATTGGATCACATATATGATATGTGGCATACAAGCCAAAATCATACTTTTATGTTTCTCATTTATATTTATTGAAATGAATTTTATTCATTCTTATTGTCGTGAGATTGCTAATCATAAAATATAAGTCACAGTCATGCACCATTTATCATGTTTAAGTGTTGATAAAAACTATAACAATTATAATATCTATTTCTATATGGCTGAATTTGATGAAAATATGACTAAGTCCTATCATGCATCATTTCTTGCATTTTGATTATACTATGAGGCTAACCCCATTTGACGTCTTGGAATACAAATGGTTGAATTCTCAAATTTTCATGAGTTATATGGATATAAGGACTCAGGTGAATTTTAATGGGAGCATGGATGCAAATAGTTCAAAAGAAAAAGAAGAAAATGGGTACTTCACCTTTTTAGGAGGTTGGTCAAGCCATTCCACCTTTTTAGGAGGTCAGTTAAACCTTTCCAACTTTTTAGGAGGATGATCAAGCCTTTGAAGACAAAATTTTGATTTCAAGCAGTCCCTAAAAATGAATAAGTCTAGAAGAGGAAGAAACCAAGAGATTCAAGGATTGAACTATCCATAAGGTTTGATCAATCGAAACAATCCAAGAATGCTTTACACCATCGAATAGAGAGAATTTATAATGTTTTGAAATTGGGTATGACCGTTGAATCTTCTCCTTGATTATATTAGCGGTCGTGATAGAATCTGAAGAGGTGAGTCATTATGGTTAAGTTGTGATCGTTAGATATTCATCAGAGCATCATGAGTGCACCACGTGATCGCATGAAGAGAGAGCATTGCGAAATCTCGTCTATTTGATCGTGAATCGACATTTTAGATCTTAGAGTGGCTCTTCAAATCCTAGCCATTACAACTCAAATTGAATGGTTAGGATTGATCCATTTAAGAAAATGAATAGTTGCCCTATAAGATATTGCCACGTACACCCTTCACTTAAGTGAAAATGAAGGGTTGAGATTAAATCCATTTTTTTTCGCTCCCATCAAACGCTTCCGAGTGCACCACTTTACTTGTGAAGAGATAAAAAAAATAGTCCCGCATTGGAAAAATAGTGACGCGATGCATATGTAAGGGTGAACGTCCCTAGAGGTTCGCTCATGCCCGAACTAGGGTGCTTAACGACTAATCACGCACAAATGGGTACCCTATTATTATTATTATTATTATTATTTTAAATTACAAGAAATTCAAAATAAATTCATAAAAATTATAGAAAAATTCCTAAAAAATTAGAAAATTCACAAATTTCAAAATGCAACTCCTTTTTAATTCAAAATTTTTTTGATTAGAAATTAAATAATCTATTATTTTAAAAATTTAAAATTTAATAAATAAGAAGAGAATAATTTTTTATCTCAAAAATATACTCGTGTTCATTGAAGATAAAAATTTAAAAGTGAATTAGTACATAAAAAAATATTTTCTCTCATTATTTTACATTTAAAAACTCACTTATAATCTCAAATTTTAAAATGGAAATAATATAATCTAAAATATCACTTTTAATTTTGCATGATTATCCCTAAAATATTATATTTTGATATTATAACTTTAAATTACATTGAATGACAGATATGCACTCAAATTATGATAACATGCATAAGAATAAAATGTTTATGCCTTAATTTACATTAATTATCATGTAATTACCAGTATAAATTGGATGCTATCACCCACCTCTTTAGGAAGTGGTAAGGTTACCACCTTGTAGAGGGCAGCTCCTCTACCATCTTAGAAGGTTTTTAGGGTGTTACATAGAAATTCATTTTCCACCATTCATTAGGTGGTGACTTGAATAACCCATACTCTGACTCTCCTAGTAGATTTCCATTTCTCTTGAGGCTTTAGCGGTTGACTTTGGGATACTCAAAAGACCTATCTCTCATAAAAAAATCAAGATCATGAAGAATCAGGTGATGGACTAATGTGAGATTGCATAAATAAAATCAGCTTACAACCATTTCAGAATTCATTTTTTACAACGTAAAATATGAGAGGATTTAACCCACTTTGAGGTTGTCTCCTGGGTTTCATATCTTCTTCTAAGAAGATTCATTGCTCACAAACTTTAGGGCTTATTCCTTGTATGTCCTCAATTGTCCATCCTTGTACTATTTTCTATTTAGATATGACTGCCATTAATTTTCTCTCTTGATCCTCTAACAAAGATGACGAAATTATTATAGGTCTAGACTTCCCTTCCTCTAGAAATTTTTTTCACAATTTTTGGCGATGGCTTGAGTTCTAATTTAGATGAATTTTCTATAACTAGCAGTGTGTTTAGGTCCACTTCTTCTTCTACCTCCATTGCCATAACTTTAGTGCATAGTTGATCATATTCTATCTCATTTTATTTTAGTTTCTCAATTCTATTGGCATCCTCATAGACGTAATCAAGTATCCTCTTTAAGTTTGGGATTGGAGTTTCCAATTTATCATGTCCCATCCTCAACTCTATCCTTCCTTTATCAAAATCAGCAACAGCCCTAGCTGTCGCAAGAAATGGTCTCCCCAAAAAAATTAGATCATTGCATAATGCTACAAAAATTTTCACATCTATATTAATGAAGTCCACAGGAAATGCTAAATCTCCTACATTAACAATCACATCTTCCAATGTTCCATATGGGGCTTGTATCGATCCATTCGCTAACTGTAATTCTAATTGAATTGGCTCTAAACTTGTGATGTTAACTTTATCATATATAAGTTTTGGTAAGATATTAATGCTTGCTCTTATGTCTAAAATTACTTTCCTAAACTTCATGCTTTGGATTGTATACTCAATTAAGGGTGCTCCAGGATCTCATTGTCTTTCGGGAAGACTCTGCAAAAGAATAGAGCTGACATTTTTAGAAAGTCTAATTTTTTTTGGCCCCATGAGGGAGTGCATAACTCCTTCAGAAACTTCCCATAAAGTGGGATCTAATGGATAACATCTGTTAGAGGGATAGTAATAGTTATATGTTTAAGGACATTAGATAAATTTTATGTTTTCTCTTTATTTGATGTCAAGGAACTCGAGAAAGGAATTAGTTTTTCTTCCTTTTTCTCGTTTACTTTCTCTAATTCAGGGATAATTTCTGAATTAGGGACTTTATTCTTTAGTTTCTAATCTTTTTCTTCCACATGATCCATTTTCTTTTCCTTTATCACAACCATGTTGGGTAAAGTCTTTCCATTCCTAAGACATGAGATAGCATTTAATGATTTCTCATTTTTTTTGTAATCTCGATAAAACTGCTCAAAATGAACAATACTCTATGCATGAAGAGAATCACATGAAAATCATTTAGCTTTATCTATATAAGATAAATTTTGTGGATTGACACAAGGTTTAGTTGGAAATTAACCTGATAGATTCCCTTTTGCAAAGGGATCTTCAAATTTACCTTTTTTATGTCTTCTTGTTGCTCTTCATTGATCATACCCATGCTTTGTGTAGATTTCATCATCTTAATGTGTGTCAATAAAAGCTTCTTCTCTTCTTCCCATGCTTTCTCCTTATCCTGCAAAAATTTTACTGTCTCCCACAAATTTTGATTAAAGGCATGATTAGCATAATTTGGAGCCAACAATTGGGGATTGTGTGGATTTTTTTAAAATTGTGATTGACCATGCTGAATTTGTGGTTGACTATGCTAAAATTGTGATTGGCCATGGTGAAATTGTGGTTGACGATGCTAAAATGGCAGATTTGGGTACAATTGGGGTTGATTTTGATAAAATTATTCATTTTGATGGAAATGAGATTGACCTTGCATGTTGAATTGATTATTTAGCATTCCAAACCTTGTTGGGATCTGATGTAGATAAATTTTAAAATTTTGATCAAAACATCGAACGTAGCGGAAAACATTGAATTGGATATTCAAAACATCAAGCCACCAAGAACAAATGATCCTGTCATCTAGTATGAATGAGAAAACATACTTACAGGTTTTCCTTGAAGGAGTTCTTGAAGCTATTCAAGTGTCTAGCCTCTAGCGGTATCCACATAGTCTCCGGATAGTTGGATCTCCTCTTCAAAGCTCTTCACCAAGAGAAAGAGAAGAAATCAGAGAATTCCCCCAAGGCTTACATGGGCACCTTGATTTGTGGTCCTTCTCCCCCTATTTATAGACATTCGGTATGAGATTTTTTTTCATAAAAACCCTCATAATTATGTCTATATCTACCAACATCCATACACCTTATGTGTGTGACCCTCTAGGTCCATATATCTTACTAGTTAATAACTCTATAGACCAAATAACACCTTATTGGTCAATCTTAATTAATTATCCACATCCACATATAGATTAATTCATCAAGGATAGATTTAACCTAATGGATAGGTTGAGTTGCCAGCCCGTTGGGTGCGAAGCTACACCACGTACACTAGGAGATATGGAGTATGTAAGAACTCACTTATGGAACCTTCCTATCATCGATTACCATGTATGTATAATCCTTCATCCAAATTAGAATCATGAATGACTTAGGGTATGGTCAACTGTCAAACCCTAATCAGTCACTCAAGTTAGTATTGATGCATGTAAAAATCATCAGGAACTCCTTCTCCAATATTTCCACTACCTTGGCCAAGGATTTTGATAACGTGTCATTGATGCATTCATTTTCATCATTATAAATGGGTTTTAGCACATAATTCTTAGTCATATAATGTACGTTATCATCTTTTTATGATATTTTTGCATTCATCATTGCATTCCACTCATATACTCAACTTGCATGTATTTAGTGCTAATTTAGTAAAACAAATAGATATGTCCTATCATGCACCATTCTTTTCAATTACTTATACTATGAGACTAACCCCATTTGACTCTTTCAAAGTCAAGTGGTTGAATTTTCATATTTTCTATGAGTTATGTGGATGTAGGGACATAGGTATGCAAGTAGGAAAACATGGATATGGATGACGATAAGAGGAAACAACTATCTACTAAATTTGAACACCAAGACAACCATATTTTAATGAAATGTGCTAAATGAGGTTTAGATTTGGTAAAGGGATCATTATAATATTTTTAGGTTAATCCAAAATTGATTTATAGTGAATATTGGGCCAATCTCCTTATTTTTAAGGAGGTTGGACCATGCTTAATTTTTATTAAATGAGACCTTAATCTTTTCTCATGATTTTAGATATTTTGGGATGAAAATATAGAGGATTAAATTCTTGATCCAATGAGAAAAGGAGTTGTATTTTGTGAGATATTCAATTTCTAAGTTTAGGGATTTTTTTGGAATTTTTTTGGAATTTTTCTGAATTTTTTAGGGACTTTTCAGATTTTGAGCATATTTACAAAAATGCCACTCCAATTTTTAAAGTGAAAATTTACAGAAATGCCCTCCGATTTTTGAAGTCAGAAATTATAGAAATGCCCCTCCGATTTACAGAAATTTTTGAAGTAAAAAATTTACAAAAATGCCACTCTACACTATTTCAATCAAAGACTATGATTTCTCTAAATTAAAATCATGATATCTCATGATCTAGATGGAGTTTTGAGCTGAAATTTTATTTCTAGATTCATATTTTAACCCTCTATCCATCCATACCCTTGGATAAAACAATCATGCTTGAAAAAAATCAATTTAATAATTAGACTCTTTTACCCCTCTTTACACTGAAACCCTAGGAACCCACTATAAAAGCCTTCATTTTCTCCCTCCTTACGTTTTTTGGCTCTCTCTTAGCATCAGGATACCAAAAGAAAAGGGAGAGGAGGTCAAGGCCCAAAGAGGAGCATTATTTGATGCTCAACCTTATAGTGGAGAAGGGAGCAAGCAAAGATCGTGATCGGAGCGGATCGAGCATCACCGGCCTAGGAACAGGCACACTGACGGGGTTTGTGCGAAGATACGGATTGAGTTCTTGCTTGTGTTCATCATCTCCATAAACAGTAAAGTTGTATTCTCTTTTTACTTTTCTTTCTTATTTTCTTTTAATGTAGTGGCTTTGACATCATCGAGACTTGCAACTCTCTCTCCCTATCGCTGCACATCGATTCGTCGATCCATCGCTACCTCCGACCACTCTTCTCACCTTGTCATCATCTCATCCTCATTGCATTTCTTTCTACATTATTTTTCCATTGGAATTCATATTTCTCTCCTAATTAAAAAAGAAACCTAAAAACTATCACTCATATTCATCTCTACGCGCCGCATTTACGTTTTCACTTCTTTCCAAGCTCTCACTTCTTCCATGCTCTCTTACCTTTCATTTGAATATCTAATCTCATTACCTCAGCTCCCTGTGGATTCGACCCTTGCTTACACTATACTAAGTAAGGAAATATAAATTTTATAGCATGAAATCGATACACAACAATGACGGAAAACACGCGTAATCGAGATCATCAGATTTCATTGCATCTCGTTCCTTGAGTCAATCTCCTCAAATACCAAGGGCGGATGATCCCATCTTGATCACACAATTATCTTCGTGGACTTCATGTCGTATCCAATATATGACGTTTTAGATATCTTGTGGCTAGGGATTCGTAAGTCATAATCAAAACACGATCATCCATCCACAAGATGTCTTTAGTGTCTTAAGTCAAAGGACCACATACACACCCATGACATGAATCAACCTGATTGACAGTTAGGTATAATACTATTTAGGGATTCATACGGATCAATTCAGTAAAATCTTTCTCCAAAGAGCACCCACTATCTGTCCTTAGTGTCTCTACATTGATGGCTATAGGATCATCCATACTCGTCTTATGAGTTGGATTAGATAGTACTATTCTTTTTGGACAATTCGATGTTCTTCTCGAATATCCCACGAATAGGAATGTTTAGAACATATGTTTAAGGACTAGTGATCACTATATTATGATCTCATCATAATTCACTTAGTCATTGCACATGCTCATGGACTTCATTGCAGATATTACACAAGAATGATAGTGAATAAATATCATGTCAATGAACATAAACAAGATACATGAAAGTGTGATTAGCTTATAGACCACATAATATCCATGAAACCCTTGATGTCGATTATTGTGCCCAAAATTCACCATTTTGTTCCCATTTTTCCCAGCATTCCAATTGCTATGATCTGGGTGTGGTCCACATGCATTAACTTATTCAATTAGGATCACCCCGCATCGATCTTGCATATGATCGTTTGCTGCACAAATCCCACAGGTAAGATTTACATTCACCTAGCCTACATTTGCTTCGGGTTTGATTGTGGCTATTGCATCTTTAAGGATATGTTTGAAGTTTTATGTTATCTCAAGTAAAGATTGCTTCATTTGTCTTTCCAACCTTTCCATCTTAACATCCATTTCCATACCCTTGACATCAATGACTCCTCTTTTTATATCACCTATTCTTGCATCGATCACAGAGTTTTGTCTAAAAACCCAATCTTCTACTTATTCTTCCATTCCCTTCAAAGACTCATTTTCTATTGTATTGAGGAAATTTCCCTCACTTGATATATCCATCAACTGCCTTTCTTAATAATCTAGCCCATGTTAGAAGATCTGAGCTAGTTCATGACGAGGAATTCCATGGTAAGGGCATTTCTGGTTAATGTCATAAATCATCCCCAAGCTTCCCCAAATGTCTCATTTCCTAGTGTAAAATCCCTAATTGTCTTGCTAAGGGCATGTATTCTTCCATATGAAAAGTACTTTTGTAAGAAGCTCATTTGAACCTCTTACCAAGTCATCAAAGTCTTCCCCTTGTCGTTTAACAATTCTCTTGCTAAATCTTTCAATGCAAAGGAAAAAAGCATTAGTTTCACTGCTTCTTGGGAGATTCCCGAAAAGTAATATGATGAGAAAAACTGAGTAAATTCCCATAAAAATTCATGTGGTTCAACGCTAAACCTCCCATGGAAGCTTGGTAGGAAACTCATCATCGTAGCATCAATCCTGTATTGTATATTCTTATTTATAGGTGCTAAAATCCTTGTGAAAGCGTCATAATCGAATGGTGCCGACAGTTCTTTCAGTGTTGGCTCATGTTGATCCTTTCCATCCTTTGCCTCTTCTTCCATAGTCTCTTTGATGATCAAATTCCTTGTCTTGCCCTTGTCATTAGCCAATTGTGAATTTTGCTTTTCTTTTTCTCCAAATTGTATCGACAAATTCTGCCATAAAGACCTTCTTCCGTGCATAGTGTTATGCTACCTTTTGATCAAAAATAATTTTATTGTTCGTCAGTAAAAGATAAAAATGTAGAGATATAAATTCGATAAAATTGCTCTAGTTTTCCTAAATAAAAGAAAATAAAAGAAAATTGGCCTTTTACCTCCCCGGAAATGATGCCAATGGATAAGTCCAATATTTGAGAAAAAATTTGTTGTTGTGTAGATATTTGGATTTATGCAATAAAATTCTACAAATTTCCCTTAAATCTCTAATTTACACCACGATAGGGCTCAATAAGGGGTTGAATCCAATGGAGGCGGTCACGATGATTTCAGTTTTTCTAATTTAGGGAAAGAATTTTGGTAACTCTGTGATATTTTAATATTGGAAAAGATTTTATAAGAATCACTAACTCTAGAAGTAGAGTAACACCGACCAAAAACTATGATTAGGTTGATTCAAAATGATCTCATCATTATATGTTTGAATAAAGCCTTTCTTTCATACTATAGTCGCAGTTGTTTAGATTGCTAAGAATAGCCAAAAAAATTGGTCAAGAAAAGCAAAATTTCCAATCATGCTCTATAAAAAAATTCTGTTTTTTATTAGAATGACTCTAGGACTAAATCTTATTTTAAGGCCCTTTTTATCATTATTAGTTTTTTTCCATCCTTTTCAGGTTTTTTATTTACTTAATCTGAAAATCTATTTACTAGTTGAAATGGAAAGAAAATCACTACTACAAAAGATTTTTTTTCTCTCTTGAATCAAGAAAGATTGAGTTTAACAAAAAGAAACAGTTATAAAGATATCTAGATGAAAAACCAAATGAAGCCTTAATTATTTGAATTATGCAAACAAACTTATGATTTTCTTGTCAAAGATTTTTTTACAACTCAGTTATTTGATTATTTTATTTCCCTTAGACTGAGAAGAATCACATCTAGAAACCCAAACAAGAGAAGAAAGCAAAAGTGTGCATCTGGAAACTAGATCATCTTTAACGTTCAATTTCAATTTCTAAAGATTACGAATTAAAATCTAAAACTCTTAATCTAAAGGAAATTAAAAACAAATAGAAATTAATTAGAAGTTGAAAATGTAGAAGGCAAAGAATGAACACCACAGATCTGCATGGAGAAAAGTTGTAAATCTTAAAAAAAGTTCTAAATCCCTAAATTGATCTACACAAACCTCTTCACAGCTTTGAATTGCATTCACCAACTACCTCGAACGAGAAGTCTTCACTAGGTCTTCAAAATTTGCAAAAGGCAGAAAAGGATGATACCGAATTCAAAATTACATAGAAGATTGTTAAAGATCGATGCTACTGCTCTTCTCCCCAATGTATCCTCTAGGCCAAACGTCAGTTGGGCAGGAAATCAAGAACACCCTCAAATTCATCTTCCTCTCTTTCTTTATGCATTTTTGGAAATCATCAGTTGGGCAGGAAATCATGAAATCATGAAGCATGCATTTGCGAATTCGATATTTTCTTTGATACACATTGCGTCGCATGCACAGTTGTGCTCCATGCTTTGGTTGCACGAATTATTTCTATGCTATATGTGATTGGTGGAGAATCGCCCACGTGTTTGCACCTTACACACATTAGGTGAGCAGAGAATTTCCTCTATACACATCGCTTTGTATGCATCCTTATGTGAGGGCCTGTGATTGGTCCACACAATTCGCGTGCATAGCATGTCCAAAATCACCCAAAGCCCGTGAATCCCAATTGGTCCATTAAGGGTAGCAGTAAAAAAAAAGTGACGTGACTTGAATATTTTCCTAAAGAAAAATAATAAATGTAAAGAAAATAGAACTACAGCTAAAAAATCTTTATTTAAAAAATAAATCTATATTATTATTATTTAAAAAAAATGGATCAATTAAAGCTATTAAGACCCTATTGAATTTTTTCCTTCGCAAATCCTCTTATTAAGCCTCTTTAAAATCTCTTGATAGTCTTGATTATTTGTAACTAACTTCTTTATCTTATTCATTAATGAAATTTTTTATTTTGGCATAACACCATCATAACATGCAAGAAGAATGAATGGTTTTGACATTTTAAGCCCAAAAGGCAACACAAATGAGCATTTTAGATGCCCAATTTTCCATGTTATCACAAACCTTGTGAGAATTCTCTTCTTTCTTTCCTTTCTCTCTTGATGAAGAGCCTTGAAGAGTAGATCCAACTATCTAGAGATTTTGTGGATACCCCTATAGGCTAGACACTTGAATAGCTTTAAGAACTCCCTAAAGTGAACCAAATAAGTATGTTTTCTCACACATACTAGATAGGATCATCTGCTCTTGGTACCTCAATATTTTGAATATCCGATTCAATATACTCTTGTGCACTCAATGTTTTGATTAACATTTTTGAAGGCTTATCGACTTTAGATTTCAACACAACATTCTAGATGCAATGGGGAAGCCCTTGCCTAGAGTTTTCTATTTCCACCTAGGCTAGTGTCGATGGGCCAACACTCTAGCTTGGGCTAATGACTTAGTTGAACTAGTCAATTCAAATTTGTATTTTTTTGGGAAAAAAACATAGTAAAATTGAAAAATTTACAAAAAGTAAGAAAAAAATAAAATTTATAAAAGGCAGAAAAAAAGAAAAGAAGAAAAAAAGGAGGAAAAAAGGGAAAAAATAACAAGACTGTAAAATTTTTTATGATTCTTGTTTTTTCTACTTGTTGGGGACAAGGGGAGACCATTCTTTCCTCTTCTTATTGCCTTCAAAATTCTCTAATTCTGTAAGGACCTTTGACACTTTTCGCCTCTTTGATTTTTATCAACACCATTTTGCTTCCACATGTGAAGCTATTGACATGACCTTTCATCATCACTGGAGAAGGGGGAAGCTCTATCATGCCTATTTGGCAATGCCTTTGGTGAGCCGCATCATCTGCCACTATCCTTGGTTACTCACTTGGGAAATGGCAACATCATCTCTAGTGAGCCCTCATCATCCATTATTCACTTAAGCCATCACCACCACCACTATCATCATCATCATCATCATCATCCCCATCATACCAAGGCTAACGTCCACTCATGGTTGTCTCCTTGGTCGATTGGCATGCATGCACGCGTCCCAGGTTATCTCCTCTTCAAAGCACTTGTCTTCTTGGCTATCTAATTGGGCCGAGGTCTCCTCGGAAAACCACTCACGTCCTCTCCTCGATCGATTGTCAAACGTGTGTTCTATTTCTTCAAAATACTTGCTTCTCAACTGCCTACTCGAGTTGATGCCTCCTTAGTGGACTCCTTATCGTCCTCTCCACGGTCAACTTAAATGCACTAGTCAACATTGCATTTTTTTCGAAAGCAGTCATCTCTTGAGCTGCCTATTTGAGTCATGGCCTCCTCAAAGGACTACTTATGTTAGTCTCCTTGGTCAACTTGCATGCGCATGTCCCTTGTTACATCCTTTTCAGAGCAATCATCTCGTCACAGGTCTACTTTGAGTCATCATCTTGTCGACAGACCACTTACAAAATCACTTGATGGCGTTCTATATTTTGTCTATTTTGTCTATTTTTGCAAAATCACTTGATGACAGTGGAAAGTCATCATCTTGTCTATTTTTATTTTTGCTTTCTATATTTCATGTTGAAAATGTTTGTTGCCATGTTCGAGCTTGAGGGAGAGGGGGAAAGCCCATTAGAGCCGAAGACTTACCTATCTCTATCTTTTAGCCCATGTAGCACAATACAAGGGCCTCCTTCTAGAACCCTTATCAAACTCTATTCACTCTACTCTACTGGTTGTCTCACCTTTCCACAATGATATCGTCTGTTAAGGATAAAATGATGAAGGTTACAACGAGTTGAAATGATGTGGAAACCATCCCTGCAGGGGATGATGATTATCTAGCTTAAATAATCAACTGGTTACCTCTCTTTTCTTGGAAAAGAACAAACGCTAAATCAATAGAAATATTACACAGCAATAAGCAAGGGTAAATTTAAAGAAAACCACGATGAGGTTCCACAGTACTTATTTAATTATTCATATATATACATGTGTTTCATTGTCCTCACTCCACATCCAAGTCATCGAGATCAGACCAATCGTTGGCAGCCTCATCTGACAACTTTCCACTGACTGGCTTGCCTGTGGAGGAGCTGGCAGGAGCAGACCTGGTAGCACCACTGCCCTGCAGCTTCTCATCATCTTCCTCCAGATCGCTGAATGACACATCCTCATCTTCGGCTATGGTCATGGCAGAGATCTTCTCACTGCCAACCACTGTGGAACTCTCATCCTCCAACCACTCGTCTCCGTTGTCCTCCACCTTCTCCGGCACTTTGGCCGTTGAAATCGCCGTGTCTGGTGAAGCATCCTTACGAGGATATGCTGAGATGTCTTCCTCAATAACGGCCTTGTCCACAACTCCCAGATCTGTGGTTGTGACTGGATGTTTCACTGTTTCTATGTCTACTGAAAATTTGTCCTCCTCTAATGGTTTTCCTTCCTTTTTCATTGACGATGACCAATCATCAAGGGAAGATTTTGTTCGACTCTGTAAATCTTGCAACAGAAGAGCCCTGGCTTCCACAATCTGCCATTATGTGTGATACAATGTTATTCGTGATTGTTGAAAGCAATGAGCTAGGATGAGCAAAGAAAGGGGTTGGATGGAAGTGAAGGAGACCCAAGTGTTCAAGAGAGGCATGCCTTAAATAAACCTAAAATTATCAGAATAACATTTCAACATTACATAATTCATATATAAATTACTAGAACACCCTTGGATCTCTTAATGCCAAAAATGCTGTTAGCTCTAACAATTTAGACCTACAAGTAGGATGAATAATCCATTATTGTCAAGGCAAGTGCAGAGTATCCAGAAGGCAAGACGGCAAGGGAAGGAATCGGATATCTAAAAGGCTACATATTGAATGGCTCAAGTCTATTCAAGAAAGGAACGCCTGAAGTGGACATTTACATAATATGAGAATTGACGATGCCCCATGACTTGCTATGACCAAAATACACGAAGCTAAAAGAGTTCAGATTTATAGAGATAAATATCATTTATTTTTGTGGAAAGGAACTATGGAGCAACAGAGAGGATCGTAGGATGTGACCTGTCGTCAAGGTCAACATAGAATTGCTTGAGTTTATTTAACAGAGGTTTACTGTGAAATAAAGTCTCATTCAACAAAATTTCTATAATGCTACTAGCCCTCATATTGTCAGGACACCTTAACCCAGATAACGGAGGTCTATAACAAATAGAAAATACTCCTTATAGAAAGAAGCAAAGATGAAGCAATACAGAGGTAGGATTACAGGAAAGGAGACCAGCCCCTCAAAGTTAAGAAGAATTTCTCAAGTCTAATCACCAGAGATTTTCCGTAAAATAAAATGATTGACAACAATCTCTTAGACTTATAAATGATCGACAAATCGTTTGCTCTAACAATTTTCATCGAGAGTGAAGAAGTTACCTGAGGAGTAGAGAGAAGTTCAGCATCATGTTTGTTGAGCCTAGGATGGAGAAGAACGAAGTAAATCTTCCAGAAGTTTCCTTCACTGATGTGGCCAGGGCACAGTTCGATTCTCAAAGCTGATAATCTTGGAACGAGATGTTCAACAGCAAGAGCGTGCTCTTGTTGCACATCTGACATGTCAAAATCTGCAAGCGTTTAACAGATGATTGAACGTCATTTATTGGAGACTAAACAAATTAAGTAACAAACTAAAAAATTAATTAAATCGAAATTTAATGATCAACTAACGAACTATAGAATGTAATAAGTAGGAGAACATAACAGACCACACATCTTCCTCAGGTCACGGGACAAATTCAAAACCACATAATTCCAATCTCCAAGAGAGGTTTAAAATCTCAAACAAATATCTAAAACATTCAAAGATATCACGAACTAATGTGCGCTAAGAACATGATTAGAGTTTTTTAAAAAATTAAGAAGCAATCAAAATTTCAGAGATAAACCACTTGTACAATTTTCTTTAATAATGCTATCAGTAATGAGGGAGATCAAGTACCGTCCGCTGCTTCATCGTCATAGAATAACGGAAAGTCGAGCCAAGTTTCAGGATGCATAGAAATGTTCTGTGCAAACGTCAAAACCTCCTCAGTAACACCAATTACGTCGACGCCGCCGCTCTCTACCTTATTTATTTCTTCCTCTTCTCCATCAGAGTCGAACTGAAGAAAACTAGACGCGATTTTCGAAATTTCCGAGACTGCCTTGGCACTAGAAAGCTTCGATATTCCGCTGCGGAATCTTCCTCCGATTTCCGCGAAATCGCTCCTTATTCCCCCAATTTCTTCCGGATTTTCCGAATTTGGGGAAACCGTCGGAGGTTGAAGATCGGAATCGATTTCAGAATTATTAGGCGTGGGAGGAGGGGCAAGGAATGATGCGACGCCCCAGAACTGGCGAGTTAGGGTTTTGGAAAGCTCAGAGAGATCCTCCTTGACGCCTTTGCCCAGATTCGCCGATGTAGATCCGGAGAGGTCTAATTCTTCCGTCGGAGACGTCGTGGTTCCATTTCCGTCTTCTTCTCCGCGATCGTCGCCGTCTCTTTCGTCGTCTTCCTCGTCCGCCACGATCAGATTCGCGAAGGATTTTGCCAGCCACGACATCCCTCTTTCTCTTGCTTCTCTCCTGTCTCTCCCCGTGTGAGAAGCAGAGAAAGGGTGGAGTATGATGCTGAAGTGGCCATGGTTATTTATATTATATTGATTATCGACGGCTTAGATCAAGTGTGTGATGATTTAAACGGCGACGATTAATTATAGGAGCCTCCGCTGCCCACAAAGAGGGGTGAGAAAGAGAGATCTATTATGATGCTGACGTGGCCAGGGTTATGAACTAATCAAGAGTGCAATGAATTTGAATTTCGAACGGTCAGGATTCGTTGGAAATCTTCTCCGTCTCTCTCGCTTGTGTGGTTAGAGATCTCAAAAAGATGGTTATTGACGGTGTAGATGGAGAACATGCCGATGTGAACGGTCTCGATTGGTTATAGTTATCCGCCATCTCAGTTTTGCTCTGAGGCTGACGTGGAAGAGATAGAGAACTACCCTAAGGTTGACGTGGCAAGGCTGACACGTGTCATTAATCATTATGACAGAAAGCTTACTGATTCAACGGCCAAGATTAGATATTATGTTTCCGATAGTTTAGACGGTCACGATTAGTTCTAACTAGTCATCGTCCTCAGTAGAGTGGCTAAAGGATCTGCTCCCTCAATTAGTCCTCAACGTTCTTCATTCTCCTTCTTTCCCGCCGAAGATGCTGCTCAGATTCTCTCTATCGAGTGTCCGGAGCTTCGCGGATATTCTCCCGTTCCACCCCCGCTCATCCACTTTTCCAAGTTCGCCCTCACAATTCAGAAGAAAAATTCTCGTCCAGGCGGCTAATTCCGCTCCCGCTCCGTCGATAAAATCGGAACCTAATTCGACTTTAAGTAAACCAGAATTTCTTATTGAAAATCTTTTTGTTCCTCCGGGAGTTGATTTAGACGAGGTTACGAAGGAGATGATTCTCCCGTGCTCCAACATCGTCGTTGGACCTTACGCCGGTGAAGCAAAGATCAAGCAGGTGGAATTCGTGATGAGCAGCGCCAGGGTTCGAGATTGCCCCGCCGACGACCGCCCTGAATTCGCCATCGTTGGGCGATCCAATGTCGGGAAGTCCTCCCTCGTTAATGCACTCGTTCGCAAGAAGGAAATCGCGCTTACGTCCAAGAAACCAGGTTACTTTTATGTACAATTGAGTTTCCGAGTCCTTGAATTTTTTCGATATGGAATGTCTTGCATGGAATCTGTTCGACGAAATGCCTGGTTTGTTTCAGGAAAAACTCAATTGATTAATCATTTCTTGGTTAATAAGAGCTGGTATCTTGTGGATCTGCCTGGCTACGGGTTAGAATATCTCCTTTATGAAACGAACTCGAAAAGCAAGCATCTGCATCATTATAATTTTGATTTTAATTTTTATTATTAAACTCTCTTTTTTCAGGTTTGCCAATGCTCCTGATTCAGTTAGAATGGATTGGTCTGTCTTCACCAAGGGGTTCTTCCTGAACAGGAAGACTCTAGTCTCTGTCTTGCTCCTCGTCGATTCCAGCACTCCGCCGCAGAAAATAGACCTCGACTGCGCTAATTGGCTGGGCCGCAACAATGTGAATAACCCATCTCTTTATTTTTTTCTAAATTAAGAAGCTCCAAAATTATATTGTTGGTTTGCAAAATTCTAGGTTCCCACAACATTTGTGTTCACCAAGTGCGATAAAGAGAAAGGCCAAAAAGGGAAATTCACCTGACGAGAACATCAAGAGCTTTGTTGATCTGTTCAGACAGTACTACAACGCTCCTCCTCCTTGGATCATGACCAGTAGTGTCACTGGTTTCGGTAGAGATGAACTCCTTCTCCACATGTCGCAGCTCAGGAACTACTGGGAAAATTACTAAAGACAGCCTTAACATGTGTACATTTACAGAAAAAAATAGATGCTTCCCTTTTTATTTTTTGTTTCCCTCCTGTTCTCGTTTTATGTGGGAATCATTTCATGATTTAGATAGTATTATAATAGATTCGATTCATCTGTTAAATTGATTTTCCCCATTTTAAAAGTCAGACGATCACAGTCATACGATTACTTTTCTTTCTTGAATTTTTGAAGGGAAGATCACGAGAGTGGGATGGCGGCGGTTGGCTTGCTAGGCTGATGGAGGGTGCTAATCTGTGGACCGACAGGTAGGTTGGTCCACTTAACTACCATAGAAAGAGTGGGCAGGCAGGTTGAGTTCAGGAGGACATGATGATCTAAAGATACGATTACAATATGGTGTGATATTGGATCCACTTCCAATTTCATGATGGGAAAATTTGGAAAAGGGTACTAGTAGAGAAGGTGAAAAGGCAGGTTGAGCTCACAGGGGCACGATGATCTAGATCCATCAAGAACTGAATTTTCTGAGAGTTGCAGTCTGAATCAATACTCAACAAAGGATCTAAGGTATAAGAGTAAAATTGGACAAAGCTAGAAGTTCTACCAGCACAAAACCATTTCTGTTTGCAACATTGTTATTTGCCTTCTGAAGTAGTAAAAGACAAAGAAGAACACGATAAAGAATCACGGAGATGAAACCTACCAATTGCCTCTGCAATTCATGTACTTCTCTTTCCCCTCTCTATTCAATTCGATTCTCAAATCACGTGTCTTCCTTTCATCATCAATTTTTCTTCTTCATTTTATCTCGTTCCCTCTCTTCTGATGTTTCTCTCATTCTCTTTTTTTTTATTTCTTAGCCTTATTTCATCTCTTCAGATAATCATTCCAAGTTTAAAGTATTTCTCATCATCATAATTTCTCTCTAGCTCTCTCTCTTTCTCTCTCTCCAGAAATTTGTCTCTTTGCTTATTTTTCACCCCCATCTTTTGCAAATTCTCTCAATATGATTCATAACAAGCCTACCAATAACCAATAAAAAAAAAAAAACATCAATCTTTATAGAAGAGATATTGTGTTCTATAACTGGATAGATATGTAAAACGAATACCTTGTGCTTATCATATGGATGTGATGAATGAAAGTGGGAAGGAGGAAGGTTTTGAATGATGTTTTGAACCAACACCCAATAGATTAGTTTTTTAGTAGAAATACATGGGTACATTATTGCATATTTATAACTCCATATTTATAATGACCAAAGGGTGGTAGCCAATTAGTGTTGTTTAAAAAATTTCCATGATTAAATTGGAATTGGCTCCATCATCTAAACATATTGTAATCACATCATTGCTCTAAAAAGTATGCCCTTAGATCTCTATAAACCTATTGAATCACTACATTCAATATTACTTTATGGACATCTCACCTTGTCAAATTCATATCTTCATGTGTACAAAAATTGATAGAGTACACTTCATCTATATAATCTAAATGCATTGATTTCACTCCACCAATCTCATACGTTATGACTTTGACATTAGATAAAGGGGATTTTTTTAATTACAGTAAGGTTTTGCTTGTAATTGAGGGGTCTATGTTATTTTTAGCTACTTTCATCTACATCATCCTATCCCACTCATTCTAGCCCATCAAGGCACTTGCACCTAGAATGTCAATGGAGAAGATATATTTTATGGAATGTCCATAAAAATAATATTTTAATTCTATGTTCTTACAAATATTAGAACTAAAAAAAATCTCTCAATTAGACAAGATATTTATGATTAATTGACGTGGTTAGAGTGTTTTAGATATAGCCTATTAGAGGGCTAAGCCTATATTAGAAGACCTCAGTCCTACATGGGACATATTTCTATTTCTCTCTCTTTATCTTCTATAAATGGAAAATGAAATCTCTTCTTTTTTCAACAATTATCAAAGGCTTTACTGCTCACATGATATTAAAGCAAAAAAAAAATTACCCTAGAAAAACTAGCCTTCTTGCTGTTGTTGTTGTTGCTGCTGCTGCTCCATTGAAGCTGTTTGCCATCGTTTTGTATTTAGCACTGTTGTGTTGTTGTCTTCAGCTGCCTTAGAATACCAAAGTTATCAGCCTCTCCCCTCTTCTCCTTCCGTTTGCAAATGCCATCGCTGCTCCTTAGAGGCACCATTGTTGCTGCCCCTTAGGGCTGCTGCCACCACCTCTCTCAAAGGCCTTTGCCACCGAATTACCAAGGTTTTTGCTGCTGCCCAGTTAAGTCACTGCTCGGATAGTTGTTGAAGTTCCTTTTCAACTGTTGCCTATATTTTTGGCTGTCTGCAAGCCATATCATGCATTTGATGCCCTCATTGAAGCTAATGGATATAAAGGCATCTTTTGGGTTTGATGATTCATCGCCACCTTTTGCTCCACCACTAGTCCTGATTGCTCTAATTTGTATTCATTGTTTTGCTATTGCAGCCACTTATAAATGGTCCACTATTTGATCAGTCAATGATGCCAAATCTCTCTATCTTGTCACATCCATTTATGGTCATGACTATAGCTCTTGGGCTATTGGCCTTCACATATTTTCTTATCGTCCATAATCTATGTTATCACTGGATGGAATCCCCCCTCGTAGATTTCCTTGACCTAAGAAACATGAGAATAAATGGACTTGGTAATTCTCTCCTAGATGTATCATTATCTTAACAATTCGTTATCTTAGTTTATGGCCTTAATCAAGTTGGCGTGAGAGTTGTGACCCATACTATGATAGATATTATGTGACGTACAAGCCAATCACACTTTCATATATTTTATTTATATTTCATTGAAATGAAATTTATTCATTGTTATTCTTATGTGACGTTTGTAATGAAGTTCATGCCCATTTGCAATGACTAGGTGAATTATGACCAAATCATAATAAAATGATCACAATCCTTTTAAAATATTTTCTAAACATTCATATTCAAGAAATATTGAAAAATAATATCAAATTATATGGAAAGAATAAAACTATCTAAAATGATTGATATGATTAGTATATTGATCTTGTGGCCATTGTTGTGGAGACACTAAGGATAGATAATGGGCTGATCTTTGGAGAAAGAATTACTAAATTTGATCCATATAAATCCTTGAAATGGTATTATACCTAATATTCAATCAAGTCTTTAAATGTATGCTTTTAATAATTTGTATTCGAGAGATATTCAAGAAGGACATCACATTATCCGAAAAAGAATAGCACTATCTAATATGATTGATATGATTAGTATTTTTATCTTGTGACAATTGGTGTGGAGACACAAAAGGGTAGATAGTGGGTAATCATTGGAGAAAGAGTTACTATCTTGATCCACATAGATCCTTGAAATGTTATAATACCTAATAGTCAATCGAGTTGATTCATGTCAAAGTTATGTATGTGATCCTTTGACATGAGATACCAAAAGACATCATGTAGATTGAATAGTTTTGGCTATAACTTACGAATCCCTAGCCAATAGATCTCCAAATTCTCATAGATTAGATCTGACATGAAAATTTTAAAGGTAATTGTGTGGTTAAGATGAGATCATTAGCCCTTGGTGTTAGAAGAGATTGACTCAAGAAATGATATTAGATATGATGAAATTGTTAATTAATTAATATATTTTTGATATCGATAATTAATAAGATTAACAAATAAGAGTTACTAGGTTTATGACGTTATTAACTAGTGAGATATATGGACTAAAGGGTCACATAGATAAGGTTTATGGACTTTGGTGGAAATAGATATAATCATGTTGGTTTTTATGAAAAATCCACATACTCAGTGTCTAGAAATTGAGAGGAGAATGACGACACCTAAGTGTTCCCATAAAAGTCTTATTAGAAACTCTCCCCTTTCTTCTTTTTCTCTCTTGGTGAGGATATTTGAAGGATTAGATCCAATCATTGAACTATTATTGTGTAAATATTGTTAGAGGGTAGATACATGAACAACTTTGAGAACTCCATCAATGAATCCTATAAGTATATATTTTGATCTATGCTAGATGATGGGATAATCGATTTTTTTGGCGCCTCGATGTTTTGAATGTTCAATTCAATATCTTCTATTAGGCTCAATGGTTTGATCAAAATTTTGATAGCATATCAAGCATCAGATCTCAAAAGTGGATTAATCATATTAAATAAATTAGAAAAATTAGATTAATAATATTTAAAGGGAGTGCTATTAAGATATATATTATGGAAATAAATATACATGTATGTTATGCTAATAAATAGCCAATTGAAAATAATATGGTCTCAACATTGAGCTGTTGAAAATATTTTGGGTTTGTTGCTGCCAGCCCCTTCTCTTCAAGATGATGCATCAAGTTGTGAGGTATGTAGGCATTCCATTGAAAGACATTATGACTAGTGTACATGTGCCTTTAGGCCTTAGCCAATTGATTGATCCATTAGAGTTATATGATATGATTTTTATAATTGGCTCAATATTATTGGCAAAATGTGGTCTCATTTGATGCCAATTTTGCTAAAGGATCTCATGCTTTAGGGCTAGACATGATTGGATACTCCAAATTCACAAAATTTAGTGGCCTTCTCCTTTTGAATATGATTCAATTTGATACATTGATGATTTGCGATAAAGATTTCACTAGAAAAAAAATTGAAGTGCAAAAAAGTTTGTCGGTAATTCGTGAAAATGTTCACCTAGAAAGAGATATGGCAGATTTTTTATCTCAAGTCCAATCGAGATCTTTAAATTTGAATCCTACTCTCTATGTTGTAGGACTTGAAGGATGAATTAAGCGCACAATATCATCAAGAGATTTCTTACAAGCAACTCAAGATCATACAAATATAAGCTGAAATATGAGAGAGAAAGAGAGAGAGAGAAAGAAAAGATGAAAACTCTCACTCAGAATGAAGAAAGTAAATTTTTATTACTATGTTTTTTTTCCTATTATGTCCTCTATTCATAGGCTTACACACTCACCCGATTAACCAATAGGAAGAAAGCGTAGTCAACAAGAAAAAATGTAAGTCGGTTGAAAGAGGCGGTAGAGGTAAGTCGGTGAAAAGGTAAAAAGAAAATTTCTTTTGTCTTTTAGTGCTTATGTGGCAGTCTCATCAAACTTCAACATGTGTCGGATGTTGGTGAATCTTGACTGATTGCTCCGAACAAATCTGAAGAATGCGAGATTCAAATGTCTCTTCAAATATTTTGAGGAAATTTCCCGATTTAGTAAATCAAGAATGAAAATTTTTCATCAAATTTTATATCTCAGAAAGCTTGCTATCTGCATGATATAGGTAATAGAAAACCCTGACTTATATCAAGAACTTGATTATAACAATCTCTACGACCTGAGCAAGTGGACAGATCTCATGGGAGTCAATGTCCGAGATGAAATACCATGTAAGTTTTAAGACGTATTGGCAGCGGAAATAGTTTGCTTGACGATCTCCCAAGGTTGATGAAGACACTCCCGATCACTCAGTGCTTCGTCGTCCATCTCTTGATTGAAGCTTTCTTGAAATTGCTTTGGGCATCGAGACATGGTAGGGCAACCTAGGAGTAATTCTTATTCAAGGGGGGATATTATCCCCTTCCCCCCAATATTTAAACTCCCAGTAGCATTGATAAGACCCATTAGATATCCGGCTGGGCCAAGACCACTTAGAAGTCAGTTGATACCAAGTCACGTTGTGACAACAATGAAAAGCTTACCATTCTTGATAATATTGTTAAATTCAAGCATGGTCCTTTTTAATGTAATATAGTTATCCCGCTAACTTTTTGAATGTTCCCAGACGCTTGAAGAACCAGTTTCGCTGTTGTATCATGGTCAATATTAGGAGGATGGAATTGGATGGTCAAATCATCCATTCAACGTGGTGCTACTGCTGGATTATATGGTCTATGAACTGGACTGGACTACTCGATGCGTCTTGGTTGTTGAGGGTAGAGGATGGTTGCGGTGAGAGAGGGAGAGAGATAAAGGAGAAGGGGGGTAGAACGGGAAAGAGGGGAGAGCTGGAGAGAGAGATTGGGGGAGAGCGGGAAATAGTGGTGGAGGGGGAGAGCAGGAAAGAGGGAAGGTCAAGAAAGAGAGGGGGTGGGGAAGTGGGAAAGGGAAGAGGAGAGAGAGAAGGGAAGAGGGAAGGAGAGGAAGAGAGGGGGAGGGGCACAGGCTGCTGGAAATATTTTCATTGAGTGGGTATCTGTGAGAGGTATATCAATTTGTTAATTGCCCTTTGTAAATGTGGTGGATCTTTTAAACTCATTGGTCAAGGTTATATGAAAGGATCTAATGTTAGACTTCTCTTGATGGTTATGAATTGGTTTTGAAGGAATATTGGTGTTTAATAGGGGTTTTCTTGACCTAATGGCCATCTTGGCCATCCTTCTTCCCATTTCTCTTTAGAATTTATATATGGCTACTTGAACATATTTTAATTTGACTAGGCCTGCACAGCTGATCTCAAACAAAAGATCTAGCGCAAAGGGCTCTCAAAAAAACAAAAAAGTCAAGTATCAATTGAGATATAAGTTCACCGCTTTTAAGAATGTGTACATGATGACGGAAATAGATGATAATCTCAATGATCTCAATATTTGATGAAGATGGATGACCTCAATGACCAATTGATGATGACTACCGAATAGTTTGGTGGAAATTGGAAATTTTGGGATAATAAAGCGTGTTTTTTTCATGTGTTCAACGAATGAATGCAAACATGATCATAAGTGTAAAATAACTTGATAAAATGAATGACGAATTAGTTCCTGATCTAGTTTAGGGTTCACATATAAACCCTTAATTAATTTAAAATTTATTCTTTATTGTTGACTTCTTCATCTCCAATATTCTGTTTTTTCCTTTCTTCTTTAGACATTCCCCTGCTTTCTCTTCTGGAGGCTTAGAATAGCTTGAGGTTCACTGCTAAATACTATGATTTTCTTTATGGCAAACTACACATGATTGCCATTTTATGCTTTGTATTTAGGGGAGTGTGAAGAGATATGAGTGCATATGTGTAAGTTTATCTCTTGTATTTTGGGTATTAGGGCTTGTTCTTGCACCTCTGATATAGGGCTTTGAATCTCCGAGAAGAGTTAAAGCCTCTTTTGCTCCATTCGTCTTTCTAACAAAAAATCACATTCACGATTAAAGGAAACAAGATTTCAGGTCATGATTTGGAGATTTGACAATGGCTATCGATTCAAACGTCAAAATAGAGAAAGTATCAAGAAAAATATACAAAGATTGTTGATAACCATTAATGGAGACCAAATTCAGCGTCCTCTTGGTTTCTAGAGAATATGATCTGACGTAACAAAGATGGATCATTAGATCGGTTTTGATGTCAGCAAATGATAGCGCATACAAACTCTTGCGAGATAAAGTGATTTCATTTTCTTAGTTCTACCGTTTATCGACTACTTGGACAAGTTGAGCGTGGGTGATATTCATAATAGCTCTATCCAACAGTAGCGTGTTATGATTTCATCCACAAGTACGAAGACAAATATTCGTGTTCCAAAAAGTGCTTTTTTACGTGTGAACCCTCTTATTATTCGTTTGAGTAGAACTGGATTCTCCGACCCCGTTGAACTTGATGATCGTGGAGAGGAGACTCCGGTTGGACGCGTCCTTGCGGGAAGATAATGATCGGATGGACCGATGAATTATTACTGTAAGTCTGTAACAATCCTAGACTCTACGTCCCCTCTCTCTCTCTCTCTCTCTCTCTCTCTCTCTCTCTCTCTCTCTCTCTACTAACTACAGCAGTCCGGCGGGAGAATCATCTCCGTGGATCTAGAGGACAGTAGTCTGGTCAAGGAAGGCTATAGAATTGGGACTAAGGAGAGGGAGGTTGAGTAGCGCCTGAAAAGGAGAGTATGGGGAGGGAGAACTCTTCCCTGCCCACTGCGGCGGACGCTCCCCTGCATGCGGCAAAGTTAGTGGCGCCGGCGCTGCATCGCTCAGGCGCCCTGCCGGCGGCGACGCGCCGGTCAATCTCTGCACGAGCTGGCGGAACCCTCGCGGCTCCACCTTGTAGACCTTAGGCAGCGCGGCAGACTTCCTCCACGGCTTCGGCGTCGGCTTCCTCACGGTTTGCAGGCTGTAGGAAGTTGTTGCTGGCGGAGCCCCGAGACTGTATCTCTCGTTGAACGACTGCATGGACGGAGATTTTGGGAGAGAGAATGAGTGTGAAAGAGGAAACAGATGTTGTTCTTGTGGGAAGGCCGGTATTTGTAGAGTCGTTTTTTCGCGGTGGTGGTCAAAAATTGCGTCTCTCACCTTCTCTTCCGAACACAGTCTCTCTCATTATTATTTCTATGGGCTGTGGCTAATAAACACGAAAAATTGACAATAATTAGAAATGATCTACAGTGATTAATGCTCAAGGTTCACGAAAAGCATGATCGCGGAAAAATAACATTTCTGCGTGCCCATTAATACATAAGAGCTTTTCCCTGTCCATGAGAAAGGATCACAGCAGAGGAGATTCAGTCGCGGTCAAATTAGGCTGCGGGTCTTCAATAGTCAAGTACTTCGGCGCCGGGCTTCTTCGGGGAACCGTGTGAACGTAAATTACGGACATCAAGCCATCAACAGTCGACGCCAACATAAAGGGGAGGGAGGGAGAGAGAGAGAGAGAGAACCCTGTTCCATAATACCTCTAGAGAACCCTTTGATATGACTTCAACCACACCCCATGGAGGTATGGACTCACCAAGATAATATAGCTCTCATGAAGATTGATAGTAACATTGAGTGTTCATCGTACCTTTCATTGCAATATACTTCAAGATGTGAATAGCCCTCTAAATCACATAGTATTGGTTATAGATGTTACCAAATCACATAGTACCTTTTAAGCCAAATCTTGGAAGAAAGGTTTTTGATACTGGTTGAAGATATAGAAAGGGGTGAGGGGTTGAGAAATTGAAGGAGGCAATCAAGTACAATCATGCCACCAACTTATACCCTTGAATTATTCTAGAATTGTATCAATACATGTTTTATATATGTATATGTATATGTAGATTAGTTATATAGTTCTAATTTAATTACATTTTTCATCTAGACCTCACTACTATTTTTTTGTTGCGATATGAATGTGGAGAGAAAAAGTGAACCTGAGGATTGATACTCTCTTACACTAACAAGATCTCTTACCGGTGACACTCCCTTTCTCTCTAGATGTACCAAACAGAACATGAAATCTGATAACATAGAATTAATACTTGAAATTACATGACTATTAGTACATTTTACCACATAAATCATTCCATTCTTGTGCATGTTATCATATTTTGAGTGCATATTCATCATTCTATGCTATTTACCACAAAAATTTCCAAATGCATAATTTTAAGGGTTAATCATGTATAAATCAAGTTAAATTTTAAATAGATTATCCCCATTTATATTTGAGATTTTATTTAAATTTCAAATATAAATAATAAGAGAAATATTTTTATACACACTCATCTATTTTTCTAGTTTAATTTTCAAAGAAAATGATTATATTTTTTAGTTAAAAATTTATTATATTGTTATTTATTAAATTCAAATGCATACAATGATAGATTATTAAATTTTTTATAAAAAAAATTTAGATGAAAAAGGAGTTCTATTTTGAAAGTTATGAATTTTTTTAATTTGGAATGATTTTTTAAAGAATTTTTCTAAGTTTTTTGAATTTATTTTAATTAAAAATGTTGAAGAAATAATTTTTAAGTGTGTGCTGACGTGTTGGATGACATGGCATGCTCGCTTGCATGTCGTCATGTGGCGGCGAATACTTGTGCCATGTGGCGCATGTGGGGTGCATGTTTGGCATGCTTCATTAGTGATTAAGTGCCCTTAATGGGCATAAGCAAACAACATAGTCCACTTCTACATTTCTATGCAAAACTTTGTTTATTTTTTGCAATGTGGGACTATGTTTGTCTTTCTGCCATATAAGTGACGTGGTGCAACAAGAGGCTTAGATCGCATGATCGAATGCAAAGCATTGATCATCACTTACGCGGGAAGGGTCGTGACCACATTTGATTCGCTAGTATTTTTTCTCTTCACAATAAAATCGTGATCATCGTATTTTGATGGGATGGCTGGCATTACCTTGATGATTCTTTTCAAAACACTGTGACACATGGCAAGATCCTATGGTTCCTGAACTTTAAAATGATCGATCTAATGACTAGCATTTGATCCAACAATTGATCTTCATCAATGGCCCATCTAAGGGCGATGTGGCGTGATCTGAGCATCCATTGGCCCAAAAACACACGATTGGATGTTTGGGAGCAATTTATTCTCATTTTAAAGGCATTTTTCTTTATTTTTCAAGGTGTTGGCATGGCTAAATCTTAGCTGTTGCGATCTTAATGCTCAAATCAGACGCCTAAGGCTTAAAACAACCTATTAAAAGCCTTTTTAGCCCAAAAACTTATATAAAAGGGTCCTCTCCCCCATTTTCTCTTGTTCTTGAATATGTGAGGCCTTTTTATGGAATTTTTTTGAGATTTAGTCAAAATTCAATCAAATTGGATGATGAATTGAAGTGAGTAATTGGAAAAATTAGTATTTTTGGAAAGAAGACTCCAAGAAGAAATAAAGAATTGAAATAAAGAGGGAAAAATAAATCGCGAAAAGAAAGAAATTGATAAAATCATAAAAAATTAAGCTAATCTATGCATAAAAATTAAAATTTAATGTTACAGGATGAAATATTAGGAAGAAATCTAATTGAAAACTGCACTCAAAATGATCCAATTTATTGCAGGATCAAGGCTTTTTATTATGTGTTTTGAAAAATGAAAATTTAGAGTTCAAGGATTAAATTCTTCCTTCTCTCTTGACTAAATCTTAATTTTAGACACTCCCTCAACACAGAAAGGAGTCTAAAAGAAGAAGAAAAATAAGGGATTTGAGGATTGAGATGTCCAAAAGGTTTAATTGATTGAAACATCTAAGAATGTTTTACACCATCGAAGAAGAGGAGTATAAATAGATGAAAATTGGGTTTGGTCATTAAATTTGCTCCTTCATCTTGAATCTATGGCTTAGGTGTAATGCTTGGAGTTGAATTGACATTTTTAAGTCATGACTGTTAGATCTTCATCAGAGCGCCCCAATTTGCCACATTATTGCGTGTACAAGAATTGTCGTGTAGCCACTGCCATTTGATCTCTATCAAACGCCTTAGATGCATACACGTGTCCACAGAAGTCCATCATGCATGATTAATCTCAATCATTATAATTTCTTAGATGAACGGTTGGGATCACACAATTCAAATAAAACAAATCGACGTCAAATCGTGATGTACCATGTACCCCTTCAAATAAGTGAAGATCAACAGTCATGATTTACTCCACTAATCAATCGTCTCGTATCATGTCACGTCACTTGCAAAGAAAGAAAGGAAAAAATAGTCCCACATTAGAAAAATTAAGGAGATGCTACAGGTATAAAAAGGCACCACTTATAAATGGTTAGCTCATGCTCTAAACAAGGCGCTTAACCATCAACTGCAAATGCTAATGATGTGCACACCCATGTGCCATGTGGTGTGCACACACGTCGCCATGATGCGACACACAAGCACACTCATCATGTCAGCTGTCACGTCATTGCTGCATATAAAACTAATTTTTAATGTTATAATTTAAATTAAATTCAAAAAAATTCATAAAAGTTCCAGAAATATCTAAAAATAAGAAAATTCATAACTTTCAAAATATAACTCCTTTTCCATCGAATTTTTTTATTATAAATTAAATAATATATCATTCTAAACATATAAATTTAAGAAATTACAAGAGAATAAATTTTTAACTCAAAATACACTTATTTTATTTGAAATATAAAAATTTTTATTCAATGAGTGTATAAAAAAATATTTGCTCTCATTATTTTGCATTTAAAACTCAATTATAAAATGAGAATAATCTACTCTAAAATATGAAATTTTAATTATGCATAGTTATCCCTTAAAATAATGTATTTTGAGATTATAACTTTAAATTGCATAGAATGATAAATATGCACTCATAGTATGATATCATGCATATGAATGAAATATTTTATGCCTTAATTTGGATTAATAATCATGTAATTATAAGTATAAATGGCATGTTATCAATCATCAATCCAATTCCATATGGATTTGACCTATATTCACTACACTTGCTTTGAATAATCTTTAGAGTGAATTTGAGTTTATTTTTTATGTGTTCAGACGTGACTTAATAAGTGCATGAGCTACCCTAAAAAACACGTTCATAAGAAATCTCCCTCAATTTCTTGGTGATGAAATCCCTTCAAGGTTCTTAAGATGTTCACAAAGGATCACTAGCTCATGACATAGTAGTGTGTTTGTCTTAACATGTGTAATTTACTTTTAAATTGAGATGGTACTGATTTAAATCACATATCATTATTTTAATCATGCTAGCTGCATTTTAATTGAGTTTTATTTATTTTAATCATGTTAGTTGTGTTTTTATAATTTTTATTTATTTACATCACATTTATTGTGTTTATAATCAATATTTCAATCTTGGAATAGGAAGGCCTTGTTTACATTCATGTGGACTTGAATTCTGAGTAAAAAATAGATACTTCTCTCTATATCCACTCTTAATTTGAAAAAGCTGAACCCAATGCTTGAAAAGTAGATCTAATGTCCAAAAAAATGTGGCTAAAAGTTTATAGCTGAAGAAGTAATCTTGGGAATGAAGCTTAGGGAAAACTAGAAACTTCTCTCTATATCCACTCTTAATTTGAAAAATGATACTGACCACCACTGCAATAAGCAATAATTGATTGCCAAAGCATCTTATTAGATCAAGAAAGGAAAAGCAATCATTGATCACCATCAAAGTGGATTTTGACTGCCAACACATTCCCTAATGCAAAAGAAAATTCAATCTTCATGAAAAGTGAGGAACATGTATAATCTTGTGAAAGAACTTTAAATATATAATTGTACCACTAATGGCATGGAACCCTAGAAAGGGAAAAAGAATAATCAATCGAACTTTGATTTGGGCAATATGGAGATAAAAATTGAGCCCAAAGAGATACCTTAAGCTCTTATGCTAGTGAGAAGAGAGAATGTGAAAAAAATGATGGCTTCAATCCTCTATAGAGAGAGAGAGAGCCCTAAATATAGAGGAATAATTTGTCTTACTAGATTAAGCCCAATAGGGAGTATAAGAACAATTTTTACCACAAAAATACAAGAGATAAACACACACACACACACACACATATCTCTTCGCAACCATCAAAATATTAAATACACACATATATGTATAGTCCATTGTAGCTCGTGCATTTGAAAACCAACCTAAAGGAAAGTGAAAACTAGTTGGGATCTAAAGCTTGATAAGCCCCCAAAATTTTTTTGAGAAGATTGAATGTAATGTGATGGGACGAGACCACGAGGTTGTTGATTTGACACGATCTCGTGTCAAAAATATTTCTGAACTTACCAATTTTGGGAAATTAACTCGAATTAAGGGGTATAATGGTAAATAAGGGTCGAATCCACATGGAATTAAGGTATTTTCGAGAGATCTTTTAGAAATTGATCAAATTGGATGATGAATTGAGGTGAAAAATTAGGGAAAATGGTAGATTTAGAAAGATAACTCAAAGATGTATCCACGGAATCAAAAATCACTTGATTTGGATCAGAACGCACGTGCTTGATCAGTGATCCGTGGACCTCGCGTCCACGCGATCTATGCGCGATCTTCATCGCGCCTTTGATCCAACGGTCGATCTTACCTGAAATAAGGGGATTAGCCCCACACAGAGTAAATTTAGGAAAACCGACGGGTTTATAAAGTGCGGCGGTTATGAGGGGTAATAAATTCTCTCCCGATAATCGCGAGACTATATGTATTATAACCCAACTATATATATAAGTAAATATAAATATCATGCCACGTCACATCGCCGCGTAGGGGCCGCGTGGGCCCACGTGGTGCTGCCACGTGGCCCTTGATAACATGCAATCTTAACATGATAAAACATGATTATTAATGCAAATTAAGGCATAAAAAATTACATTTATGTGCATGTTATCATACTTTGAGTGCATTTCTATCATTCTATGCAATTTCTATGTTATAATCTCAAAATGCATTAATTTAGGGTTAATTATGATGAATTAAAGATTAAAGATTTTATAACCCATCTTTACTTGAGATTATAAGTGGTTTTTAAAGTTATATAATAAGAGAAATCATTTTTTATAAACATTAATTTAATTTTCTAAAGTTAAAATCTTAAAGAAATGAATGTATTTTTGAAATAAGAATTAAATCTCTTTTTATTTAAATAATTTGACTTTTTGAGAATGATAATTAAATTTCAGATCAAATGAAAGAAATTTGGATTAATTTGGAGTTGTATTTTAAAAGATATGATTTTTACAATTTTTAGGGATTTTTCTGGATTTTTTGTAATTTAATTTTTGATTTAAAACGTTAAAATAATTAAAAAAAATTGAGAAAAATAATTTTATTTTTCGCGCGGGCCCCACGTGGATGCGACGTGGCACTTAGGGCCACGTGGCAGCACCACGCGGGCCCATGCGGCGCCTACGCGGCACATATATACTATATTCATATTTATTACATATATATATAAATGGGTCTTCAGCCTTGCCTATATGGGAAGGGGTAATCGACCCTTTAATCCGTCGGGCCTTATGAAACCCGACGGATTCCACTAATTTCTTCCGTGTGGGACTAAAGTCCCACACAGTGTTTTAACGTACAGGACGTGGCGCGACGAGGATCGTTTGATCGGGATGACGCGTTGATCTCATGCGTCGATCACGTGAATGCTGGACCACTGATCCATCAATCAGGCACGTGGCTTAAAGGAGTTGTTATAACGGTCGGATTTAGCGAGACGTGGCAGCATCACACGCTTCGATCACGTGGACGCGCGGACCACCGGAGATCATCAAAAGTACGTGCTCTTAGTACTGAGTTATGACGGCCAGGATTAAATCTTGGGGGGAGCATCTGACGCGTCGGATCAAGATCCAAAGGCGTGGATTTAAGGCATTTTATAACGCCTGTTTTGAAAGCTTCATCAAGACCGCTGGATCACGATCTAACGAGTTACGAATCGACGCGTTTTTAAACGCATACGATCCAAGCTCATCTCACGCGTCAGATCGCAATTGGACGGCTGGGATTTAACTATAACGGTTCGTGATGAACCGTTTCATCACGACCGTTAATCAAGGAGATCGGACGGTTTTCCCCATTTCGCCCTATAAATAGACGAGTTCTTCGTGGTTTGTATGGATTCGAGAAGGAATTCACCTAATTGACCCATCTAAACCACTCCTTTCTTGAATCTCTCTCTTGTAATCGCTTCTAGACTCGAAATCGTGTCCACGGAGTGTTTATAAGAGAGATTTTGACGATCGTGTGAGGAGAATTTTTATCTTGAACACCGATGTTCACGATTGAATTCATGGAATGAATAGCTGTCGATCCGGCGATCAATTGGATCGATTTGATCGTTATCTCGGGTTAGAAAACAAGTTTATCCTCTTATCTATCGTCATGTATCATCAATTTTAGGATTAGGATCTCAATTTAAGTTTAATTTCATTTTAATTTCAATTTGTGTTCTTCGCGATTCCGAAAATTTCATCGCACTTCCATCTTTGATTTCTCCGTGATTACTAATCCAAATCGAGCGATTTTTGATTCCACGGATAGATCTTTGAGATATCTTTCTAGAAACACCATTTTCCCTAATTTCTCACCTCAATTCATTGTCCAATTTGACCAAATTCCAAAAGATCTCTCGAAAATACCTTAATTCCTTGTGGATTCGACCCTTATTTACCATTATACCCTTCAAATCACTCTTAATTCCTCAAATTAGTAAGTTTGGAATAATTTTTGAAATCGACGACCTCGCGGTCTCGTCTCGTCAGCCTTGAGTGCCACGTCGCATCCATGTGGGACCCGCGCAAAAAATCAACCCCTTTTTACCTTTTATTAAATCATTTTAATCATTTAAAAATCAAAATTAATTCAGAAAAAATCCAAAAAAATCCCTAAAAATTATAAAAATCATAACTTTCAAAATACAACTCTAAATTAATACAAATTTCTTTCATTTGATCTGAAATTTAATTATCTATCATTATAAAAAGTCAAATTATTTAAATAACAAGAGATTTAATTTTTATTTCAAAAATACATTCATTTCTTTAAGAATTTAACTTTAGAAAATTAAAGGAATGTTCGTAAAAATGATTTCTCTTATTATTTAACTTTAAAAACCTCTTATAATCTCAAGTAAAGATAGGTTATAAAATCTTTAATCTTTAATTCATCATAATTAACCCTAAATTAACGCATTTTGAGATTATAACATAAAATTGCATGGAATGATAGAAATGCACTCGAAGTATGATAACATGCTCACAAATGGAATGTTTTATGTCTTATTTTGCATTAATAATCATGTTTTATCATGTTAAGATTGCATGTTATCATAATAAAAGATATTAAATCAAATATTAAAAACATAAGGGACTAAGAACCAATGATCCTATCATCTAGTAGATATTAAAATCTATACTTGTAGGGTTCACTAAAAGAGTTCTTGAAGCCGTTCAAGTGTTAACATATAATAGTGTCCGCATAATCATTAGATGATTGGATCTTCTTTAAAGCTCTTCACTAAGAGATAAAGAGAAGAAAGGGGAGAGTTTTTAAAAAGACTCGCATGTGAACCCTTAGGTGTGGTTGTTCTCCTCTTATTTATTGTCACTAGGTATATAGTTTTTTTTATAAAACCCTTAAAATTATGTCTAAATCTATCAGTATCCATTGACGTTATGTTTGATAGCCTCTAGGTCCAAATATCTTGTTAGTTAATAACTCAGTGGAACCAATAACACTTATAGGTGTACCTGATGAATTATTTATATCAACAAATAGATTCATTAATCAAAAATCAATTTGATCCAATTCACAAGTTGAGTTATCATCTTACAAGGCGCCAAGCAACACTACGTGCTCTAGGAGATATGGAGCATATAAGAACTCCTTTATAGAACCTTGCATGAGACTTAGCATATATGTTTAATACTTTATTTGCATGAGACTCATGAGTGACTTAGTGTATGGTCAGTTGTCAGACCATAATCAGTTACTAAGTTAGTATTGACACATGCAAGAAATCACTTGGAACACTGATATGTGTAAAATCATGGTCGTTGAAATTGTAAGTGATGATATTATATGATGGCTTATACAATCACACTTCCATGTATCTAGTTTATGTTCATTGAAATGAAATTTATTCATTGTCATTCTTGTGTGATGTTTTGAATAAAGTTTATAAGCATTTCTAATGACTATATGAATTATGATGAGATCATAATACATTGATTACTAGTCTTTAGACATGTGCTCTAAATATTCCGACTTGTGGGACATTGACAAAGGACATTGAATTAGCTAGAAAGCGTAGCACTTTTGATTCGATTCATATGATGAGTATGGCTGATCCTGTAGCCACTAGTGTGGAGAAACTAAGGATAGATAGTAGGTGCTCTTTGGAGAAAGAATTCATTGAATTGATCCCTATAAATTTTTGAATGGTATTATACCTAACTGTCAATTAGGTTTATTCATGTCACGGTGCCCATACAAGCCTTGTGAGAATTCTCTCTTTTCTTCTCTTTCTCTCTTGGTGAAGAGCTTTGAAGAGGAGATCCAACCATCCGGATAACGTGTGGATATCGCTAGAGGCTAGACACTTGAATAGCTTCAAGAACTCCTTCAAGGAAACCCTATAAGTATGTTTTCTTATTCATACTAGATGATAGGATCATCTATTCTTGGCGGCTTGGTGTTTTGAATATCTGATTTAATGTTTTCCGCTGCATGAGATGTTTAAATCAAAATTTTGAAAGTTTATCGATATCATAACCTAACATTTTCAAGTAAGAAGCTTCAACCTAGAAGCAATTCTGTATAAATCCTATAATGGACCTCAAAAGTATCGTGTACGGTTAGAAAATAACCCATAATATACATTCTAGTCAGGAATTAGTAATATTTAGATTTTGGTACCCAAAATCCTTCAATTGGGTTCATGAATGATGACAAAATGGGATGACACTTGATCCTTAATGGTATGGGATACGTGGATATTGATGTAGGATAATTTGAAATGGAGATAAGTATGATGATGATGATGATATAATTAAGAAATAATCCTACAATTGAATGAATGACCTATGAATGATATCAATGGGGCTAGGTATATAATTCAGAGGAATAATGTTCAAGATAATTCGGAATTTTGTGAAGATAAATGATAATAAGGGAATTTTAGTATAGAGAATATAAAATAGAGAATTAGAGAATGGAAAATATAGGATAGGGAATATGAAATATCCAATATAGAATAGTTAATATTAAATAATGAATATAGAAGTTATGATTTAAAACAGAAGATATAGAATAGATAAAATAAGAGTTCGGTTTATAGGGGAGAAGCGTAGGAGTAAAAGAATAAGATGATGAACGGATAGAGTATTGACTGGGCTATATGTGATGAAAGATTTCGGATAAGAGATGTATGTGATGTAGAGAGAGAAGAGATAGGAGGAGAGGAGGATGTTGAAGACGTTGATAAGAAGAATGAGTCGTGATGAGGGTGATGGACAGTGAGAGAGATATTAAGAGAGAATAGACTGACGACTGGGTTTAAATAATAGAGGATAATTTCGGATTTGTGAGGGAGATCGGGGATGGGTAAGAAGAGGAGAAATTGTTGGACTTACGGATCTTGACGAAGAACTATAGTTCATGAAAAGATAAAAGAGGATATTACCTTAATTTGTCGTGAAGTGGATGCTCTTTGAGATCACTAATCGTTTGATTTCTTTCTTTGAAGTGGATGAAAGAGGACAGAAAGGGAGGGAGAAAGGGAAAGAGAGATAGAAATCGGAGAAGAGTCTGCGGAAGGGAGTTACGGGAAAACACGAAACACAGAGGTGAAAATCACCGAAGAACCAAATTTCATTTAAAAAACAACTGCCGTTTTTCGTTTACAATTGCTGCTCTTATAGGAGAAAAGAGAGGTTTCGAAACGGGATAGGTAGTTAAACAGGTGGTTACGCGTCTTCTCGTGGACCGTCTCACATCTTCCCAGTTTCTGATTCTTGTATGAAGGTTGACCGCGGAATCGTCTCTATCTCGTGTTGACACGTGGTAAGTGGCGATTACTTTTGTAGAAGGAAGGCTTCAGAGTGACTGAGTCAATGCTCGTAGCCGCTTTAACCTCCGTGCAAGAGGAGATGCGTGGACTTCTCATTAAGCCTCGATAGTTCGTATCACTGGAGATAATTCTGAATAATCCCTTTAAAGATAGTTACGGCCTATCTTCGTGAACGTATTCTTGTCTCTTCTCTGCTCCTGAGAAATAGGGAGATAAAACGCCGAATACTTCGTAATCTTCAGAAACCGTCGAGGCGTGATTCACGTGAGAGATAATCCTCTCTATTAAAAGTCTTCTTTACAGCCATCGAGATCGATTTTATAGATCTTCGTTGCTTCCGTGCTTGTGACAGTTGATGACGTGGATGTTTAAAGTGTTGATGTGATGCCGTCGGAATTCTGAACGCGTTGGAGACGCTCGATATCCTCTTGTCGTTTGAGCTTAATAGTTGTAATCGTAAGAATATGCAGTCACTGTACTTGGTGATAAGAGGTTGACGCTGTCGCCTAATGGCCGTGGGTGACGGGGTTGACTGGGCCACGTGGGGAAGGAAAACAAGGCAGGGGTGAGTAATGCGAATTCGTCGAGGTCGCAGGGTGACTTGGCGGCAACGCAATTCGCGATGAAGATGGAGAGGTAAGGATTCAGTTTGGTATGCGAGACGCGGAGAGAAGAGGGGAGTTTGACCATAGAATGCTCAGCAATCTTTTGCTATGTCCCGGTTCCACGTCAGTAGGGAGATGATAAGTGGCTTCCATGATGACTGTAGGATGTTACTTAAACCTTTTGATGTTGAGAAATTCTCTGGATGAGATGTAGGAAAGGCTGAGACGGATGTTGATATTGAGGACATCCTCCTTTTCTTCAGTTCACCTGAGATATGCTTGAAAATCTTGAGCAACCAGTGTCTTGATACTCTGTCTTCATGAAGCTTGATTCAGTGTGAAATATGGTGACAATTAATAGGGCTTGTGATAATCCTTCTTCATGCTCTTCTTAATTGGCTTTAGCTATTTTCTGTGCTCTTATAATGGCTGAAGGATGGAAGATGTAGACTCGTTGGCCTTGATAAGTGTTATAAGTCTTGGATAATTAGGAGAATGGTCCTTGGACAGCTCTCCTTGCTGTAATCTTCTCTAGTGGCATCTTTCTTCCAACTTTTATCAACATTTCATTGTTCTTCTTGTCGATCTATCTTCATACTTGCATGGGTTATTCATGCAAAAGGCTTTGTCTTTGAATTAGAGCTAGAAGATAGCTTTCTTCCATAAGTTATCACATGTAGATCTCTTCTAAATTTCTATTTAGGGGTGGTTTTCAAAGAAAGAAGGAATATGTCACAATGGTGTTCCTATTGATGTTTCTTGAGATCATTATTCATAACTATAAAAGGTACCTATGATATAGTGGATATAGTTTGGAAATTAGGAACCTATATCAAGGTAGAAGGTGGTTGACTGACGAGACGAAACCACAAGGTCGTCAATTTTCACACCGTCTCGTGTCAAAAATAATTCTAAACTTACCAATTTGATGAAAATTATTCAAATTGAGGGGTATAATGGTAAATAAGGGTCGAATCCACAAGAAAATAAGGAAATTTATGAAGTTCTCTTCGAAATTGATGAAATCGGACAATAAATCGATGGTAGAAATTGAGGAAAATGGTATATTATGAAAGATAACTTCAAATCCCTTCCAGGGAATCAAGAATCATTGAAATTGATCTTGATTTCACGGAGAAATTGAAGTTTGAAGTAGAGGGAAATTTTTGAACGTGAAAATTGCAAAATTGACTAAATTTAAATGAAATTAAACTTGAAATCCTAATCTAAATCAAAATTAAACATGATTGGATGATAGATTAGCAAAAACTGACTCCACTAACCCCAAATAGAGATCAAAGTAACACGATTAAACCTCTTAATCGTTGAAACCGTGAAGAACGCAATCGTGGAGTTCTAGCTTCGATTTCTCCTTCGTCTTTCAACCAAATCTCGATTTCAAGCCCTTCGTGGATGCGGAAATGAGAGTAGAAGAGGATGGAATCGAGAGATTCGAGAAGGGAGGTGTCTAAACAGATCAATTTTCTTAATTTCTAACTCGAATGCTTACAAATTGGAAGAACATGCCTTATTTATACACTTTTTGGGCGTAACCGTCCGATCAAAACGATCAACGGTTACGATGGAACGGTCCATCGTGGACTGTTCTAAAAAAAGTCGCAGCCGTCGGATAGTGGATGGAGCGCTCAGATGAAGTCCAATGAGATGCGTTATAAAACGCATCACATTGGTGCCGTTGGATCATGATCCGACGCTCCAGATGTACTCCCGCGCGTTAAATCTGAACCGTTATAACGATTCATTTAAAGACACGTGCGCTTGATGGTGATCTGGTGGACCATGAGTCCACACGATCCACGCGCGCTAATCGGTGAGCCCCTTAATCGATGCTCCTCATTCGACCAAGTCACCTGCACTCAAAATAGTTGTGTGAAACTTAGTCCCACACGGAGAAAATCAAAGAAGATAGGCGGGTATATAAGGTACGCCAAATATATGAGTTAGCATAATTCAGATAATCGGAAGGCTTATATGTACGATAAACCATATATTTACGATAAATATGAATAATACACCTGTCACATCGCGCCGCGTAGGCTCCGCGTAGGCAGCCGCGTGACGCTGCCACATGGCCCTGAGTGCCACGTCGCATCCACGTGGGTCCCGCGTGAAAATAAACCACTTTTTGCTTTTATTTTAATTGTTTTAATTGATTTAAAATCAAAAATAAATTCAGAAAAAATCAGAAAAATCCCTAAAAATTAGAAAATTTGATAACTTTTAAAATATAACTCCAAATTAATCCAAATTTCTTTCATTTGATCCAAAATTTAATTATCTATCATTCTAAAAGCTAAAAATTGACAAATAATGAGAGTTTTAAATTTTATTTCAAAGACATAATTATTTTTTAAGTGTTTTCTATTAAGAAAATATAAATAAATGTTTATAAATTGATTTCTCTTATTATTTTAGCTCTAAAAACATATATAATCTCAATTTAAGATGGGTTGTTAAATTATTTATCTTTAAATCATCATATTTAACCCTAATTTAAAGTATTTTTGAGATTATAATGACTTTTTCATAGAATGATAGAAAAATAGACATAAATATGATAACATGCATGTAAATGAAATCATTTATGCCTTAATATGCATTAATAATCATGTTTTATAATGTTTATTTAGCATGTTATCATTGACTTGGTCCATTCAAGGGATTCTAATTATCTAAGGATAAGGGTTTAATTTCTTTTGACCAAGTCAATCTTTGGATTAGTTTATAATTGGAGGAGGAGGGAAGAAATTTCCCTTTGAATCTACACTATCTTTCAATGTTTTAGAGAGGTCTTCTTCATTCACTTAATGAATGGTGAGTTTCTAAAACTCATGAGTAAGGAGGAGGATAGTATCTTGTTGTTGATGATGATGAGATCTCTTCCTTAAGTTATAACTAGGTTCACTTGGAACCCTTGTGTTCATGTTTTGAAATAATTCTCCATCAAATATCCAATACTTTCACCACATGATAGACTCCAAAGGAGGGTATCAATCGTTGTGGGTGACGATATCAGATATCGATATGGATGTCTGATATTGTCAAGTGATATCAGATATCTTTAAAGATATCTGATATCGTTAGTATATATTACATTATTTTTCGTTGAATCTCATTAAACAAATTTTAATTTATTTAATACTTTTTTGCCGTATCTGATATGCACACCAGTGCCCTTACTAGTATCTAATAACCTTAATTGTGTCAGATATCAATGATGATATCTAGTACCAAATTGTGGGCGCTTGATATCAATGTAATGAAGTTATTTTATATGTAAAATGAGATGTATCATATCGAATGAAGTGTACTTTGTCTTGCTTAGTTTTTCCTATTAACGGTTCATTATTGACCCTTGAACAAGTTTCACCTCGATTTTAGAATTGACTATTCAAGGAGTTGACTTTGACTTGGTTTCTGTTGACCTTGACCATTCATTTGTCTTTGACATTTCTCTTTGACTCTTGAACTTTTCTTGTGTCCACTTAAGCTTAAGTTGGTTGCATCTTGAATTGGATTATCCTTGACTTACATTGAAAATTTAGTAAGTTGATCGTGCATTTACTGCTAACACCCTCTTCGATGATGTTAATGCATATAATATAGTGTGATGTAAATGAATATAATATAGATTATATGATGTCATTAAATAAGACATTATAATAGATAAATAATACAAATAAATGAGAGAAGAGATTAGTGGACTCTTTTTTTGTCTTGATGGTTCCTTGATGATTTCATAGCCATGTCCTTCTCGATAAACTCATAAAGATACTGAATTTTATAAAATAATGAGATCAATGTGAGGAAGAGTAATCTTGGGAGATATAATATGATTATGATCTAGAAATTATGAACTTGGGAGTATAAAAATTATGATCTATATATTTTTTAGATAATGATAATTATGTGATTTGAAGACTTTGATGATGACAATGATAACATAACCATGATAGATTGATGTGATGATGATTGGATGAATATTGAGAATTTTTTTAAAAAAAGTAGAGAGGAAAATCTTAGTAGACATCGAGCGACCTTCAAGCCCCTCAACATTAGGAATAGAATGGAAGGTGAATTTAAATAGGTAAGAAGATGAAATATGGAGAGGAGATGAAGAGAAAAAACTTATACTCAGAGGGAATACAATAATATTGAGAGTACTCAAAGGGAAAAATAAGATTTCTTCATTTGGAGAATCTTGGGATTCATGGGCCAAATGTTTTGAGGCCTTAATGTGCCTTATCAAACTCCCCCTCAAGGTAGATCACTGATGTTAATCGTATTAAGATTTATATTAGAGAGTATCATGGGCAACACATGTTATGATCTTGGTGAAGATGTCTACTAGTATCTTGTTGTATATTTGAACTATCCGATCTTGGTTTGTAAAGCGTCGGCTCTTGATGAGAGCATAAAAATGATTGTCAGTACTCATAAAATGCTCTTACATGATTATACTAAACTCTTGAATATGATATTTCACCCACCATTTCATGACTAAAAGTTTTTATTAGATAATTGTCTTGATATAGAATTTCTTTATATAAATGTTTATTATTTAATTTCAAGAAAATTTATAAAACAATCGAGGAGAACATCCTCTAAAGGGAAAATCTTGAAGGAAGGAGCATACTTTAGGGGCTATTAAAGCATAAAAGGGGGCCGATCAATGCCAATAGGGAGGGGATGCTAAAAGAAGAAATGATAAAAAAAATTTGGCCTTCTTCTTCATCTTTTTGACGAAACGGTTTCCCACGGTCGTTGAAAATACACAATTTCATGTCAAAGTAAATACAAAAACTCACCAATTTGAATGTTTAATCAAAATTGACTAGTATAATGGTGAATAAGGGTTGAATCCATAGAGAATTAGGGGGATTTTTAAATTTTCTTAAAGTTCGATCAAAATCAAACAATGAATTAAGGAGAGAAATTAAGGAAATTAGTATTTTTGGAAAGAAGACTCCAAGATGAATCCATAGAATCAAAATCACTCAATTTGGATCAATATTCGCAAAGAAATAAGTGAGAGAATTAAGAAGATAAAAATTGGTCATGAAGAGAGAGAAATCTAAAATTTTTTGTAAAATTAAGCTATTATTTTTAATAAAAAATAAAATCTAATGCTATAGGAAGAAAGATTAGGAAGAACACATGTAATCTAACTCAAAATTGCACTTGAAATGATCAAATTTATTTTTGGATTAAGGCTTTTCATTCGACATTTCAAAAAATAAAAATTCATGCTGAATTCTTCCCATTCTCTTGAAAAAAATCTTGATTTCAAACATTCCTCCAATGCGAAAATGAGTCTAGAATAGGAAGAATATAGGAGATTTGAGGATTTAGATATCCAAATGGTTTGGTTAATGGAAACATCCAAGAATGCTTTACATTGTTGTAGAAAGGGGTATAAATAGATGAAAATTGGGCTTGGCCATTTGATTTGCCACTTCATGTTCAATCTATGGCCCAAATAAAACTCTTGGAGTCGAATCAATGATGTTAAGTCGTGTCCATCAGATTTAATATGGAGCATTCAGCTTTTGCCGCATCATCGTGTGTATACGAATCGTCGTGAAACACTCACCGTTTGATCTTCTGTGCATGCCCACGATGCTGCAACACGTCTCTCCAAGGAGTCCATCGTGCACATTGAATTTAGACTATTATAAACTCCTTTGATGGATGACTAGGATTCACTTTTTTTGATAACATGAATTGTCGCCCAACCAAAGCGTGCCGCGTACTCCTCCAAAGTGAAAATCAACGATCACAATTAAATTGACGAATCGAATGTCTCACATCTTGCCACATCACCATAAAGAAATAAAAACCGAAATAGTCCCACATTGGAAAAATTAAGGTGAAATATCAGGTGTATAAGGGCGATGTGGTTAGCTCATGCCCTAAACAAGGCACTTAACCACTAATTGTGCACGCTAATGATGTGCACACTCATGCGACACATGACGTGCGCACATATTGCCATATGTTGACACGTCAGCATGCTCGCCATGTCGTCTACCACGTTAGAACATATAAAAAACTTATTTTTTATCTTTTTAAATTTAAATAGCTCAAAATAAATCCAGAAAAATTCAAAAAACTTCCAGAACAATCCCTAAAAATTAGAAAATTCATAACTTTCAAATACAACTCCTTTTCAATCCAAATTTTTTTCATAAAAAATTAAATATCTATCATTTTAAAAATTCAATTTTAATAAATAACAAGAGAATAAATTTTATCTAAAAAATGCACTCAGGTTATTTGAAGGATAAAACCTTAAAAAGTGAATGAGTGCATAAAATGTTTTTTTCTCAATTATTTTGCATTTAGAACTCATTTATAATATTTAATTTAAAGTGGGAATAATCTACTCTAAAATATCACTTTTAATTATGCATGATTTATCCCTAAAAATAGTGTAGTTTGAGATTATAACTTTAAATTGCATAGAATGATATGTATGCACTCAAGGTATGATAATATGCAAAAGAATGCAATGTTTTATGCCTTAATTTGCATTAATAATGATGTAATCATAATTATAAGTTGCATGTTATCGATTATTTAAGTATAATTGTGCAAATAAGTTGAATCCACAAAGGATTAGGTTTAAAAGAATATGATCTTTGACACTCAAACAAATTTTATTGAATTCAACATGAAAAATTTTAGATTTATTTTAAATATTAGATTTTGGAAGATAATTATTTTATCTTTTTAGGAATCAAATCCTAAGCAAATCACCTTGAAAATAGGTGAGAAGTCAAATAAAGAAGCTAAAGATCAAAATCACAGATTAGGAGAGAGAATATATGAAAATGTTGAAATTCTCTTCATCTAAGTAAAAATATTTAAATTTAAGAATACATAATAAATTATCATTGAGAATCAATATAAGTGCCTAAGAAATTAATCCAATTAAAAATTATCTTTGATTTCTAATGATATGTCTTAAATAATATTCTAGAAGTTGATTTGATATTAAGAATTTATTCCCATGACATTGAATGTCTTTGATAACATGTAATATATGTTACCAAGAAATATATTTCATTTAGTTATTTTTGTAAATTATGTGAACCGTGTGGCATTTTAATGATCAATGGATGCATTGTCACATGTTTATGATGCCACATTAGCATGCCACAACAGGGTGCTTGCATGGGGTGCATAATCCTATGAACTTACCTTTTTGATGTAATATATTTCGAGAGGCATGGTGAGCTTTGGAATGTTGAATCTTGCTAAACATCATGATTCAACATGGGCCCATCATCATCACTTAAATATGAGGGGTGTATGATGTGATCTAGTGAAGGGTCATTTTAAGAGGCACAAGCAACATGGCTTCATCTAGAGTGTCCATCTAAAAGTTGAAAGTCGAAGACTTAACTGCAATTATTTGATGGTTCAGAGGACAAGTGGCATCATTTGGACCATCAAGATCAAGAGGTGCCTTGATTTGACAGTTGTGCTCTACTCCTGAAAATGGTATTCATAGATAGTTATCAATATTTTGAGCTTTAGATTTGTTTTTCCTTGAACTTCTTGACAAAAAATTCTTCTACAATCATATACATATCTATTAGACATTTTAAATTAAGATTTTTTTCAGAGAATTGTGAGAATTTGCGCTCAAACAACAAATCTTTGCCAAGAAAAGCCTTGATCTAGTGATTAATGGGTCACTTTCTTGGTGGTTTTGGGTTAGTTGAGTCTTATTTACATTAATTTTTCATCATTTAGCATTCAATTATAATGGTAGATTAAGAGAATTTTTTTGTTTTTTAGTCACTCCCTCTAACTTCGCAAATGATAGTCTCCCTCTAACTTCTTACTTTGATTTCTCCTTTGATTTAACTCTAATTTGAGCCATTTTGGATTCATAGTAAAGAATTTGGAGTTATGTAAATGTATTTTCCTTAATTTCTCACCTTATTTTATTGTTCAATTTCCCAAAAAATTTTGCATGCTCTTGATTTGTTGATTTCACTCCAAATTCTCTATGGATTTTTTTTGTGTTTGTTGATTGCTTGACTTAATAATTATTTAGTGAATTCAGATTATTTTATTTGATTTACAATTTTTCATTTTCAATTATTTTAATTCACGCTCATCATGCCACCCAAGTGACGAGCCATTGCTATGGGGTGGCAAGTACAAGTGCACGTTGGATATGAAGACATGGAATGCAGATTTGCTCAAGGCAATGAGACGCTCTAGCCGTTGCAAATATCTCCTATTAGAACTAAAATATGGGCCACAGGTGGGAGCATATCACATGGGTATCGAGTAGGTCTGCCATCTAGTAGATGTTTGATGGCTATGATCCTTGAGCGACATTGCATGATATCTACCTCGGTGCTTTGGAGCCTCCAATGGGAACACGTACCTACATGAAAAATGTTAAGTAAGACTTGTGAGTCAGATTCCATGACAATATTGTGAAGACTTCATTCATAACAAAGGAGTAGACCATCATGTACTGCTATAGCCTCCGTGGTTGTGCTTTTTTGAACATCGTAGATGTAGGGGAAAGTAAATAGAATTTACCTTGTGTCGTCACATAAGATTCTAGAAGTAGAGCCACACTTAGGCAATGCTAGGATGTTGTGAAGGTGGTAGAGCAGATTAATGGTGTATTAGCCAACCAAGTGTCATGCCAAGAATTGATGGTGCCTGACGTGTCGTTTTCGTGTGTCGTTAGCTCACAAAGACGATAGTCAAACAAAATTTATAAAACCAAACTCACAAAGACAAGATATAATAATCAAGTATTGGGTAAGTATCGGGTCGATCCACAAAGAGCAGGGTTGACTTTAATCGCAGAGTTGACTTGGTCAAACTTAGGTTTAAAAGGAGTTTTAAATAAGAGAAAATAAGATTTAAGGAATAGAAATGATATAAAGAAGCTAAATAAGAAGTTTTAAGAATTGAAATCTCGGATTTGATAGAAAAAAGTCAAAAGTCAAAGTCAAAGTGTTGACTTTGACCAACAGTAGGTGTTTTGCAAAATCAGAGAATCAAACAGAGTCATAAGAATACGAAAATTAGATATTTGGAAACTAGAGAGAAAATGGAATTTATTGATATATATTTCGTAATTTTTGGATAAGAAATGGATTTATTATGAATTATTGAAAATCAACTATCAGAAAATCCCCGAGATTAACACCTCGGAGGAAATCTTCAAATTGAATGACCAAATGAAATCCAAGTCTTGCAATTTCTATGTCAACGGAAAGCTAAGAACCAGAGGAATCTAACAAGACCAAAATTATCAAATTCTGATTTGTAAATCAAAAGTAATTGACCCCAAAAGTCAAAGTTTGACTTCTGATGAAAGATGAACAGTCCTTGGTCAAACGTCAAATTGGAGGGTCAAATGAACTCAGAATTTGATGAATTTGCTATCCACAGAAAGCTGATGAAAAGAGGAATTGAAACCAAAATTGAGTGATTTGGAATTATAATCAAAGAGATATCCTATTTTCAAAATCAGCGACTTTTTGGACCTAAAATTGGGGAAAATGAAGAACACTATGAACTAATTTGCAAAAAAAAACTTCTAAATCTAATAAAAACTCAAATTGCCTCTTGATAACCGATCGAATCTTACTACTAACCCGATTTCCGCAAGAATGGGGCTTCAATTCTCGTGGATTGAAGCGAATTTGCTTGGATTCTTCCTCGCGGGTGTTCGGAATTCAAGGGGAAAATTCGATGAAATCAAAGAGAAATTCGCGATCAATCCCGCTCTAATTGCTTCGCAATCGAGTCTAAACGCGGGGGGGATCATGATGAACTATAGATCTTCCTCGAAATTCGCTTAATTTCTTCACGAATCGATCAAAAGTTCCGTTTCAAAGGGAGAAATATATTGGTTTTAAAGAGAAAAATTGGCTCGATTTCGTGGGTCATCGGAGCGGTTGTGGAGGCGATTCACAAGGGTCGTGGGAGTGGTTCCTTGGGGCGAAGTCGTAGCTCCAGGATTGGCCATGAACTGGCCACGATTTTGCTTTATTCTAGCCATGATTATCGCCGCCATCGACTACGATTGACCACGATCGGACCACAATCGGGCGTCGATCGTGCTCCAGATCCTCCAGAAGATGTCGATCAATGATCGTGGAATCGATTCCACGACGAATGGTGTGCGATCGTGGCTCGATCGGGTCGCAATAGTGGAGTTCTTCCACGACTCGTCGTAGTCGTTCGATGCTCTTCAGGTGAGGGAACGGTCACGATCGCACGATCTAGTTAAGGTTTGATCGTGAGGCGCGTCCACCGTTAGCCGTCCGATCGGGGACTATCGCGATGAGGATCCGGCGCTCTGGAGCCTCCACGTGGCATCAAGTAAGACAAGACACCTGTCCCAAAAAAATAACTTAGTATATTAAATGCAGGTATTGAAGACGTGGCCATGTCATCAAATTCGCTTTCAGCGAATCTGGAGCGGCCTACGTCGAAAGGCAGAGTTGAAATCGTGTTGCATTTTAATGCACGCGGTTTCATTTAATGCAGTGCGTGCGGCAGTCAGAGATTCCTATTGGTTCAAATTGCGACGCATTTAATGCGTCGCAAGGATCGTCTGCCACCGATTTTGTCATATTAGGCGGGGAAAATCACTCCTTTTTTTCATTGGCCGCCGCCTCCTCGACTGGCGCGCATCGAGTTAAACGGGAGAAAGACCTTTTTGTCTTATTAGGCGGGAGAGAGTATTTCCATTTTCATTGGCCGCCGCCCTGACTGACACGTGTCTTGATTTCCGCCGTGCTGATTGAATCCAACGCCCGTCGTGCGTCCACGTCACCTGCAACGGTAAGGACCGTGTGGGACATAGTCCCACACGGAGAAGATTTTGGAATTCACCGTGGTTAAATATAGGGGCACGGTAACGCATTTGCGTTACCGCCCCCAAATTCTTACCAGGGCCCACTATACCTGTGGGCCCTCCATTTGCAAACCCACCTTCCATGTGGCGCCCCACACGGGCGCCCACGTGGACCCGCCTTGTCACGTGGCCCTTCCGCTACGTGGCCGCACCGTGCGCCTCCTGCGCCCTGCGTGGGCCACCTGCAGCCCTACCACGTGGCCTCAGAGCCGTGTCGCATCCGCGCGGTGGTCCCGCGCGCCACGTGTCGGCTCGCCGGCTTCCCCGCTCGCCACGTCAGCGCCTAGAGGTAAATACCCCCTTTTTGAGATTTTATTAAATAACAATTCAATTTAAAACTCAAATATAAAATCAGAAAAGGCTAAAACTTCCAAAAATCATATCTTAAAATATACAACTCTTTTTTAATCCAAATTTTCTCCATTGGATCACAAATTCTTTTTTTTTTAATATCATGTCATTTAAAGTAAATTTAGAAAGAAGAAATCAAGATGAATTAAAATTTACTTAAATCATTTCTCATTAAACATTTTAAATCATAAATTCATCCTGAAATTATCTTTCCAAACATTTACTAAAGTCAAAAATCATTTAATAATAGAGATTACCTTCTATTAATTTAAACAAAAGATTAATCATCTATTAATCATGAAATTATCCTTAATTTATGCATAAATATCAACTTTAGTGAAATGACATGCCAATGGAGAAAATTCCTAAAAAGTATGATAACATGCATCATATTCACATAAAATAAGCATAAATATGAGTTAATTAGGATAAGAATTGAAGTTATAAATGCATGTTATCAGTGCCTTATCCCACTTTCTAGCAAATGAAAAATATCATCTCAATCCTATCTAACTACCATTTCACTTTGTTGATGTCGTTCGTCCAACAAGCCTTATCTGCTGGGATCTGAGGCTCGAAAAGCTCTCCAAATCTTTGTCTAAAATAATGATTGCAGCGGAAGGTGTTGAATCAAAACATTCAACATTGTGGAAGCACCAAGAATGGATGATCTCATCATCCATTCTAGGTGATCCTATCATCTAGTATAGAATAAAATTCATACTTTGATCATTTGAAAGAGTTCTTCAACCGTTCAAGTGTCTGGCCTCTAGCGGTATCCACACAGTCTCCAGACAATCAGATCTCCTCTTGAACACTCGTCACCACGAGAGGAAGAGAAGAGGGAGGAGAAGTTCCACTAGGCTTGCATGGGCACCTCAGCTATGGTCGTTCTCCCCCTATTTATAGACTTTGGGAATGTGAAATTTTCACAAAAACCCTTATTATTATGTCTATATCCACCGACGTCCATTGACCTTATGTGTGTGACCCTCTAGGTCCATATATCTCACTAGTTAATGACTCTATAAACCCAATAACACTTATTGGTCATCCTTATCATTTAACTATATCAACATATAGATTAATTGACTAAGGATTGATTTATCCCAATCGATAGGTTGAGTCGCCAGCCCGGTGGGTGCCAAGCTACACCACATGCTCTAGGAGATATGGAGTATATTAGAACTCTTTCATGGAACCCTGCCGTCATTGGTTACTGTGTACGTATAATCCTTCATCCACATGAGTCTCATGAATGACTTAGGGTATCGTTAATTATCAAACCCTAATCCGTCACTCAATTTAGTACTGATGCGAGTAGGAAATCATTGAGAGCAACTTCTCTAATATTTCCACTACCTTGACCAAGGATTTAACCGCATCTCATTCCTTGAGTCGATCTCCTCATATACCGAGGGCGGATGATCCCATCTTGACCACTCAATCACCTTCGAGGACTTCATGTCGTATCAAATCTATGACGTTTTAGAGATCCCGTGGCTAGGGGGTCGTAAGTCATAGTCAAAACACGATCATCCATCCACAAGATGTCTTTGGTGTCTCAGGTCAAAGGACCACGTACACAACCGTGACATGAATCAACCTGATTGACAATTTAGGTATATTACCATTCAGGGATTCATACGGATCAATTCAGTGAACTCTTTCTCCAAAGAGCACCCACTATCTATCCTTAGTGTCTCCACACCGATGGCTATAAGATCAGCCATACTCATCATATGAGTTGAATTAGATAGTGCTATTCTTTCCGAATAATTCGATGTCCTTCTTGAATGTCCCATGAATAGGAATGTTTAGAACATATGTTCTAAAAACTAGTGATAACTATATTATGATCTCATCATAATTCACTTAGTCATTACACATGCTCATGGACTTCATTACAAACATCACACAAGAATGACAATGAATAAATTTCATTTCAATGAACATAAACAAGAAACATGAAAGTGTGATTGGCTTATAGGTGATGAAAGCATAAAAAATATGTATAAATACTAAGATTTACTTTTATTTAGCTCAATTAACTGGCAAACCTATCATCATATCTACTATTGCACGAGTTAATAATTTTATACCATCAATACACCAAACAAGAAATTTTATACATCATTCTTTGTCTCCTTGTTTTCAGGAACTTATAAGCAGGAAATGGAAGCTAAATCACTGAAAGTAGATGTGGAGAAGGTTAATGGGCTGTCCAAGGCATCTAAAGTGGAGCCCAGTCAAAGGAGAATCGGCAGCTCTCTCTCCTCGCTGGGGTTTAAAAGGAAAGAGACAGAAAAGGAAGACACTCCTTCCTTTTGTTAGCTTATCCCCGACTCTCTTTCTTCTTCCTTTTTTTTTTAGGTTGTTCTTTCTCTCTCCTAGGTTTAGATTTTCTTCCGCTGTAACCTCTCTCCCGACGGATTCAAAAGTTTAATGGAATTTAATTGGAGTTCTTTCTCATCCTCTTCCTCATTACTTCTCTTGCAATCTCGATCTATCTCTTCCCATGCTTCTCGGTAAGTTCCTTTCAGCATTGTAGGATTCTTCTCTCACCTTCTCTTTCTCGTTTATCTTCCTCTTCAATCTATCTCTTCGTTCTTCATCTTCTCTATCCGTCTCTCGTTCTCGATTCTCTGGAATTGTTATTCTTCTCTTTTCCTACTCCGTTTGCTTTGCATCTCTCTTTCGTTTTCCTATCCTTCATCTCCCTTGTTCCCTCGATTTTCCCTCACGAATCGTCCCTTTCCCCTCTTCTATTCTAAAATCTACTCTAAATTCCTCTTCTCTGGACTTTCTTATCTCCTTCCCGATCATACTTCTCTCTGAATTTCCCCGTTTACGCTCTTTCAAGTTCTACCTCCTCGCCTCTTACTTTCTTGCTCTTCCACATTTTCGTATTTCCCTCTCTCTTTCTCTCTATATCTTCCCTGAAATTCCTCCCCCTCTTTCCCATTTTCTTTTTCGTGAATCTATTCCCCGTTCTCCGCTAAATCTCTTTCTCATAACCTTTTTTTTGTTTTTTTTTCTTTTCTCCCCAGTCTTTCACGTTGCCTCGCTATCTCCGATTTTATCTTGCTCGATTCCTCCGTCTATCTCTACTTTCTCTCTTGTCTTCTACATTCAATCTGTCTCTCTCTCCCTTTTCCGAAGTCATTTTCATCCTCTCCCTCGAGATTTCTCTCTATTCTTATTCTATCATCTTTGGTTCTTCTTGTATTCCTCTACATTTTCTCATTTTCGTTCTTTTGTTTTGTCATTTCAGTGTTCTCTCTCTCTCTCGTCTCCCTCTCTCATTCTTCCATCGTTTCTATTTCGCACGCTCGTCTCCACTTTCTTGCCTCCATTTCGCCACTTGTCTTCCATCGTTTTCAATTTTTTTCCTTCCCTCTAATCCATCTTCTTCCTTCTTCTGCACCATACTACCCTTTTTCTTCACCCTCGCCTCTCGGGTATTCTTTTGTCTTCTACGTTTTCTAGTTTTTTTTATCTTTCGCGTTTTCCGTATCCCATTGTTGTCCTCTCTCCCCAGTCTTCAACGCTTCCTATCCAACTTTTAATTTCTGATTTTTTTAACCTTTCAAGTGTTTCTCTTCCGATCGTCCCTCCCTCTAAATTTCCTCCTTGCTTCTGCCGGTGCTCTCCCTGTCTTCCGTATCTCTCCTGCGTTTTCTTTTTTTTCCCATCTCGGATCCTCTCTCGTCTCCTCCTTCCGTCGTAATTTCATTCTCCGAAGTCCTCCCCTCATCCTCCTCACGATCTCTCTATTCTCTCCAACCGTATTCTCTCTCTTTCTCCCTCTCTCTCTCCCATTTCTCGGCAATCTCTTTCCCCAGTTCTCCTCTAATCTTCGCCCCGGTTTTCTGCTAATTTTCTCTCTCATCATCATTTTTCTTTCTTCTCTCTCACCTACCTCCTTTCTTCGCATCTTCCGTCTTATTCTGTTTCTCGCTTTACTTGCTTCCGTTACGTATCTTTCTCACGATCTCTCTCTTTCATCATCTGTATCTTTCCCTCTCTCTCTCTCTCTCTCAATCGCTTTTCTCTTTCTCCATCCTCCCTCTTTATCACACTAATTCCGCTCCCTCTTTATCTCTATATCTCTCTCTCTTAATTTCACTTCCCTCACTTCTTCCCCTAATTTCAGTCTCCCACATTCTCTTACTATCGGTTATTTTCTTCCCCTCATTTCATTCTAAATCACACACTCTCTCTCTTATCGGTCTCTTTCCCCTTTATTCTAGAACTAGTTCTCTCTCTAACTCCCTATCTCATTCACTCCAATTTCTCTCTTGCATTTGTTCCCTTTCTCTTAACCTCCTCTATCACTCTTTCTCTTTATTTACTCTCCCCTAAAAACATCCGCTCTCTAGCCCTTTATTCTCTCTAATTCCCTCTCCCTCTTAGTTCTTTGTACTCAGAATTCAGCATCTTTGTATCTGTAGGTTTACCTTAGTCATCTATTAAAATTCTTTCTTTCACAGTCAACTTGAAGAGTTGACCACCAATCCTTCATCTTATCATCAATTCTACTTCTATTTATTGATATTGTCGTGCCCTAGAATCCCTGTGGATCGACCTAGAAAGCTATACGCCTTCATTAGCCCATTCGGACTTAGTTTTCTCGAGTATAAATAGTAAATTTTTCGGGCTTAAACACACGACGACTTTGAGCCTATCAATAGGCCACACAATATCCATCAATCTCCCACTTGGACTAAAGCCAATTGCCCTTGTGCAAAAACCCCATAGTTGTGCAATGACACTCAAAGACTTCTTGAGCTAAAGGCTTAGTTAGTAGATTTGCAACATTGTCGGTCGATGGAACTCTTTCCACCACTACATCTCCTCTGGCGACGATCTCCCTAATCAAGTGAAAGCGCCTCAGAATGTGCTTAGGCTTCTGATGAGACCTTGGCTCTTTCGCTTGTGCTATTGCACCATTGTTGTCACACAATAATGGAATGGGGTCTGAGATCATAGGGACGACACCAAGGTTTGTGATGAACTTCTTCAACCAGACTGCTTCCTTGGCGGCATCACCCGCGGTAATATACTCAGCCTCTGTCGTCGAATCTGCAGTGGTGGGCTGCTTAGAACTCTTCCAAAACACTGCTCCCCCATTCAAAGTGAACAGGAATCCAGATGTAGATCTACTATCATCTGGGTCTGACTGAAAACTCGAGTCAGTGTAACCCTGGAGCTTAAGCTCCTCTCCTCTATATACCAGAGATAAATCCTTAGTCCTTCTCAAGTACTTAAGGTTGCATTTCATGGCTTCCTAATGACTCTCACCTGGGTTAGCCTGAAATCTGCTTGTAACACTTAGAGCAAATGCCACATCTGGTCTTGTAAATAACATAGCGTACATGATGGATCCAATCACCGATGCATACGTGATCTTTTCCATCAACGCTCTATCTTATGAGTCTTAGGCGAATGCTCCTTAGATATCTGAACTCCATGTTTTATCGGTATGAAACCTCTCTTGGAGTTCTCCATGCCAAACCTTTTGACAATGATGTCTATGTACATGGATTGGGATAAGCCAAGAAACCTCCTCGATCTATCTCTATAGATACGTATTCCCAATACGTAGGTTGCTTCTCCCAAATCCTTCATGAAGAAGTTCTTTGACATCCACGCCTTCACTGATGATAACATACCTACATCATTCCCAATGAGTAGGATGTCATCCACATAAAGGACAAGAAAAGTGATCGCGCTCCCACTGATTTTCTTGTACACACAAGGTTCGTCTTCATTCTTAATGAAGTCATAAGATCTAATTGTCTCATCAAATCTCATATTCCAACTCCTAGATGCTTGCTTCAATCCATAAATAGATCTCTGCAACCTGCACACTTTTTCTGGAAACTCCTTGGATGTATAACCCTCAAGTTATATCATATACACCTCTTCCTCAAGGTTTCCGTTGAGGAAGACAGTTTTCACATCCATTTGCCAGACCTCGTAGTCATAGTGTGCAGCTATGGCGAGAAGAATCATGATTGACTTAATCATAGCAATTGGTGAGAAGGTTTCGTCATAGTCAACTCCTTGTCTTTGACGATAACCCTTTGCCACCAACCTTGCCTTGAAGGTGTCAATTTGTCTATTAGCACCAATCTTCTTCTTGAAGATCCACTTACACCCGATGGGTACTTGATGTAGGATATTTCTAAAATTGATAATATTCCTACAAATTAGGGGAGGACCTATGAAGTGATATCAATAGGAAAATGAATTATAAATCATTGAGTATAGTTTAAGATAGTATTTTAGATATGAAACAAGAATAGAGAGGAGATATATGAATATGCGTAGAGAGAGGGATCTTAAGATGTATGACAGGAAGAGTTAAAGTATTATATTGTATAATATGAGGTAGCGGAAGAGGGAAGAGAGAAAGGACAATAAGAGACGATTGCGGAAGAGATAGAGGGAGCGGAAATATATGTTATATATTATATTCGGGAAATAGAGGGCGAGGGAGTGTAAGAGGAGAGGAGATCGGGAATGGACGAGATAATATGATTTAGAACCATACGGTAGTGCGTATGAGGGAGAGGATAAATCGGATAGGGGAAGAAAGAGTTAAGAACGATAGAGAAAGAGAGAGTTATAAAATATATTATAATAGAGAAATAAAAGAGTGAGAGATCGTCGGACTTATGGATCTTCTTAGCGAACTACTAATCACGGTCAAAGGAGAGAGGATGTTACCCTGACCTTTCGTGAAGTTGATGCTCGTTGGATCACCAGAACGATCCAGGATCTGCCTCGGAATGCTTTAGACGCGATGTTGATGAAGGTGGACAGAGCGGAGGGAGAACAGAAGGGAGATAGAACCCGGAGAGAAGGAAGGTGCGAGAGAGATTGATGGAGACACAGGAACACGATGATGAACACAGGTAAAAGCGAACCACGGGTAACCAATTTTCTAAAACATCATGTCTTCGTTTACATCTCGCCGTTTTATAGAAATTTAGAAAAGATGGAAGTTACGGGAGCAACGCTTCGCGATAAATTCTATTCGCGACTGAACGGTCGCGGCCGGAATAACTCCTATTGTGTTTTGTTGCTGAGGCGAAAGTTGATCTGACGACGAGCGGAATTCGCGGGGATGAATAACGATTCCCAGAATTTTTTTTTAATGCTCGCGATCTTGAGCAGATGGTCAAGACGAACTCGGAATGAGGTCAGCCGTGCAGACGAGTCGGAAACTCCATTATAGGCGTTGACTTCGGGTTGGATAACCTCGGTGCTATCACAGGCTTTGACCAGTAGGAGCTCATAAGTCTTCTATTTTGAGGAACCTGAAGTTTCTTGAATCGCGAAAGCGATTTGAACTATCTTCGGTCGTCCTGCTATCATAGTCCCAAGCGGAACTTTCTTCTTCTTCAGTCGGTAGATAGAAAAGGATAAGGGCGGTTCTCATCTTCTTCTTCATCCATTTAAATGAATGGATAATTTTCAAACTCATGAGTGAATAAGGAGGAGGAGGAGGATAGGTTCACTTATAATCCTTGTGTTCATGTTTCAAAATAATATTCTCCATCAGTACTATACCCTCAAGAGGGTCGACCAAGTACCATACTTGGTTTTGATGCATGGACTGGATCTCTGAATCCATTGCTTCTCGCCATTTCTTAGAGTTGGAATCATTCACCGCTTCACTATAGGTTAAAGGATCATTATCCTTTAAGTGGAGAGTATCGACATCATCCGTCACAATATGTCCCACATATCGATCTGGTTGTCTTGGTACTTTACCAGTCCTACGTGGTGCCTCTGTGTGTACTTGAAGATTTTTGGGGACTGAGTTCTCATCTCATGAGGTAGCATTTGTGTTCGAATCTGGAACTTCTTTCAGCACTACTTTACTCCCACTATCTCTTCTCAAGAGATACTTGTCTTATAAGAAGATGGCCCTTTTTCCAACAAATATCGATTGTTCTTCAGGGCGGTAAAAGTAGTATCCAATCGTCTCTTTTGGATATCCCACAAATCTACACAACTCAGTCCTCGACTCCAGCTTATCTGTATCATGTTTCTTAACATGAGCAGGACAACCCCATACTCTAAAGTAAGAGAAGTCTGGCTTATTCTCTTTCCATATCTCATAAGGAGTAGAAGCTACAGATTTACTAGGTAAGACATTAAGGACACACACTGCTATCTCAAGCGCATATCCTCAAAGGGATATTAGAAGTTTCGAGAAACTCATCATAGATCGCACCATGTCCAACAAGGTATGATTTCTCCTTTTTGAAAGACTATTATCTGAGGTGCGTAAGGAGGAGTCAATTGAGCTAGGATATCATTATCCTTAAGGAACTGTGTGAATTCTATACTTAGGATCGAAGAGTCTTGATACTCTTTCAAGATTATTTCTCAACTTCATTCTTAAACTCTATGAATTTCTCAAAGGCTTCAGACTTATACCTCATAAGGTATATGATAACATGCATTTATAACTTGAATTCTTATCCTAATTAACTCATATTCATGCTTATTTTATGTGAATATGATGCATGTTATCATACTTTTTAGGAATTTTCTCCATTGGTATGTCATTTCTCTAAAGTCGATATTTATGCGTAAATTAGTGATAATTTCATGCTTAATAGATGATTAATCTTTTGTTAAGTTTAAATTAATAGAAGTTAATCTCTTTTATTGAATGATTTTTGATTTTAGTGCATGTTTGAAGGATAATTTCAAGATGAATTTATGATTTAAAATATTTATTGAGAAATGAGTTAAGTAAATTCTAATTTATCTTGACTTCTTCTTTAAAAATATATTTTAAATGCATGATGTTAAAAAGGAAGAAATTTTTGATCAAATGGAGAAAATTTGGATTAAAAAGGAGTTATACATTTAAAGTTATGAATTTCCGAAGTTTATGGCCTTTTTCTCATTTTTATTTGATTTTTAAATTGATTTTTATATCAATATTCCTTATTTAAAATAGCAAAAAGGGGGTTCTTACCTGCAGGTGCTGACGTGGCGAGCGGGAGCTGCGGACGTGCTGACGTGGCGTGCGAGACCACTGCGTGGGTGCGACGCGGCACTAAGGCCACCTGGCAGAACCACGGGTGGCCCGCGTGGAGCGCAGGTGGCGCACAGGGCGCGGACACATGGCAGCAATCCACGTAGTCCACGCAGACGCCCGTGAGGGGCGCCACGTGGCAAGACGGGGGGCGGCAGTTGGAGGGCCCACGGGATAGTGGGCCCTAGTAATATAGTTGGGGCGGTAACGGGAAAGTGTTACACCGCCCCACAATTTATGCTTACCATTCACGTCTTTTTCTTCCATGTGGGACTATGTCCCACACGTTTCTTAAATGTGCAGGTGACGTGGAGGCTGCATGGGCGTTGGATGATATCGTAGGGCATCGATCGCGTGGACCCGAGTCCACGTGATCAAAATCAAAGCACGTGCGTGATGTCTACTTTAAGTGATCACGATCAAAGCACTAATCGATCGCCAAGTGGCGCCATCAGGAGCGCCCGATCCTCATGCTTTCAAATGCAACGCGATCGCGATCAGAAGACCACGATTTAATCTGATCCATGCTCACCGTGGACACATCTACTTCTTCACGGAAGCATCGTGGACTTGTTTGCGGTGATGATCAACATCGAGCGGTGGGCGCTTCATCAGGCGGTGAATCGTCATCAGACGGTCTCCAGTGAAGCGACGTGGAATCATCTCAGCTGACGACGATCAGACGATGGAAAGGCGAGGATCACCCGATCAGCGCTCATGATCGCGAGATCGGGGCTCATGATCGCGAGATCGTGGCTCACGATCGTGAAATCAGGGAGATGCGCGGAATCTCCGATCTTCATCAAACGATCCTCCTTGAAAGCGATAGTGGATCCCGTCGTGGGCCACGAACCCTTTGGTTTCGCATCATCAACGACTCTCCTTCTATCATTAAAAGGGACGGCTAGGAAGACTCGCGGATGAACTCCACGATCGCGGTCCGATCGAACCGCGATCGCGGCGCGATTGAGCCGCGATCGTGGGACACTTGGAGAGATCGTGGCACACGATCACTTTGAGGAATAGTGCGACGATCGTGGCCATCAATTCCTACCCACGACCGCATCAAATGGCCTCAAAATCGGGCCAAAAATTCCCTTTAAAAGCATGTATTTCCCTTCTTGTTTTCTTAACTTTTGATCGATTCATGAAGAAATTAAGAAAATTTCGAGGAAGGTCTTAAGTTCTCGTCATCCTTTGCTTCCAAGAGTGTAGAGACGCATCCATTGAAGCATGATAATCACGATTTCATCTCTTGATTTCATCGAATTTTCCCCTTGAATTCCGAACATCCAGAAGGAAGAATCCGAGCAAATTCGCTTCAATCCACGAGAATTGAGGCCCCATTCTTGTGGCAATCGGGTTAGTAGTGAGATTCAATCGATTATCAAGAGGTAGTTTGAGTTTTTATTAGATTTAGAAGTTTAATTTTGCAAATTAGTTCATAGTGTTGTTCATTTTCCCCAATTTTTAGTCCGAAAAATTGCTGATTTTGAAAATAGGATATCTCTCTGATTACAATTCCAAATCACTTGATTTTGTTTCTTTGGATTCCTATTTTCATCAGCTTTCCGTGGATAGCAATTTGACGTTTGACCGAGGACCGTTCATATGTCATTAGAAGTCACACGTTGACTTTCGGGGTCAATTACTTTCAATTTGAAAATCAGAATTTGATAATTTTGGTCTCTTTAGATTCCTCTGGTTCTTAGCTTTCCATTGACATATAAATTTCAAGATTTGGATTCCATTCGACTAGTCAATTTGAAGATGTCCTTTGAGGTGTTTATTTCGGGGATTTTTTGATATTTGATTTGAAATAATTCATTGTAAATCCAATTCTTATCCAAAAATCACTAATTATATATCAATAAATTCAATTTTCTCTCTAGTTTCCAAATATATAATTTTTGTAATCTTCTGACACTGTTTGATTATCTGATTTTACAGAACACCTATTGTTGGTCAAAGTCAATGTTTTGACTTTGACTTTTGACTTTTCTCTGTCAAACCCGAGAATTAAATTCTTAAAACTTCTTATTTAGCTTATTTATAACATTTCCACTCATTAGTTCTTATTTTTACTGATTTAAAACCCCTTTTAAATTTAAGTTTGACCAAGTGAATTCTGCAATTAATGTCAACCCTGGTCTCTATGGATTGACCCGATACTTAGACATTACTTGATTTTATATCTTATCTTTGTGAGTTCAGTTTAATAAATTTTTTTGACCGGCGTTTTTGTGATTTAACGATGCACGAAAATGATCCATCAAAATGTCGTCGTTGCCGGGGAGCATGCGTTATTGATTTGATTGCTTGATTTCGTGGTTATATTTAGGTTTCTGTCTTCTGTTCTTTGCTCACCTGCAAAGAATCTATTAGACCTTATCAGTGGTGGAAAAGGTATAGCGAGGTAAGATTACCTAATTTGCCCATTATTTGATAGTTTTGGTGCAATTTTGGTAGTATATTTTGTATTTTTCACCTAATCGAGACATCGATATTGATATATCTGAGATTCATTCTCTGTTATCAGTGACTTATTAGTATTATTATATTTATTGTTGTGCTTTTTGATAGTGTGTAGCTTAATCTATCTTTTTGGTGGATTAAGTGAAGCATTTTTCATTTGGACATCATCCTTTTTCGTCTCACCCTTTTCTGACTTTCTTATATATATACTTGCTGTTCTGTGATCTTTTTGGCTTTAGATATGAATAGGCATCCTAGGAACCGAGGAGGACGACAAGAACACCATAATCCGCGACCCACGAGGCATACAAGGAATAGCTCTTTGTATGAGGACCTCTTCGACACATCCGTACATTCTATAGCTCCATCAAAGGCTTCTATTGATTCTATGCCAGCCCTCGCCACACCAGCGCGAGGAGAACCTATGGACGCCCCTCTTCCTACTGAGGGAGTGAGACGACGCCTTAGCGATTACACTAGACCGGTCGTCCAAAGGCAGACTACGCGAGTCAATGCCCCTCTTCAACGAGGTGCCAATTTTAAAATTGACTCACATATTCTTGGCCTTTTACCCACTTTTCATAGACTACCATCGGAGGATCCATATAGACATGTAGATGAATTCAGCCAGGTATGCGAATTCAATCAATTCCACAATGTCCCCTCTGAGACGGTCAAGATGCGCTTTTTCCCCTTCATGCTTAAAGAAAGGGCAAAGGAGTGGTTTTTCACCTTGGGTCGTGAGTTTGCTTCATGGAGAGATATGGAAGACGCATTTTTGCGTCAGTACTACTCGGTAGGTAAGACTAGTGCCGTGAGACGCGCCCTACGCAAATTTTCACAAGGGCCGGGTGAGGTTTTTTATGAGACATGGGAGAGACTTAGAGATCTCTTGAGACAATGCCCACATCATGGTATACCTAAGCATGAGATTACTCAAATTTTTTATGATGGCTTAGGTGCACCTGACGGATATTTGCTTGATGCCGCTAGTGGAGGCACATTCATGAGAAAATATGAGGATGAAGCCCTCGAGTTGATCGAGTTGGTGGCGGAGAATAGCCATCGTCATGCGGCTAAATCCTTTGGTGGGTGGAAATAGGTATGCTTTTAGATAAAATTGAAAAACTGACTGAGGCACAAAATTTGATCATGGATTTGCTTAAGATCCGACTAGGTTCTAATGGCCTCGCTCCTGTATCACATATCGATGTCTCTCCACATTCACGTTCCTCTAATGTTGAGCACGTCGAGTTGGATTGCCCAGTGATGGCAATTCAAGGTCCAGTTCCATTTCGGCCAAACCATATTCCATATCCAGGTTTGAGCCAAGTGGGTAGGTATCACCACCCGAATGAGGGTTATTCGAATTATAATAACCCATCTTATGCGCAGCAGCGGAGCGGGCAGCACACTTCATATCATCAGCCCTTTGGATCCGCACAACAATTTATGGGGAACCCTAGGCAGACACAGTTCGCCTCTGGTTTTTCCCAAGGAAATATACCGTCACCAGCACTACCACCTCCCGCAACCTCAGCTGATTCTATCATGAGTGCATTAGCACAAATGATGAGTAAGTTGACTGAGGTTAGCGGCCGACTTGATAGAGTCGAAGGGGCTAAGGCCCAATGCTCCGATGCTTCTACCGATCAGAGGGATGGGAAGCGAATAGAGTTACCTTCCCAACCTCTAGCCAACCCTAGGAACCTAGGGCAAGCATCGTCGAGCCGTGCCCACAATGTGAACCACGTTCACATTGATAGCACACAAGAGGAGGCACATACTGGGAGACGGAAAACTTAGTGCTTGATGGGAGGCAACCCATCCTTATCTCTATCTTTTCATTTCTTTTCTACTTTTGTTCTTGTTTTAGTATTTATTTTTACTTTTATATTTGCTGTTTGCTTTGATGTTTGCTGTTGTTTTTCTATAAGCTTATTAGGTACTATGGAGAGAGGAACATCAAAGGAAGAAATTCAGCTCCAAAACAACTCCACAATGAAGAGAAGAATGCAACCAATGTAAATTCCCGCTAAGTTTTTCTTTTCCCTCTTATAACTCTTTTGCTTTTACTGATGTTGCATGCCATGTATATTGATTGTCATCACTTTTCCATCAGCATGTTGAGTTTTATTAAGGACAATAAAAGGAATGAGCATGGGGGGGAGTTTTCTAGAAAACTTAAAATTTTTTAAAATTTTTGCATTTTTCATTTAGTATTCTATGCATGATCTGATTTTTAAACATGTGAACAGGAACATGATCTTTTTAAAAACACATGAAATTGAAAAGCATAGAGTACATTAACACCTCCACTTGTTTAGAAAGTTGTGGGAAGAGCAACCTTATGTGTATGTTGAGGAGATGGTAGAGTCGATGGAATTAGGGATCTAGGTATTCCTTTGGGGAGCCATAAAATCCAAACTAAGGATGTACTCAAGCTCATAGTATGATTTTTCAAAACTTTCTATACTTCTCATCCACTCATTCTCCTTTCTAAACTTTGAGTTACTGACTCCTTACACGCACATCCTTCTGTTTTCCATAGCAAGTTGTAGCTTGTATCATCCTTTGTTGGCACTAATATTATTGACATAGTGAAGCTCCCTGATCCATAGAGATAGCAAAACCTCTTCGGGGGAATAAGTTGCATGTCTACTAAGGACGACACATGGGTAGGATGAGCACCATGAAATGAATTATATTTTTTTTCAATAAAGTTGCATAAAAAGCCTTGTAAATTTCAAATTCTGAAATCTCTAATCTCCTTCTTCAAAAAGGCTTGCAGCAAATAGAATTAGGATGAATAAAGTAGAATTACAAAAGAAAGAAAAATACAAAAAAAAAAGTAGAATTAGGATGAAAGAAAGAAAAAAAAAAACAAGTAGAATTATAATGGTAAGCTACCTCCCATGTGTTTTAGCCGACTCTATTTTATAGCCACTATGTATAAAAGGATGATGCTTGTTTCTACTTCTTGTGCCTTATCACTCATATCCATAGTGCAAGGAGGAAGAGACGATTGGTTTAGTATGATGAAGTCCTTTTAATTATGTATATTTTTATTAGTATTTAGAGCAAAAACATTCTTAGTTTATTTGGTGGATTAAAGTGTTTGCCGGAGGAATGCCTTGATCTTGAGTTCCTAGTACATTACTTTCTTCTTGGCATCACTTAAGGTAGAACATTCATTTCAGATTCTATCAATGCTTAACCTATGGCTTTCTAAGCTTGTTAGTCCTATTCCATACTTTTTCTCTTTCCATTGCTACGGGACTAGCAATGATTTAAGTTGGGGTGTATGATAACATGCATTTATAACTTGAATTCTTATCCTAATTAACTCATATTCATGCTTATTTTATGTGAATATGATGCATGTTATCATATTTCTTAGGAATTTTCTCCATTGGTATGTCATTTCTCTAAAGTCGATATTTATGCGTAAATTAGTGATAATTTCATGCTTAATAGATGATTAATCTTTTGTTAAGTTTAAATTAATAGAAGTTAATCTCTTTTATTGAATGATTTTTGATTTTAGTGCATGTTTGAAGAATAATTTCAAGATGAATTTATGATTTAAAATATTTATTGAGAAATGAGTTAAGTAAATTCTAATTCATCTTCACTTCTTCTTTGAAAATATATTTTAAATGACATGATGTTAAAAAGGAAGAAATTGGTGATCCAATGGAGAAAATTTGGATTAAAAAGGAGTTATACATTTAAAGTTATGAATTTCCGAAGTTTATGGCTTTTTTCTCATTTTTATTTGATTTTTAAATTGATTTTTATATCAATATTCCTTATTTAAAATAGCAAAAAGGGGTTCTTGCCTGCAGGTGCTGACATGGCGAGTGGGAGCTGCGGACATGCTGACGTGGCACGCGAGACCACCGCGTGGGTGCGACGCGGCACTGAGGCCACGTGGTAGTGCCACGAGTGGCCCGCGCGGGGCGCAGTTGGCACACAGGGCGCGGACACGTGGCAGCAATCCACGCAGTCCATGCGGACGCCCGTGAGGGCGCCACGTGGAAGACGGGGGGCTGGCAGTTGGAGGGCCCACGGGATAGTGGGCCCTAGTAATATAGTTGGGGCGGTAACGCGAAAGCGTTACACCGCCCCACAATTTATACTTACCATTCACGTCTTTTTCTTCCGTGTGTGACTATGTCCCACACGTTTCTTAAATGTGCAGGTGACGTGGAGGCTGCATGGGCGTTGGATGATATCGTAGGGCATCGATCGCGTGGACCCGAGTCCACGCGATCAAAATCACAGCACGTGCGTGATGTCTACTTTAAGTGATCATGATCGAAGCGCTAACTGATCACCACGTGGCGCCATCAAGAGCGCGCGATCTTCATGCTTTCAAATGCAACGCGATCGCGATCAGACGGCCACAATTTAATCTGATCCAAGCAAACCGCGGACACATCTACCTCTTTGCGGAAGCATCGTGGACTCGTTTGCGGTGATGATTGACATCGAGCGGTGGGCGCTTCATCGGGCGTGAATCATCATCAGACGGTCTCCAGGGAAGCGACGTGGAATCATCTCAGCTGACGGCGATTAGACGATGGAAAGGCGAGGATCACCCGATCAGAGCTCACGATCACGAAATCAGCGAGATGCGCGGAATCTCTGATCTTCATCAAACGGTCCTCCTTGAAAGCGATCGTGTATCCCGTCATGGGCCACGAACCCTTTGGTTTTGCATCATCAAAGGCTCTCCTTCTATCATCAAAAGGGACGGCTAGGAAGACTCGCGGATGAACTCCACGATCGTACTCCAATTGAACCGCGATCGCGACGCGATTGAGCCGCGATCATGGGAGACTTGGAGAGATCGTAGCACACGATCACTTCGAGGGATAGTGCGACGATCGTGGCCATCAATTCCCCCCACGACCGCATCAAATGGCCTCAAAATCGGGCCAAAAATTCCCTTTAAAAGCATGTATTTCCCTTCTTATTTTCTTAACTTTTGATCAATTCGTGAAGAAATTAAGAAAATTTCGAGGAAGGTCTTAAGTTCTCGTCATCCTTTGCTTCCAAGAGTGTAGAGACGCATCCATTGAAGCATGATAATCACGATTTCATCTCTTGATTTCATCGAATTTTCCCCTTGAATTCCGAACATCCAGAAGGAAGAATCCGAGCAAATTCGCTTCAATCCACGAGAATTGAGGCCCCATTCTTGTGGCAATCGGGTTAGTAGTGAGATTCAATCGATTATCAAGAGGTAGTTTGAGTTTTTATTAGATTTAGAAGTTTAATTTTGCAAATTAGTTCATAGTGTTGTTCATTTTCCCCAATTTTTAGTCCGAAAAATTGCTGATTTTGAAAATAGGATATCTCTTTGATTACAATTCCAAATCACTTGATTTTGTTTCTTTGGATTCCTATTTTTATCAACTTTCCGTGGATAGCAAATTCATCGAATTTTGAGTTCATTTGACTCTTCATCTTGACGTTTGACCGAGCACTGTTCATCTTTCATCAGAAGTCAAATGTTGACTTTTGGGGTCAATTACTTTCAACTTAAAAATAAGAATTTGATCATTTTGGTCTCTTTAGATTCCTCTGGTTCTTAGCTTTCCATTGACATATAAATTACAAGATTTGGATTTCATTTGACTGGTCAATTTGAAGATTTCCTCTGAGGTATTCATTTTGGGGATTTTCTAATATTTGATTTTCAATAATTCATAGTAAATCCATTTCTTATCCAAAAATCATGAATTTTGTATCAATAAATTTTATTTTCTCTCTAGTTTCCAAATATATAATTTTCATAATCTTCTGACACTGTTTGATTCTCTAATTTTACAGACACTTACTATTGGTCAAAGTCAATGCTTTGACTCTGACTTTGGACTTTTCTCTGTCAAATCCAAGATTTCAATTTTTAAAAATTATTATTTAGTCTATTTATATCATTTCTACTCATTAATTCTTATTTTTACTTCTTTAAAACCCTTTTTAAACCTAAGTTTGACCAGGTCAACTTTGCGATTAAAGTCAACCTTGCTCTCTTGGGATCGACCCACGAAAACGATTCGTTAGTGACGCGTGGAGGCTTCTGGAGCGCTCGATCTTCATCGGACGCGCGATCGTGAGCTACCCTGAGATCATCATCGGACAGTGGATCGAGGGGGACGAAGAACCACGATCAACGTGCGATCGTGGCCCGATCGACGCGCGATTGTGACGCGATCGACGTGCGATTGTGGCTTGATCGTCGAGCGATCGTGGCCATCAAATCGTGCTCCCCACCGCATTTTTCGGGCGAAAATATCCTTTAAAAGATGATGTATCCCTCTTTTCTTTTTAAAATTTTGATTGATTCGTGAAGCAATTAAGAGAATTTGGAGCAAAATCTTATGTTCTTCGTGATCCTCTGAGTTTAGACTCAATTGCGATGCAATTGGAGTGGTATTGATCACGAATTCCTCCTTCATTTCATCGAATTTTCCCCTTGAATTCCGAACGTCCGCGAGGAAGAAATCGAGCAAATTTGCTTTAGTCCTTGTGAATTGATGTGCCATTCTTGCGACAATCGGGTTAGCAGTGAGATTCGATCGATTATCAAGAGGTAATTTGAGTTTTTATTAGGTTTAGATCTTCAATTTTGCAAATTAGTTCTTAGTGTTCTTCATTTTCCCTAAATTTTAGTCTGGAAAGTTTCTGACTTTGAAAATAGGATATCTCTCTGATTATAATTTCAAATCACTTGATTTTGGTTTCATTGGATTCCTCTTTTTATCAGCTTTCCGTGGATAGCAAATCGAATTCCGAGTTCATTTGACCCTTCAATTTAACGTTTGATCGAGCAGTGTTTATTTTTCATCAGAATTTGAACGTTGACTTTCAGGGTCAATTACTTTGAAAATTCAAATCAGAATTCGATCATTTTGGTCTCTTTAGATTCCCCTGGTTCTTAGCTTTCTATTGATATATAAACAGCAAGATTTGGATTTCATTTGACTAGTCAATTTGAATATTTTCTCTGAGGTGTTTATTTCAGGGATTTTTTGATATTTGATTTTCAATAATTCATAGTAAATCCATTTATTATCAAAAAATTACGAATTTTATATCAATAAATTTCATTTTCTCTCTAGTTTCGAAATATATAATTTTCGTAATCTTCTGACACTATTTGGTTCTCTGATTTTACAAAACACCTACTATTGGTCAAAGTCAATGCTTTGACTTTGACTTTTGACTTTTTTCTGTCAAATCCGAGTTTTCAATTCTTAAAATTTCTTATTTAGTATATTTATATCATTTCCATTCATTAAATCTTATTTTTACTTCTTTAAAACCTGTTTTAAACCGAAGTTTGACCTAGTTAACTCTGCATCTAAAGTCAACCCTGCTCTCTATGGATCAACCCAATACTTACACATTACTTAATTTTATATCTTTATCTCTGTGAGTTTGGTTTTGTAAATTTTGTTTGACCTACGTTTGTGTGTTTAACGACCGCACTAAAATGCTACGTCACGACTCCATTTTGCGCACTTGATCTTCGATCGGGTGGACTCCGGTTCACGGGATCGAGGCATCTCCATCATCGCGATCGCATCCGATGCATATCACAATGCCACGTGTCCTACACTTTAAAATCCCACGGGAACATAGTCCCACACGGAAGAGAATCGCATAAATCCTGCGTATAAAAGGAGAAAGGCCTTGATGCCATTGCGTTACAGCCCCAAATAACTCACTTGGGCCCACTAAACCGTGAGCGCAGCATATGCCAGCCCGAAGACCTCATGCCACGTGGCGTCACCCAGGCGTCGGCGTGGACTCGTGTGGCCTTGCCACGCGTCCACGCCATGCAGGCGCCCGTGTGGGCTTGTGTGGCTCTACCACGTGGCCTTGCATGCCATGTTGCATCTGTGCGGGTCCGGCGCCACGTCAGCCCGTGATTCTTGTAGGAAAAATAACCCCCTTTTTTGAAATTTTAAAAAGAATTAAATTCATAAAAATAAAAATAAATTATAGAAAAATCTAGAAAAATCCAAAAAATTCAGAAATCAATATCTTAAAAAATATAACTCCTTTTAATATCAAATTTTCTCTATTCGCTCACAAATATATTCATTTAATATCATGCCATTTAAAATATAAATTAAAAGAAGGATATAAGATGAATTTAAAATAGACTTAAGTAATCTTTTAAGAAGTATATTTAATATCATCCATTAATTCTTTGAATCATTTACTAAAGTCAAAAATAAATCAAGGGAAGTAATTAATTTCTATTTATTTAATCTTGCAAAAGATTAAACATCCAGGAATAAAATAATTAACCCTAAATAATGCATAAATATGAACTTTAGTAAAATGGCATACCAATGGAGAAAATTCATAAAAACTATGATAACATGTATCATAATCACATAAAATAATCATGAATATTAGTTAAATAAGATCATAATTTTAGTTAAATATGCATGTTATCAGTGACTAATTAGGGTTTGACAGTTGACCATACCCTAAGTCATTTATGAGTCTCATGCGGATAAAGAATTATATATACATGGTAATCGATGATGGAAAGGTTCCATAAGTGAGTTCTTACATACTCCATGTCTCCTAGTGGTGTAGCTTGACACCTAACAAACTAACAACTCAACCTATCGAATGGGTTGAATCGATCATTGATTAATTAATCTATATGTTGATGTGGATAAGTAATTAAGGTTTTATTTGGTCTATATAGTAATTAACTACTTAGATATATGGACCTAGAGGGTCACACACATAAGGTCTATGGATGTTGGTAGATATAGACATAATGATGAAGGTTTTTATGAAAAATCCACATACCAAATGCCTATAAATAGGGGGAGAACGACCACAACTCAAGGTGCCCAACAAGCCTTGCAGGAATTCTCTCCTTTCTTCTATTTCTCTCTTGGTGAAGAGCTTTGAAGAGGAGATCTAACCATTAGGAGACCATGTAGATACTGCTAGAGGAAAGACATTTGAATAGTTTTAAAAACTCATTCAAGGAAACCTTGTAAGTATGTTTTCTCATACTTACTGGATGATATGATCACTTATTCTTGGTGCCTCAATGTTTTAAATATCCGATTCAATGTATTCTATTGTATTAAATGCTTTCATCAAAATTTTAAAAGTTTATCAACCTCAGAATACAACATGAGGTATAGTAGGGATAAAGATTATCAAAAACTATAGAGTATGTAAGTGACATTTTGGGTATGTGTACTTCTAGAGAGCAAAGAGTGGTCATCGGGTCATATGTTGAAGTTGACTATCATGCCATGTTTTAGAAAACTCGTGAGATGATGTGAATTCGCTTTTTACTAGATTACATGGGTATAACTCCTCTAATACATATGCCTCATCTAGTTGATTAGCGCTAATTCTTACTAGGAACCTTTGCCATGTATCCTACGATACCTTGTATACCAAGCTGGGCATGTTTCATATGGGTGCTTCACATTGAGGGGGAGTGTTATTGGGTCACTCTCTATCTCCATCCCCCATCTCCCCCCCCCCTCACCAAAAAAAAATCTTTTCCTCCTCATCGGCTAGCTTAATATCTTTCTCTCTTCTCATCTCTTTTACAAATGTATCCCTATTCCTCTATTTTGTTAATGCAAGAGATGTGAAATTTGGTTATTTCTCCATCTACACCTGCTATATTTGATCATGATGGCCTATACATTGCTATGTCTCTCACTATATAATTAAGAAATAGAGAATTTAATGGCTTTCATTGGATTGAAGATGGCGAGTCTAGATTTCCCAAGGTTGCACATTGATAGGGATCACATACACAATAGTTAAAGCATACACTAAGGCACACGTTTTCACACAAAAAACGCTAAATTTTCTTTAATGATATAATCAAAATTGAGTACATTGTGAATTAGGATAAAATCCATAGGGAATGGGGTTGACATAGCTAAAAACGAGATCAAATTTATTCAAACAAGAGGATAAAAATAGGTCAGAATATATATATGATGAAAGATTTATAAAAAAATATAATGCATCAAATCAGGTGCTTATTGCATTTGAAGTGAGGGAGATATTAAAGGACCATCCCCATCTTAAAAGAAATTGGTGAAAACCTACTAAACACCTACTCCTACCATTAATCTAATCCTATTTACTCCTTTAATACATGAAGAAAACTCCTACTAACTCGTAGGTGATGAGAAGGTGACCCTAGGTTTCCAAATTAAAATCTTAGATCAAGATTCTCTAATGGCTATTGTCAGCATTCAACTGATGAAATCCCTATCCATCCAAAGCCAATAGACAAGAATTCTGCATGTAGTTCATAAAGAAACGGAGAAAGAATCCAAAAGAATCATCAAATTGTGAAAATAATGAGTTTGGCCGAGGGAAAAGCCTTACAAGTCCAAGCATGAGAGAAAAAAAGAAGAGAAATCCAAGTACAAGTTCTATAGGCTAAGAATACGCTGGAGATGGTATGGCTTCGATCACTTGTTGAAAATCTCGACATCCCTTCTCCTTTTCCAATGCCCATAAATTGTAATAATCAAGCCGCTATCTTTATTTCTAGGAATCCCAACTTTCATGAGTGTAAGAAGCACATTGAGACTCATTACTCCCACATCCAAGACAAGGTTTTTGTCTAGAACAATCTCTACTCCTCACGTGGCATCATCTCATCATCTTGCAGACATTTTCATGAAAATTTTGGCCAAGATCTCGTACGACACCACGTGTACCAAGTGGGGCATGTTTGACTTATATGCTCTTGCTTGAAGGGGAACTGTTTGACAATGGTATTAGGCTCCAAGCCCCTTTATGGTCCATCATCTAGATATCATATTCCCCTCTCAATAAGAACACATATAATATCTTTCTCCCATATGGAGTTTTAGGGTTTCCCCTATCAACAAAAACCATAAGTAAGACTTAGGAGAAATTGAAGAGAGAAGTTTGAGAGGGAGAATCCTGGATGAGGAGAAACAAAAAACTTCATAATTATCCAATGACTCCAACTACTTGCATATTATTAAAGCTCTAGCTTCTAAGATTTTTATAAATACCCCATGTTCCAATGAAATCCAATGCTTCCTATTTCACGATGTTACCCAAAAATAAAGAGAAAAACTTAAGGATACAATGTATCAAGTCTTAACTTTAAGTGACACCATATAAGCAAGAGCTATGCGCTCATGCCGCTGCTGCCACATCAACATGATATGTCAGCATGGTTTCTATTTTCTAAAATTTTAATCTTGAAAGTTCCTAAAAAAAGTCCAAATAATAATTTCTTACTAAAGTAGAAAAATTCTTTGGATCTTGAGTATAATAGCTTAAATTGAAAGTAACTATCATCATGTGGGCATCATTATTAAGGAAGAAATAAAAAATCATTGCATTTATTGAGAAAAAATAATGTGGATATGTGTGGGGCCAATAATTTTGCATTTCACTTGCCTAGTAACTAATTTCAGTTAGTGCTTGAACATATATGCTCATCACCTTGAGCTTCTTATGCATAGAATAATATCTTGTTGAGGAAGAGAAAGAGGGAAGTAACTGAAAAATTAGTCAACGTGGCATGTGAAAATGTGTCTGCATCACGATATTTAAACCTCAAGTGATGTGTATCAGCTAATACAACTGCAACTTTCCATCAGACATGCAAGACGAATGGCCTTTCAAGAAAACCCATCCTATCCAAACTTCTTAAACGTTCCATGGAAAGAGCAAGACTATGGCATGGGGTGAGAAATCAGTATGAACAAGTAGGCATTGCCTTTTACGAAGAAAGGTAGAAAGCATTGCATTCATAGAAAAACGTGGACACATGGCTACAGTAACATTGCACTTTAATAGCCCGATTATTAAATTCGATTTAAGCTAACGTACAGGTATCATCTTAAGATTTTTAAATATCGAGTAATGTCAATTCAAGAGAGAGAAACTCAAAAATTTTATTCAGGTGATAGTTTATCAGCCGACAATGCCTAGTCGCAAAATATCGTCATCTTTGAAGAGGAAAAATTCGCGTGGAGGTTAACGTGACATGGTTCGGCCGGGGGATACATAAGCTTAAGCGTTGACTTACAAACTTGCGGGGCTCACACATGGCCTCATCTCGAGCTTCTTCATTATCGCACAATATCGCAAAGAGAGAGAGAGAGAGAGAGAGAGATATCAGTCAACGCGCGTGGCCGATCTATCTCACGATTATCGCACTCTCTTGTTCTTGATGTACACAGTGAACAGTAACAATTTTGTAAACTAAGTCTTTGAGCTTCTCAAGGACCTATGATCAAGAGGAGGAACGGGAACTATTATAATTCAACTTGTGAATATGACATCAAACGGACCTTATCTCGGGTCCCGCACTCGCTTGCATCGATCAATCCCTCCTGTACAAATCCCACCCCTTCAAATCTCTCTGAAGTCACAGATCTCGTCGGCCATGGCTTGCAGAAAGTTTTCACCGCTGCTCCTCCTCCTCGCCTTCTCATCCTTGCTCTTGAACGTTCATGCCTCCCCGCCTGAGCCCATCGTCAAGTGCAAGTCCGGCAATGCCCACTGCACTGTCACCAACGCCTACGGCGCCTTCCCAGACCGCACGACTTGCCGCGCCGCCGCCGTGGCATTTCCCGGCACCGAGGCTGAGCTTCTCGCCACTGTTTCAGCCGCGGCCGCCAAAAACCAGCACGTGAAGGTTGTGACCCAGTACGGCCACAGCATCCCCAAGCTATCCTGTCCCGGCGGTCCATCCAGCTCCGGCCTCGTCATAAGCACACAAAAGCTCAATAGAGTCGTCGCGGTCAACTCCAAGTCAAAGCGGATGACCTTCGAAGCAGGCATCACTCTGGGGCGTCTGATCGCCGCGGCCGCAGCAGAAGGCTTAGCACTACCGTATAGCCCTTACTGGCACGGCATCACTCTGGGAGGTCTCCTCGCTACGGCTTCACACGGCAGCTCTTTCTTCGGTAAGGGCGCCGCCGTTCACGAATACGTTGTGGGGATGCGGCTGGTGGTTCCTAAGGGAGCTTCCGCCACAGTCATCGAGCTTGGAGAGGACGACCCGGACCTGCTCGCCGCCAAGGTTTCCTTAGGCGTCCTCGGCGTCGTCTCTCAGGTAAAGTCGCTTAACCCTAGACACAGAGAAACAATAGGTATTAATAATTTGCGATCGCTGTTTTACCAGGTGACGCTTCAGCTGCAACCCATGTTCAAGAGATCCATCACGAACAGAGTTCAGAGAGACGAGAACTTCGAGAAGACGGTGAGCTCATTTCGCCGCGACCACCGAGTTCGGCGACATCACTTGGTATCCCGGTCAAGGGAAGGTGGTCTACAGAGACGACGTGAGGTTGCCGTTGACCGCTCGGGGGAAGGGGAAGTACGACCTCCAATTTCTCCAACCCCAGCTCTCAGTCCTCTCCGCCGCCTACAGAAAATCAGGTCCCGTCCTCAAAAACGTTAACCGTACTTTAGTGGCATCTTCAGCTCTTTCTTCCTGCAGAAGAGCTGCTGGAGGCGACCGAGAACGCGGTTGGGCTTTGTATTCTAGGAAATATCCAGGTCAGCACTGGAATCGCGACCGGCGGGGGACTGAAGAACGGCGAGAACGACCTCGTTGACTTCACGGGGTACCCTGTCGTGGGAAACCAGAGTGAAATGCAGTCATCGGGGTCGTGCCTTAACAGTAAAGAAGATGGTCTACTCACAGGATGCGCGTGGGACCCACGTCTAAAAGGCCTCTTCTTCCATGACACGTCGTTCAGCATTCCCACACCAAAGGTTCCCGACTTCATCGCGAACGTGAAGAAACTCAGAGAACTGAGGCCTGGGTCTCTCTGCGGGCTAGACCTGTACGGCGGGTTGCTGATGAGGTTCGTGAAGAAGTCAACGGCGTTGCTGGGGAAGAAGGAGGACTCCGTCCAGTTGGACATGATCTATTTCCGCTCCAGAAATCCGAAGGATCCTCGCCTGGATCAGGATGTACTCGAGGAGGTAGAGCAGATGGCTTTCTTCAAGTACGGGGCGCTCCCGCACTGGGGTAAAAATAGGCCGGTAGGGTTCATCGGCGTCAATGATAAGTTCGGAGAGAGGTGAGAACAAGAATTTACATCAGACCGTTCGTTCTTTTTTGATCTTATCTCGCGAGTCTTTCGTAGGCGGGATCGGTTCGTAGCGACGATGAAGAAGTTCGATCCTCGGGGCCTTTTCTCGTCGGACTGGACGGACGCCGTTCTGGGGTTGAGGGGAAAGAACGTCACGGTGGATAGGAAGGGCTGCGCCCTTGAAGGGCTCTGCGTGTGCTCGCGCGACGAGCACTGTGCGCCAGCAAAAGGGTACTTCTGCCGACGGGGACTGGTGTACAAGGAAGCTAGGGTTTGCCGGAAGTCCAAGTAGGGCGGGGAATCTCTTCTTCCAAGAACCGCAATTCCAGTCCTTGCGACATCTTTTCTACTATGGAATAAATTTAATTTCTTCTACCCCAGAAAACTTACCGGAAACTAGACCATAATGGTAATCACTTGTGAGAGAGGCAAAAATAAAGGAAATTTATTGGATTATTCCATTGTGATTGGTAAAAAAAATAGAACCATTGAGAGCAATAGAGTAGTAATAAACTAATAGAAATGATGGAACGATTGCTTGAATGCAAACCATATCAAATACCACTCACATTTCCAAAATAACAAAGAATTGGAAACGGTGATACCATGAATAAAAATTTAATGAACCTTTTGGGACAAAATTATAGGTGCACCAATATACAAGTGTTAGGATTTAGGTATCATTTGAATTTTTTTTTTTGCACAATGGAAATAAATCAGACGTAACGGTGATATAGCAATATGAGAAAATTGAATAATATAACATAGCATGTGATCACATTACCTTGCACCAAATTAGATCCACAATGTTTATTCCTAGAATGTGTTCCCTCCAGCCACGCATCCGCCCAACCTCTAGTGTTTAGTACATGATAATCATAATTTTTTACCTACATTTATGCATAAATTTGTCAAGATTTATAATTTATAAGCTTGAATTAAAAAAAATCTGATCGATTATCTAATTTCAACACTATTGTGAAATATAATTTAAAATGCATAAATATCTTAATAAATGCTTTAGTAGAAAAATAAAATTCCTTGGAAACCAGCCCCATGTAAATCTATTGATGTCAAATGGTGACTATCTAATAAAATTGTGAGTTTAATGTTCTGAAAGAAAAATGATTTAGAAAAAGGAGATAAATAATTTACAATGATTTAGAAGATTCAGTCGTCAATGAAAGAGATAAGATAATGTGGTGTCTAGAAAGAAGATAAATATGGAAATTTAATTTATTCCAATGGCAATGATTAAAATGGGAGCGTGACACATGGAAAAAGGAGAAGGTGTCATTTTCAGTTTGGTAACAAGAAAAACATGAAAACATCATGACTGTAAAATAATGTCAAGATTCCAGATGAAGTTATAATTAAGAAGTTGACTTGGCACAAGTTGACATTGAACCCCAAAACTAGCAAAAATTCATGGAGAGAAGGGAAAAACAAAGTCCTAAAGTCGAGGATCCTAATGAATAGAACATTCTCCAAAATCCAAGATTCTAATGAATAGCAACTATCATACAAACTAACAACCATATCACCAAAAAGAGGATATCATAGTTGGAATATAAAGCTTGATGAGCCCTCAAAATTACCATTTAGTATTTAGGAAAAAACATAAAGCACCATGAAATGATGATGTTGTAATTATTTCAGACTCTAGTTGGATCCACATGGTCTCTAGATGGTTGGATCTTCTCTTATGCCTCATATTTAATACTTTGTGAGATCCTTGAAGATCTCCTCATCATCAAGTCTCTCTAGATCACAAAGGGAGGTAAAACGAATGCAAGCGAGGAAGAGAAGAGAGGGGAGGGCACTCATTAAGGCTTATATGGTCACTGATATGCGTAAAATCATGATCATTGAAAGCATAGGTTCATATATTCAAAATTATACTCAACTCTTCGACTTTGATCTTAAAATTTATAATAGCTGCAAGTAGAGGTTGAATCTACAAGAAGGATAGTTCAAAGGTTAAAGTGAAGGGTGATAACATGCAATTTCATACATTAATATCATGCATTTTATCCACTTCTTCTTAAAAATATACCAATAAATGCATGTTATCTTGATTTAAATGATTAAATTGATAATTATATGTTTTAAAGGATATTCTTGATTTTCCATAAATTAATAACATTATATGAGAATTTAATCATATTCATTCATCAAGAATATAATCTTATTTTATTATAAAATGAAATATCTAAAATGCCTTTATTGACATGAAAATATTTATGAATACATCTTATCGTGAATTTTATTAAATAAATTTATTTCTATGAGGAATTTGAAATTTTTCTAGATTTTTAGAAATTTTATGGGAATTTATAGAAATTAAAATCAATGAGGAATATTTAAAAAGAACTAAATAAAATCTAAAAAAAAATAAGGAATATCTCTCGTTCCCTCTCTTTTCTCTCTCGCGCATGACGGAAGAGAATTCAGCCATGTTCTCCTATCTTCTGCGCCCTGTTCTCTTCTCGTCTCCTTGCGCATATTTGAGGAGAGAGAAAATGCATCAACGGTCATAAACGCGTCAAATTAAAATCATGATATCTCACGATCCTGGTTGAGCTAAGTGCTAAAATTTCATAAGCATGATTTTCATTTCAAGATCTACAAACTTAGTGGGGCTGATTTAAATTCTAAGGCAAAAAAATAGGGTTCTAAATGTTTCATTGTGTGCTTCTAGCATTGGCTAGCCAAAATGAAAGAAGGCACTGATTGACCATTCTTTGTATATTAAATATCATTTTTAGTGAGTTTCTTCTTCTTTCTATTCATTTCTCATTTTGGATGCAAGACGCCAAGTCCGAGCGAAATGTACGAGCTCTAGAAGATATGTTTTGATTAGACAACATCACTATAGTGTGTTTTCATCACAAATCCTTCGATTAGAATAATTATCTATCCTTATTTTTATCAGCATTTTTAAATTTTCAAATCCTAAAATCACTTTTCTACCATCAATCGAGGGTTTTCAATCTTTGAAAGGGATTTGGAAGCATTTTATCAGTTTATCTTATTTCTTGTGTACATCTTATTTCTTTCATCAATCATTTCCACTTTCTTAATCTAAATATACCAACAATATTTTTTTATTTCAAGCGTTTAACCTTCCTCCCTTTGGATTCGACCCTGAATCCTCAATATTCTAAATTTAAAAGCCGAATTCGAAGAGTTGAGAATAATTTTGAATATGTGAATTTGCCCATTCAATAATCGTATTTTTAAGCATATCAAAGGGATATTTTTGGTATTTTTTATATTAAGAAAGAAAAAATGTGAAGATGAAATGATCGAATCAAATACTTCTGGTCTCCTTGTGAGGATCAAAAGCTCTTGATTATATGGAGGAATGATCATTTGGGGTTGAAAATGTAAAACTGTCAAGAAAAGGCTTGAGTAAATGGAAAATATTCACAAGAATGAACCCTAATCTAAAGGTTTCTGATCAAAACTCACTCTAAGAAGGCTTTCCACTCAAACACTCCTTCAAGAGCTCACAGATCATGCACAAATGTCGTGACTTGCATCCAACGCGAGGAATGAATGGAAAACTTACTAAAAAATAATGTTCAGTACATGATGAACAATCTATCAGCGCTCTCTTTCTGTATGCTAGCCAATAATTAAAGCTACGAATGAAATGTTAAAAAATTTAACTTTTTCTTCCCCTTTGAATGATCAAACATTATAGAAGGAAGAAACATGAAATGATGATCATGCCTACAAAGTTTTAGCTCAAAACTTGATCACGATTGGCTAAAATTGTGTGCCCATTGAACTTCCTTGGCCAAACCTTAAAAAACAAACTTTAAATGATGTTATTCTCTCTCCTCTCTCTTCTCTCCTCCCTCCTCTCTCTTTCACTAATCGACGCATGAGAGAGAAACAAGAGAGACAAAAGAAATGGATGACAAGAAGCATGATGCGAGAAACTCTCTTTTGCAACTATATGTGAGAGAGAGGAAGTAGAGAGGGAGGAGAAGTGAAAGAAGAGAGAATGAGACAGAGGAAACAACAACGAGAGGTAGAAAGGGAGGTGATGGAAGGGAGGCCATTTGGCAATTTCTGAGGAAGAAGGTTGGAGAGAGAAGAGAATAATCCCCTCTCTCTCATGACAAAACTAATGCAAAAGAGAAGATGGAGAGAAATGGTGCGCTGGTAGAAGAAGAGAGAGTGAGGCAAGGAGAGAAGATCTTGCAAGAGATGGAGAGAAAAATGGAGAGACGGAGAGAGTGGTGGAGAAGAGGGAGTGTGTGTAGAAAGAATAGGAGAGAGAGGTAGGAGACAAAGACGAGAGAGGAATACTGATGGAGGACCATGCCCGCGACCAGACGACAGCACGTGCCGAGCCGGACGGCGCGCGAGTACTACCGCGCCGGAGCACCCGAGTTGATGTCCAGGACCCCGGTTTCAAGTACACCGCATGATGTGACCCTCCCGGCGAATTTTCCCCGTTTCTTTCTTTATTTGTCTCGTGAGACTATGTGTGTGTGTGGGAGGGTTTTCCCCGTGTTTTGGGCCCTCCCTAGTACCTTTGGACCAGTTCTAGGCCCTTTAGAGGGGTTTTAGCCTAGTTTTGGGCCAAAACCCCTCAAATTACGAGATTGCCCTTAGGGCAATCCGTCTCTTTATCTCTCCTATATAAGGAAGAGAGAAGAGAGTATCGTGCATGATGATTATTGATGAAAATTGGAGCTTGTTGATGTGACCTCCCATGCTCGCATGAGAGAGGACGAGGGGATCCCGATCTAGGGTCTCCCTGCAGGGAAGAGAGAGAGAGAGAGGAGCGCCGACCCAGGAGTCGCCGCCGTCTCGTCGCGCCGCCACCGCTGTGCTCGCCGCCGTAGCGCTCGAACGAACGCCGCCCCACGTCGCCGATCTCTACGCCGCCGCCGTCCGGCCCGTTTTGAATTGGCCGCCAGCCTGCCCGCCGTCACGCCGATCTGCTACGCCGCCGAGAGCTGGGCCGCTATCCCAGCGCCGTCGCCGCTGTGCCCGCCGCCGTCGCGCCCAGACGATCGCCGTTCACGCCGCCCTGCTGTGCCGCTGACCGTTCGATCGCCATCCTAGCGTCATCGCCCCCGGACGCCGCTGCACAGGCTGCCGCCGCGCCCCTCTTGGTCACGACGGACCCGCCAGGAGCGATCTCCACGCCACCGGATCGTGCAGGTCGTCACCGCCCTGGTGCCCCCCCCCCCGCCAGCCGCTCGTCGCCCCAGTTCGCCGTTTTCCGTCCGCCGGGTGGAACTACCACCGGACCGAGCCGCCACTGGGCCGAGCCGCCGACGCCCGAACGATCGCCGCCGTCGCCGCTCCTACGTGCCGCCGGGGCTGGATCGATCTCAGCCACTGCCCGTCGAGCTGCCGCTAGAGTAAATTCTGCTTTTGACTTTAGGTTCCTCGCCGACACCGAGCCGTCGTCGTCCGGGTCGTGACGTTGCTCGCCGTCGCCCGCCTCGATCGTTCGCGATCACCGTGTTCCTAGCGTCGATTGACAGGTCTGCCACTTTGGCCCCGATATTCGGGTCGCCCGACGCCCCGCTGATCGAGGGCTCCCGCTACTAGGACCCTCGTCGCCCTCTAGTTGGTATCGTGATACCCTTCGTGTTTTTCCTCACGGTGGATCGCCTTTCCCACTTGCAGGTTGGTGCTGCCCGCGTACGGGGGTGCTTCGGGTCACTGCGATCTTCGGATCACGACGCCGTCCTCGATCGAGTATTATCACCTTCCCCAGTGCTGAAGGCGCTCGCTCCACCGCCGGGGACTAGCTATTTAGGTACCCCTCGTTTGCCTGGGTTGGGTCGGGTTTGTTCCTCGGTTTCGTTCGAGATTTCACTGTCGTCGTACGGGTGCGGATCACTCCGGTCGTGGACTTCCACCGTAGTCGTTGGTAGTCGATCTAACGGAACGTGGGAAGGTCGATCCATCGAGCATCGCTTTGAGAGCTTCCCGGACGTCACCCTAGGTCAGCTGCCGCTCCCTGTGCTTCTCGTTATTTCGAAAATTCGCATCATTACATTTTCGTGCATCTTAGTTATTAGTTAGGCCAGATCCTTGTGTTGTAACACGAGCCGACGATCCCGGCATCTGTCGTGTTACATCAAGTACGGGAGAGAAAAGTGAGAGATAGAGAAAGTAAATCTTTATCTCTTTATTTCAGGAAAATTCACAAGACAATCAAAGGGAAACATCTCCTAAAGGGCAACGCTCAAAGGAAGAAAGGCCCATTGAACGATCAAACGAAGCCCATTAATGCCACTTGGGAGGAGAAGAAAAAGGGAAACGGAGCGGAAATTTTGGAGGTTTTTTTTGGTTTTTTCGGTTATTCTCTTTCTCTCCTAGGTTTTGCTGTTCTTTCATGTTCTTCCCGTTCGGAGTCATGTTAGTTGAAGGATCTAATGTTGCATCTATTTCTTGACGTGGCAGACTTGCGACGGTTGGAGAGCAACATACATGGAGATAATGGCTTACAGATCTTCAGCTCCTTAACCACCACGTCTTACGTGATGTGGGTGGATTTCTATTTTCCACAAAACGTGCAATGGGCACAATTGCGTCAGATCTGAATCGTGGGATCGTACGGGTCCATGTCTAGTTTTCTATATATAGCAGTATGCTTAGCGTAGTGTGTAATAGGAAAAAGTTTCTATTCTGGAGAGATAGAAGGAGTAACTGTCTCAAACTTTCTACTAATTTTATTATGTTCTTGCGTGAAATCAGAGATTCGACATTTTTTGGAGTGCACAATAGTGCCGAGCGTTTGAGAGAGAGAGTGATCCTAGAAATTTTTTCCAACAATTGGTATCAGAGCAAGTGATCTTTTTCAAAAGCAAGGCTGAAGGCTATGTCGATAGTCCAAGTTGAGGAGACGCGGGGAAGCAGCAACGACGGAGGTACAAGCACGTACCAGTATCCGTAGCTGACGACTTCAAATTATACCAGCTAGGCAATCCGCGTCCAAGCCATCATGGAGGATCAAGGCATCTGGGCAGCAGTCCAACCGGTAGCCGGGGCGGCCGTCGACTTGAAATTTGATAGGAAGGCACTACCGGAAGACCTTCTTATGCAAGTTGCAAATAAGGTATCGTTGAACGAAATTTGGGAATCTTTGAGAACAAGGTTCGTTGGGGCTGATTGCGTCAGGAACGCACGTCTTCAAGCACTGAAGAGTGACTTCGACGCCAGGCGAATGGTTGATGGAGAGTCCCTTGACCAGTATACTGGGAGGCTAACAAGTGTGTGCGTGAAGTACTCTGATGTAGGGGGAACCCTGGAGAACGAAGCAATGGTGAAGAAGCTGTTCGACACTGTCCCGGATTGTTTCCTCCATGTCATCGCTGGCATCGAGCAATTCTGCAACATTGATGCTTTTTATGCCATTCAAGGAGGCACTGTCTTGGTCGAAAGCATGAAGAACGGACACGCATGCGCGCACCCGGGGGTGGTATCACTGTCAAGGGGCAGCTTCTCCTCACTCAAGCTGACTAGGATGCTAGGCGGAAGAGAGGTAGTGGTGATTCATCGAGCCAAAAGGGAAAACATCCACATAAGGTAGAAATCGTGGCAAGGGTGGCCGCAATCGTGGAAAGGGAGGTCATGGCGAAACACATCACACCGACCTGGCAAGTAGTTCCGGTAGTGGCAGCCATGATAAGAGCCATATATGCTCTACAACTGCAACGAAATGGGGCACTACTCTACACTGTGCAAAGCTCCCTAGAAGGAGGAAGCACACCTGGTGCAGATCGATGCTCTTCTTGCTCAATTTGAGGAGAACGCGCGACATGAGCTCTTCTTGCTCAATGAAGACAAGGTGTGGCCGGAGCTACACCAGGCCGAGGATGGTTCATCACCAGCGATTACCTGGTACCTAGACAATGGCACCAACAATCATATGACTGGTGACAAGGAGAAGTTCCAGGAACTTAATGAGGCTATCTGATGCAGGACCGACGGGGTGAATCGGCCCGGCGCTATTGTCCTCTAAGGGGAAGCTAAGGATGGGTTGATCTACGTGCTCTAAGTGATGCAATGATATCTAAGGTCTCCACAAGCAGTCAACCGACCAGTGCGTCGTCACGGCGATCCTGGGGTGCGCCGAGTAGGATGGAGCGGGAATCCTCCCGGATCCGCCGATGCGTGGGGAGAGGCAGCCTCGGGTCGTCTGGGGCAGCTCGATCGTCAACCCGGCGACTGTGTCCACGAACCCAATCCCGATCCCCGACGCGCACTCAGCCTAACTATGTCCGAGGGGCGGTGGAGACAAATGCGGGAAGTATCGAAGGAAATATAGACTTCAAAATAAAAGTAAGGGGATGAATGCCCTAACCTGCGGGCGCGAGCCCGGCTCGGTCGGGGCGAGGGAGGTCGCTCGGCGCGGCAGCGATATCGGGCACCGGGCGAGTCGGCGAAGGAACGCGGAGGGGCGGCTCGGCGCGGGCGGAGTGGCGATGAGACGGGGCGAGCTGGTCGAGCGCACGTCACGGGAGGTGGGAGGCGGCGTCCGAGCGGATTCGGGCGGGCGGAGCGGTCAGGCCGACTTGGACAGCTAGGGCCGGTCCCGGGACCGGCTTTGAGCCCGTTTAGGGCCCGGGCTGCAGGGCCGGCTCGGGACCGGTTCGGGGCCGGCTCTGGACCGGTCGGGGCCGGTCTAGTCCGAGTCCTGGACTCGCTCAGGGCGACCAGATCGGCCTGGCGCGGTCGGGGCCGGTGGCCTAACCGGGACCGAACCGGGTCTGGGCGGCTCGGTCCGGACCAGCTGGGCAGCTCGCGTGCCGGGCGGCCGACTGCAGTCGCAGGGAGCCGGGTCGACTCGGCGGGCTCGGGCCGGCCTGGGAGGGGGGTCGAACCGGGCGCGGCGTGTGGACCCGGGCGGCTCGGTGAGGCGAGCTGGGAGGCGGGCGATTCCCGCTGAGTCGGCTCAGCGGGAATCGTCCAGTCGACTCTTCGTTTTCTTTTTTAGGTCTGGCGGCAGGCGGGCGGACGGCGCACGGCGGTGGTTGGCGGTTCGGGGCGGCGTCCCTGGATCGGGAGGGAGCGAGCGGGGCGTGCGACGGCGGCGGGAAGGCGGGCGACGAGGCTGGAGGCGGCGGCTTCGGCGGCGGCGGCGCTGAGCGCGGCGGCGGCGGTCGCGGCGGTCCGTGGACAGGGAGCTGGCGGCTTTGCGCGGCGGCGTTGGCGCGGCTTGGGCGGCGATGGCGGCGGCGCTCCCGAGGTCGGCGACGGCGGCGCGGCGGCCGAGCCGCGGCGCGGCGGTGGCGGAGCTTTCGAGGCGGCGGCGATGGCGGCTTGAGCGGCGGCAAAGGCGGCGGCGTTTCAGCACACCCGGAGATAGAGCAAGGAGTGGCGGCGGATGCGGCGGCGGCGGCGGCGGCACGTTCGTGCGGCGGCAGCGGCGGCGGCGTCGGCGGTTGGACTCCTTCCCTAGCTTTACATGAGCAGCCACTGAGAAGAGGATCTTCCTTCTTTTTTCTCAAATGACGGCTAGGGTTTGTGGGGGTCCCTTCCCCTCTTATAGAGCCCTTGGTGGGCCTAGAGAGGAAAGGGCCCACTTGAGGCCCACAACCCACACCCATACTCATAGAAAATAAAATAAAGGTTCACATAAATAGAAAGGGCCTTAGGCTAGGGTCCCGAAACAAAGGGAAACCCACCCAACGGCCTAGAGAGAGAGAGAGAGACATGCAAAGGCCCGCTTAAACACGTGCGGGCTAAATAAAGTCATAATAAAAGAGAAAACGGGAAGATAGCTCTACGCGCGCGAGCTCGTGGCGAGAAGAGGGTCTCACTTGGTGTAGTGAAACTCGGGATCCTTCGTCTTCGCCTGTCGAGGTGGCTGGACGCGCGTAGGTGTCGGCTCCACCGGCGCCGTAGTGTCATGTCTTGGTGGCGACGGGGGTCGTACGCCACCACTATCACTAGGAAAGTGAAGTTTGGCGATGGCAGATCAGTGGAGATAAAGGAAAAGGCTCAATCCTATTTAGTTGCAAGAACGGTGATCAATGGCTGCTTGAGGAGGTATACTATATTCCTAGCCTTTGCAGCAATATGGTAAGTCATGGCCAACTCACAGAGACAGGACAGAAGGTGATCATGGACGCTTACAAACTTGAGGTCTTTGCCAAAAGTCCACAACGGCTGATCATGAAAGTGAGGCGCTCCCAAAATCGACTTAACAAAATCAAGCTCCAACTCGCACATCCCACTTGTTTCCTAGAATACTTGGAGGAACCAGCTGATAACATGCTAATTAGACATGATAATACATGATTATTGATGCATATTAAGGCATAAATGATTTCATTCCTATGCATGTTATCATATTTATGAGTATTTAGCTATCATTCTATGAAAAAGTCATTATAATCTCAAAATACTTCAATTTAGGGTTAAATATGATGAATTAAAGATAAAATAATTTTATAGCCCATCTTTACTTGAGATTATGAGTGTTTTTAAACTTAAAATAGTGAGAGAAATCATTTTAATAAACATTTATTTAATTTTCAAAAGTTAAAATCTTTAAGGAATAAATGTATTTTTGAAATGTAAATTAAACCTCTCATTATTTATTAATTTTGAGTTTTTAGAATGACAGATAATTAAATTTTGGATCAAATGAAAGAAATTGCAATTAATTTGGAGTTATATTTTGAAAGTTATGAATTTTCTAATTTTTAGAGATTTTTCTGGAATTTTTCTGAATTTTTTTGAATTTTCTATGAATTTCTAAGGAATTTTCGGAATTAAAAATCAAAATTTCTAATTAAATATTGATTTTTCAGAATATTTAAAGCGCGCAAGTGACGTCGCAATCAGAGCCGTCCGATCGATCGCCATCAACGATTGTGATGAGGAGGCGATGCGGCAACATTGTGGACGTCCAATCGCGCGTGCGATATCGACCGTTGATCTTGACTTAAGATCGATGGACCACGTGGCATAAATCAAGAATTCACAGATCGCGTCTAATTTCGACTGTTGATCGCAAGAGTTATAACGGTCGAGATTAAAACACATCGAAACGCATCGGAGACGTTAGATCGAGATCCAACGACGATGGTTTCAAAGCATTTTTATAACGCGCGACACGTGACATCATCTCGTGCGTCCATCGGTGATCCAATGGACGCGAATTAATCGTAATGGTTCGCGATGAACCGTTTCATCAGAACCGCTGATTAAATCGATCGGACGGTTACGCCAAAATACCCTATAAATTGAGATGTTCTTCCGATTTGTAAAGCATTCGAGAGAAAATCAATCAAATTGATCTGTTTAGACACCAAATCTCTTGAGTCTCTTGATCCTAACCTCTTCTAAACTCAATTCTGCGTCCACTGAGTGTTTAAGATCAAGATTTGGGTGAAAGATGAGGGAGAAATCGAAGTTTGAACTCTCACGATCGTGATTTTTGAACTTTTTGATGAAAAGTCTTAATCCCGGTGATTAATTGGGTTAATCCAGTCGCAATTGTGCGTTAGTGGAGTCAATTTTCACTAATCTTTCATCTACTAGTGTTTAATTTCAGTTTAGATTAGGAAATTAGATTAATTTCAAGTCAATTTTCGTTAAAATCACGATTTTAAGTTTCGGAAATTACCTCTCACTTTGATCTTCAATTTCTCCGCAAAATCAAAGTCAAATTCGATGATTTTTGATTTCGTGGAATTGTCTTGAAGTTCTCTTTCATAATCTACCATATTCCCCAATTTCTACTATCGATCCATAGTCTGATTTGATCAAATTCTAAGAGATCATCATAAATTTCCCTAATTCCCTGTGGATTCGATCCTTATTTACCATTATACCCCTCAATTCAAGATATTTTCATCAAATTGGTAAGTTTGGAATTATTTTTGACTCTTGACTATGTGCAATTGACGACCACTCGGTCTTGTTCCGTCACCAGTATGGTTGTGGCATGCGAGGCTAGGTGATATCAACTTCCAATCGCTGGAGTTACTTGCAGAAAAGGAGATGGTCACGTGAGTTCCGCCGATTAAGCACCCACGTCAATTGTGCCATGGTTGTCTTGTGGCCAAACAGTCGAGGTATCCATTCCTAGCAAAGACAAACTTTTGAGCAGAGGAGCCGCTTGAATTGCTCCACGCTGATCTCTGTGGTTCGATTACTCCAGCTACAATGGGCGGTAATCAATACTTCATGTTGATTGTGGATGATCACTCTCGCTGGATGTGGGTGAATGTGCTCAGGAGTAAAGACCAAGTGCTGCCAGCATTCACCAAGTTCAAGGTGTTGGTGGAGAACATGCGAGGATGCAGCATCAAGATACTTCGCACCGATTGTGGAGGAGAATTCCTCTCAGCAAACTTCACTCAACTGTGCGAAGAAATTGGGATCGAGAGGCACTACACCGCACCATATACTCTGCAGCAAAATGGGGTGGTGGAGAGAAGGAACCGATCTATAATGGACATGGCTCATTCCTTGCTCAAAAGCATGAATGTACTTGGAAGATTCTGGGAGGAGGCGGTGAGGCATGCTGTGTATCTCCTAAATCGACTATCGACAAAGGCGATGGGTAGTCGTACTCCGTTTGAAGCTTGGAACGGGAAGAAACTGTATGTGGGACACTTGCGAGTGTTCGGGTGCACTACACATGCTAAAGTGACTACTCCGCACCTGAAGAAGCTTGACAATCAGAGCCACATGACGGTTAACCTCGGTGTCGAGGATGGCAGTAAAGCGCATCGCTTGTATGATCCCCCGTAGAAAAAAATCCATGTAAGTCGTGATGTCAAATTTGAAGAAAATATGGAGTGGAATTGGAATTTAGGTGCAACAGTTGGTGAACCATCGAGTTCAATCTTTGAGGAGACCACACCCTCACAAGCTGTACTACTTGAGGTTCCCGCATCAGGCAATAACATTGCCACGAGAGGAACCTCTGAAGACAGAGCAAGCGCAACTGATCAAGTGGCTCCAGGATCGATAACCAGATCACTGACTGTGGCACGCACGGCGTCGGCCACCATGACTACACCAGCTACCTTACCTACCACGTCAGAAAGGAGAACGCCGGTGAGTGATTCAGTGGGGGCTTCCCTAGCCAATACCTCACCACTCCTAGTAGGTGGTAACGAGTCCCACGATGGGCCTATTCGCTACAGACATTTGATGACATTGTGAGAGATACATGACAGGTGACACTTGAGAAAGAGTTTTTTTGAGGCGGAAGCTTTGCTGGTCGTGACGGAGGAGCCGTCTTGCTATCGTGAGGCTGCAGGCCAGCCAGATTGGGAGGATGCTATGGATAAGAAAATTGAGTCAATAGAGAAGACTTTAACTTGGTCACCGGTGAAACTCCTGGCTAGACACAAGGCGATTGGGCTGAAATGAGTGTTTAAGCTCAAGAAGGACTTTGATGGTGAAGTAATGAAGCATAAAGTGTGACTTGTGGTGAAGGGCTATGTCCAGAGGCAAGGCATTGACTTTGATGAAGTTTTTGTGCCGGTGACTTGTCTTGACACAGTCCATGTCATGCTGGGCGTGGCAGCAAATCGAGGGCGTCACTTGGACATGAAATCAGCATTCTTGAATGGAGAGCTCCAAGAGCAAGTCTATGTAGCTCAGCCAGAAGGGTATGTGGTGAAGGGTAAGGAGTATTTGGTGTACAAGCTACACAAGGCACTGTATGGTTGCGACAGGCACCGCGGGCCTGGAATACGTGCCTCGACAGAAGTTTGAAGGAGATGGGCTTCACAAGGTGCACTCAAGAGCAAGCTGTGTATATCCAGGGAAAGAATTGTGTCGGCGTCATTGTTGGGGTGTACATCGACGATTTAATTGTGACTGGCAAGGATCTATCTGCTATCGTGGAGTTTAAGCATCAAATGATGTACGAATTTGATATGAGCAATCTTGGATTCCTTCATTACTACCTCGGCATTGAGGTGATGCAAGGTAATGGCAAGATTTCAATCAAGCAAACTGCATATGCTAAGAAAGTGTTGGAGCAGTTCGGGATGATCGAATGCAATTCCATCAAATACCCCATGGAACCCAGAACTCAGCTGCACTAGGATGGTGAGGGACACTTGGTGGATGCAACAGAGTACCGTCGTGTCATTCGGAGCCTCAGGTACTTGCTGCATACCCAGCCAGATCTTTCATTTGCAGTTGGCATGGCGAGCAGGTTCATGCAGAGGCCGACAGAGATGCATCAAAAGATAGTCAAACAATTTCTCAGGTATTTGAAGGGGACAATGCACTATGGCCTTGTGTACTACAGTGGAGGAGGACCAGAGATGATCACTGCGTACATCAACAGTGATTTGGCCGGTGACTTGGATGATCGCAAGAGTACGGGCGGCATGGCATTTTATGTCAACGAATGCCTCGTCACGTGGAATTTGCAGAAGCAAAAGACAGTGGTGCTCTCATTGTGTGAAGCCCAATTTATGGCTGCAATCGCGGCAGCATGCCAAGCACTTTGGCTCAGAAGCTTACTAGCTGATCTGGTTGGGGGGGAGCTGAATCCAGTAAAGATGCTTGTCGACAACAAATCAGCGATTGCCTTAATGAGGAACCCAATGTTTCATGGATGCAGAAAGCACATTGACACTCGAGTTCATTTTATTTGTGAATGTGTCGAGGGAGGCCAAATTATTGTGGATTTCATCCGAACAGAAGAGCAGAGAGCTGATCCCTTGACGAAGGCATTGCCGGCAATGAAGCTGGCAACAATTTGACATCTACTTGGTGTTCGTGATCTTTCGCCACTCCAAGATTAGTGGGAGAATGTTGCATCTATCTCCTGGAGTGGCACACTCGCGACGGTTGGAGAGCAACATACATGGAGATAATGGCTTACGGATCTTCAGCTCCTTAACTACCAGGTCTTACGCGACATGGGTGGATTTCTATTTTCCACAAAACGTGCAATGGGCGCGATTGTGTCAGGTTTGGATCGTGGGATGGTACGAGTCCATGTCTAGTTTTCTATATATAGCAGTACGCCTATCGTAGTGTGTAACATGAAAAAGTTTCTATTCCGGAGAGATAGAAGGAGTATTTGTCTCAAGGTTTCTACTACTTTTATTCTGTTCTTGCATGAAATCAGAGATTCGGCATTTTTTGAGTGCGCAATAGTGCCAAGCGTTTGAGAGAGAGTGATCTTGGAAATTTTTTCCAACATCTACAAGTTTAATGGAGATTTTTTTTGTTCTCGTTGGCGTGTTCTCCTTTCATTTGCTTCGTCCATTCCGCCCTCTTTCTCTTTGTCGATCATTTTTTCTCCCAAGGCAACTCCCTCTCGTGTTCTCTCAATCTCTTCCTCAATTTTTCTCGCATCACCCACTTTCCTTCTTTCTATCTTGCTCTCTTTTCCTCAATCTTTCTTCCCCTCGTTCTCGCCCTTGCTCCCTATCCCTCTCTCTCGCAATCTGTATTGATCTCTCTAATTTTCTATCTTGTCTCTCTATCTTCTGCTAGCATTCTTGGCACATTCTGTCCCTAGAACCCTCTCGTGCAATCTCTCCCTTTGAACCTCCCTTTCTCTCTCTAAATTACTCATGCTCTCCTCCCCTCTCTAGTTCTGTCTCGCGAACTCTCGAGCTCTCTCTAGTATGCTCTCTAGTACTCTTGAGCTCTCTCTAGTTTTTCTCTTTCTCAATCTTTTCTTCACCCTCTCAAACTTCCACCCTCGCCTTTTGATTTCCCCTCTCTATTTCAGCGTTGGTCTTTCTCACTCATCCAGTCTCTCGTCATGCTAAATTTCTCTTCCTCTCTCTCATTCGATCCATCTCTAACTTTCTCTCTTGCGAACTCCCTCTTTCTTGCGCTCCAGCACTCGTTCTTTCCCTCAATTTTCCTCTCGTTCTCTCTTTCTCTCTTGCTTTCCCTCTCTTGCACCGTGTGCTCTCTCCCCTTCTCTCTTGACCGCTCTCTTGCATCCTCACTCTTCTCTCTCTCCAAATCTCTTCTTCACTCTATCTCTCGCTCAACATCTCTTCTCATGCTCTTGCCTTCTGCCCCATCTCGCTCTATTCCCTCAATCTCTCTTTTCTTCACCCTCACCCATTCTCTCGCGATCTCTCTCTCCTTTGATTCTCCTCTTTTCTCTCTAAATCATTCTCTTGTACGCTCTGTTAAGGACGCGAACCGACCAGCCGAGTCCGACGCCTTACCTATGCCAGCTGGATCAATTGATCACGACCTAAAGAAATGGTTATAATCATTTTGCCCCGTAGCAGACTGACTTAGACTCTCTCTCACCCTTGCTCTAATACCATGAAGAGAATTGAGAGAGAATAGAGAGAGAGTGAGCACTTGTAACATCATGAATCTTGAAAGATTATCTATATGTGAAAGTTCTTTACATCGATCTTTATAGTAGTGTGATTTTCCACCCGCTGCTAATCAGACACAACTGACTTCTTCTGACCGAGGCAGAGGATGTAACAATGGAAGAAACAACAGAGGGAGAGGTCGAAATGGTGGACGATACACTCCGAGATGCCAACTCTATGGATAATTTGGACATCGCATACTAGAGTGCAGAGAACGGTTCAACAAGTCATTCTATGGTCATCAAAACTCTCCAAAAAATCCGAATAATAAAATGTTCCCACAGGTTTATACTACTAACCTGCAGTAAGCAAACTCACCTCCCAATCACTCTGTCTGGTATCCTGACAGTGGCGCAATGCATCATGTGACCAATGATGCTCAAAACCTTGTTGATCCAACACTCTATCAAGGTCCCAATCAACTTAAAGTTGAAAATGAAACATGTTTGACTATTGATTCTACTGGCTCTTCATCTCTAATATCTCGGTCTTATTCACTCAAACTAGTCAATATCCTTCATGTTCCAGAAATTCAGAAGAGATTACTATAGATTAACTAATGATAATGCAGTATTTGTTGAATTTCATGTCACCTATTGTGTTGTGAAGGACGAGGAAACAAGGAGATCCGGGGCACGGTTAAGGACGGATTATATCTTCTTGCCCAAGCTCATCCACCAAAGGTGAATATCGGTGAGAAGAGAAGTTTGGATTTATGGCATCATCAACTCGGCCACCTGAATATGAGAATTCTACAGAGAGTTATCTCTACCTATGGACTTCCTACTCTCTCAATAAATTAAATTCGCTCATGTGATGCCTGTCTCACTTCTAAATCACATCGTCTTCCATACTCAAAGTCAACTCATCAAACAACTAAAACACTTGAAATTGTTCACTTGAACTTATGGGGGACCTTCACCTGCTATCTCACATACTAGAAACAAGTACTATGTCATCTTCGTCGACGGCTTCACTCGATACACTTGGCTATATGCATTGAAACTAAAAAGTGATGTTCTCTCAGTCTTTATTGATTTTCAACTTCAAGTAGAAAGACAATTCAATCAGAAAATCATAAGCTTCCAATCGGATTGGGGAGGTGAATTTTAAGCTCTAAATAAACATCTCACGCAACAAGGTATCTCTCACAAAGTCTCTTGCCCACATACACTTGCACAAAATGGTACTGCCGAGAGAAAGCATCGGCATATCATTGAAATTGCACTTTCTCTCATACATCATTCATCAGTTTTGCATCAATTCTGGGATGAAGCCATGTGCACAACAGTCTACCTGATCAACAAGCTCCCTACATCCATCCTACAAAACAGATCCCCTTATCATCTTGTCTACAATCAATAACCAACATACTCTCTCTTAAAGAGCTTTTACTGCACATGCCTTGTCTTTGCTCATATGCACCTTCCAAATTGGACTCACGATAAAAAAAAGTGTATTTCTTGGATACAGTGCATTTCACCTAGGATACCAATGCCTATCTCTTACTAGTGGGAAAATATATATCAGTCGTGATGTCATCTTTCGAGAACATGGCTACCCATACAAGCTCCCATCTCTAATCAGGAATTCAAACACTTCTTCTACTCTTGGACTCCTTGGGCCGTCTCAAGCACCTATACTCTCCATAGATACCTCTGGATCAGTATCACCTCTCCTGACTCAACATCTATACTCCCCACCCCTCCTTCCTCACCTGTATCACATATCTCGATCCATGAACTATCTCATTCTCTAAAACTTCCTGATCCATCCAATAAGGATTCTTCAATTTCCTTCGATGACTCCCTCGTCCATGCGAATCACTGTGAGGTATCCATCACTGGTCATACTCCCTCAACCAATCCTCTCTCCCCTTCAAATCTTGATTCACATACCTCACCGTCATTCATCAAAACAAGACGACTCTTTGACATTCTATGCACAATTGATTCAGTCAAAGCGCCACAATCAACCAAATACCCTCTTCTCGTGTGTCTTCACACCTCCGCCCCACTCTCTCTTGAGCCAACCACTTTTATCTCTGCATCCAATCATCTGGAATGGATAGCCACCATGCACAATGAATTCAATGCGCTACTACAAAATCAGACATGGCAACTAGTCCCACTAGCTACCAATCGACCTGTCATTGGATGTAAATGAGTCTATAAACCCAAGCCATCTCTTGACGATGTCTCTCACCGGTACAAAGCACGCCTCTTTGCTAAAGGATTTCATCAAGAGGGAGGAATTGATTACCACGAAACATTCAGTCCAGTCATTAAAGTCACCACTATTCGGCTCCTCTTGGCACTTGTTGATGAACTAAAACTTGGGTCAATTTATATCATTTTTGTGTTTTTAATTCATGCAATACATTTATAATACCTCACTTAGAATAGTAGTAAGCAAGGGTCGATCCTTAGGGAACCTAGGTAATCAGGCTCAGTGACTAAGATAGAAGAAGGAAGGGATACCTATAGTATGGAAAATCAGAAATTAGAAGAGAGATTTATAGAGGTAGTGAATTGAATTGGATAGGTTAGGTTTCTGTATTTTTAGTTAGAGGAGAAGGAGAGCATTTTAAGAGTTTTTAGAGAGTCAAAGAGGGGTTTTTCCCTTAGGAGCATTCCATCGAACACCTTTTGGGTGAGTTAGAATTATGGAAAAGAAGAAGTAGATATTAGAGGATGGATATGATATAAGAAATAATTAGAGTTATTTCTACTTTAGGAAGGAATGATGATTAGATGGAATAGAGATTGAGTGATGATGAAATGAAGAGATGCGAGGAATGGAGTAGAAGGATAGGAGTATAGAGAAGAGTTGGTGATTTAGGTAGAACTTATGAAGACAAATGGATTATCCTATGATTTAAGCAAATTAAAATGAACTACAGAATTCTTGGAAAGGCCTACAAGAAGATCTCTCATTACAGCCTTCACACAAACCCCGCTTTTGGTGCCAATCCTAGGCCGAGTGGTGTTTGATCCGCTACGATGTCGAGCTCCTCTTGATCTCCATCTCCAGAGCAAACTTGGGCATGCCACGACGTCCAGCTTGGGCCTAAGCTTCTCCCCTCTTCCTTCTAGTGACCTGGTGTCAAGAGAGAGCCAAGAGACAAGAAAATTCGGAGTGGGAGGAGGAGAACTTCTAGGAGTTAGGGCTTCCAACCAAACCGATGAATAGGATTGATTTGCGGGATCTCTAAGAATCAGGTGGAAAATTCAACCACAGATGGAAAGAGCACGATGAGATTAGTCTCCCATCAAAATTTCAGCCCAATCAGACGGCTAGATTAGATGATATCAACATTTCAATTTCAAACGTTTCGGCCAGTTGATCTAGTGATCTCCTACATCAATAGTGCTCAATCATTAGTCCACGAGATCACGCCACGTCACCATCAAACCAACAGTTGGATCTTCGCCACGTCACCTGTGCAGGTAAATAATTATTAATATAATCCCATAAAGGTAAGTGAGAGGAATCTGTGGTGATTAATTTTGCCGCAAATTGCTTCCTTTAGCGCGAATAAGAGAGCGCCACGTCGCTCTCTTATTTTGCTTTAGATACAAAATGACAAAAAGGAAAACTAAACGAAAACAAAACGATGGAAAATGACAAAACAAAACAAAGAAATCGCCGCAGATTCTCTTCTTCTCGCAAATAAGAGAGTGCCACGTTGCTCTCTTATTCCACGTCGAGGTCAAATTAAACGACACGAATAGGAGGGCGCCACATCACCTGCGCAAGTAGGTGAAGAAAGAGACAAAACACACCATACTTAGAAAACAAAACGACCAAACAATGATGAAAAAAAAGACAAAAGAGCGTAAAATTAATGATAAAACAGAACGACAAAAGAAGATCTAAAAGAAAACAACAAAAAGTGTAATACTAATGATCTGCGGCAATCAATTTCGCCGCAAATTCTCTTCTTTGACGGTGCCAACAAGGGGGCTCCACGGCTCTTGCACGGGTAAGTAAACAAAAAAAAAAACATTAAAATCAAAGCTACCAGATCGCGACACGTGACGTGATCTGGTGGCTGTGCACATGCCTTCGCAGATCCAAAATTTACCTTTGCAGATTCAAAACTTACCTTTGCAGATCCAAAATTATATTTATGCCCCTGCTACTGATTAAATATGCAGAAAATCTTTATAATAATTAGAGATATATCCTCAAAGTGCTCTAAAATTCATTTAAACCATTTATAAAATCCAGAAAATCTATTTTGCTTCAAAAAACTCATTTCCTTGTGAGTTAATAATCTAAAAGAATCATACAAATATTACAAAATAAGGAAGTATCATATAATCATATTGAAGGCAAAATTAAGCAATTTCATCATGATAACAAATATGTTCCTTTTAAGCTAAGTATTCATGTAATATGCAGAGTTTAAAGTCATAAATTTGTGTGTTATCACTTGCCATCAGCAAACAGTGGCATATTTGACAATTGGACATCTCCAATGCCTTCCTACATGGTGACCTACATGAGCTAATCTATATGGATCAACCTCCTGGCTTCCATCACCCTCAACACCCTCATCATGTCTGCCAACTCAAAAAATCTCTATATGGCCTCATACAAGCACTGTGGGAGTGGTATCAAAAACTCACCGAGAAACTCTTTGATCTCGGCTTTTAAGGCTCAAAGACTGGCACTTCTCTATATTACACTACTACAGGTCCTCTCTACATTCTCATCTACGTAGATGACATCCTCGTCATTAGACCATCTTCTTCTCAAATCCACAACCTTATCACCTCACTCAAAAATACTTCCATCTCAAAGATCTTGGACCTGCGTCTCATTTCCTTGGTATTGAACTTCAGAAGCACCGGGATGGTTTCACACTTACACAAACCCAGTATCCCCTCTCCATTCTCCACCTGTTGAAAATGGAACACTGTAAACCACTTCCTATGCTGAGTCCTACGACATGTCCAACAATTCGATCCATAATCCCAGATAACTCTCATCTTTATCGCCGAATTGTGGGTGCTCTACAATATCTAAACTTTACTCATCCTGACATCTCCTATGCCGTTAATCAGGCATGCTGCTCCATGCCTTCTCCCTAGTTTTCTGAGTAGGCTCCTCTGCAGCACCTTCTTCGATATCTCAAAGGCACCGTCACTCACGAATTACACTTTAGTCATGCATCTCTTGTGCTACTCACCTCCTTCGGTGATGCTGACTGGGCCGATGACTCATCTCTCACTCTACAAGTTGGTTCCTCATCTATCTTGATCTCAACCTCATATCATGGAGTTCCAAGAAATAGCCTAATGTGGCTCGATCAAGCACTAAAGCAGAGTATAAAGCCATTGCTAATACCACCTTTGCGCTCCTCTAGATTACCTCTCTTTTCTGTGAACTTCAAATTACTCTACCTCCACCAACACTGTGGTGTGATAGCATGGGTCCATCTATCTCTCGACTAATCCAATCTTTCATGTTCGTATGAAACACTTTGAAATCAATTTTCATTTCGTCCGTGAACAAGTGGCTTTACGAAGACTTCACGTTAGTATTATCTCAGGCAAAGATCAACCAGATGACCTCCTCACCAAATCGCTTCCCAAACTTTGCTTCCTACAGCTCATATCCAAGCTCAATCTTCACCCGGCGTTGAGCTTACGGGGGGATGTGAAGGATGCGAACTGACTAGTTGAGTCTGACGCCTTACCTATGCCAACTAGATCAATTGATCATGACCTAAAGAAACAGTTATAACCGTTTCGCCCTATAGCAGACCGACTTAGACTCTCTCTCACCCTTGCTCTGATCTTTCAAGATTCACGCTGTTACAAGTGCTCACTCTCTCTCTCTTCTCTCTCAATTCTCTTCACGCTCTCCCTCCTTCAAATTCTCTTGCACTCTCTTTGTCCCCATCTTTCAGGCACTTTCTCTCTCTGAACTCCATTCCCCCTCTTTCATTCACTCTTCTTCCTGATTCCACACACTCCATCGATCTCCTCCGCTCCAGGTTTCTCTCTCTTCTAACCCCTCCTTTCACTCTTTCTCTCTCTATATCTCTCTCTTAGTCTCTTGCCCTCTCTCACCAACTCTGTATCTCATTTTTTCTTGCCTCTCTCAGTCTCTTTCTTGCAATCTTACACCTCCATAGTCCCCCTCTAAATCTCTTCTATTTCTCACTATCACTCTCTAGTTCGCTCCTTCCCCTCTCTCTTTTCTTCCTATCTCTCGCGACTTCACTGCCTCTCTCTATTTATGATCTCTCCCGCTCTCTCTCCCTCTCGTGCTACCTCTTACTCTCTCCAAATATCTCTCACCTTCTATTTTTCTTAGTCTCTCTCTCTCTCTCTCGCGATACCTCTTCCTCTCTCTCAATCTCTCTCTCCCGTTCTCTCTCTCTTTCTCTATTTAAAGTCCTCGCTCTCTCTCTCATTCATTTTCTCCCTTTCTCTCTCGATCCCTCTCTCATTCCTTCTCTAAAGCTCTTACAATCCCTCTTTTTCTCCGAGTCTCTCACGCTCCCATCCCTCTCCTTAACTCTCTCTTCCCTCAAATTCAGGTATTCATTTCCTCTCGTCGATTTCCCTCTCCTTTTATATTTGTTTTTTTAGATCTTACTCATCTCTTTTCCCTCTCATTTTGTGCAATATAAATCATGGAAAATAAATATCCATATATGTATGTGTATTATATATTAACTACTTTCGTACTTTGCAATCCTCCTCGAATAAAATTGAGATTCATATTTATAGAAATATATTCATAAGATATTGATAATGTGTCGTTAATGTATTCCTTTTCGTTATTATAAATAATTTTAATACATAATTCTTGTTAATATAATGAGATGAATCATGTTTTTATGATATTTTTACATTTATCATTTCATTCCATTCATATGCTCAATTTTCATCTATTTCATGTTAATTAGACAAAAAATGAATGTACTATCATGATATTAAATTTCTAAATTTAGCAATTTTTCTAGAATATTTAGGGATTATTTTTATTTTGAATAACAATTTTATAGTAAAGCCCTTCCTATTTTTGGAATACAACTTTTCAAAAAGGCTCCACGGCTGTATCATAATTTTATAAGAAAAACAAAAATCATGCAACATAATATCTTTTTGATGCATTAATAGTCTACAACATCAAGTCAAGAGATAATGGAGGGGATGGTGTAATACTAGAGTTTAATAAAGCTAAATAAGAACAATAAATGGGTGGTTATAACTACTATTCATGTTCTTTTCAGGGAGAATTTCTACTACCTCTATTATGGTTATTTTTCTCCTATTTATAGACTTTCGCAATATCAAATTTTCACAAATCCCTTATTATTATGTCTATATCCATTGACGTCCATTGACCTTATGTGTGTGACCCTTTGACGGATCGAATTGATGTGGTCATTGATTACACACCAATTCATGTCAAAATTAATTTCAAACTCACCAATTTTATGAAATAATCACGAATTAAGGAGTATAGTGGTGCATAAGTGTTGAATCCACGGAGAAATAAGGGAATTTTGAGAGATCTTTTGAAATTTGATCAAATCGGACAATAAATTGATTTGAGAAATTAGAGATTTTGATAGATTTGGAAAAAGAACTCAAAGACGAATCCACATAATCAAAAATCACTCGATTTGGATCTAGATTCGTGGAAAAATCAAAGAGCGAATTAGATAGAAATTTCTGGATGCAAAGAGAGAGAATATAAAATTAAAAACAACATTAACTAAATAGATCAAGACGAAATTACAATCTAAAGATAGAAGGCAAAAGATTACGAGGAAAACACATAATCTAACTTGAGATAGCTATTGAAATGATCCAATTAATTGCTAGATTCAAGTCTTTTCATTCCGTGATTTTAAAAACGATCATCAGCATTCAATAGGCGAATTCTCCTTGTTCTATCAATGAAATCTCACTTCCAACCACTCCCTCGATACGGAAATGAGTCTAGAGGCGATTGGAAGCAAGAGATTCAAGGATGGTGGCTTCTAGAGAGTTCGATTTTTCAAAAACATCTAAGAATGATTTACAATGTTGAAGACCATCTCAATTTATAGCAAATTTGGGCGTAGCCGTCAGATGGAACGTTTAATTTTTTATCAACGGCTCTGATGAAATGCGGCGATACGAATTGCTACGGTTAAGTCGTAGTTGTTTGATTGGAGATGGACCTCTGAGATTTCGCCACGTCGTGCGTGAAGAGGAAACGCATGAAACGACATTCGCCTGATCTTGATCTAATGCTCCAGATGCATTTTCGTCGGTTTCAATCTCCGTTGTTATAAGTCCTCAAGTCAATGACTGAGATTAAATCATTTTATAAATGATTCACCGACGAGTAATAATGTGCCACGAACCCCCCACCTTGACGATTAACGGTTGTGTTTTAATTGCTGGATCGAATGCTCCACACGCTGCCACGTCACCTGCACAAATTAAAAACAAAACAAAGTCCCACATGGAAAAATAGAACAGAGTAGCTAAGGAGTTAGAAAAAATCCTTAACAGGGTGCTTTCTCCTTAATTACACACACATGCACAAACACGCGTGCACACACACACACGTGCGCACATGCACACTATGCGACACATGGCAGTCTCACATGTCACCATGTGGCGCGCTTTTTCGACTCGTGCCATGTCAGCTGCCACGTCAGCACGTGAAAATAAAAATATGATTTTAATGAATTTAAATCAAATAAATTGATTTTAGATTCAGAAAAAATCTTAAAAAATCCCTAAAAATTAGAAAGTTCTTTACTTTCAAAATACAACTCCAAATGAATCCAAATTTAATTCATTGGATTAGAAATTAAATTATCTATCATTCTACAAGTCAAATTTAAGAAATAACAAGAGAATAAATTTCTATGTAAAAAATACACTCATTTCTTTTAGATTTTAAAACTTAAAAAAAATATATGAGTGCATATAAAATATTTTCTCTTATTATTTAATATTGAGACCCAATTATAATCTCAAATATAGATGGCAGTAATCTACTTTAAAAATATATTCTGAAAAATACATAATTATCCCTAAAATAGTACATTTTGAGATTATAACTTAAAATTGCATGAAATAATAGATATGCACTCAAAGTATGATAACATGCATAAAAATGGAATGTTTAATGCCTTAATTTGCATTAATACTCATCTAATTGCATAATAAGATTGCATGTTATCACCCTCTAAGTCCATATATCTCACCAATCAATAACTCCATCAACCCAATAACATTTATTGGTCTGCCATATTGATTAATGATATATACATATATATATCTATTAATTCTTTACGGATCGATTTAGCTTAATTGACTAGTTGAATTGCCAGCCTATTGGATGACAAGCTACATCATGTGCTATTTCCACTACCTTGGTGAAGGATTTCAATGCATCTCATTCCTTGAGTCAATCTCCTCTTATACCGAGGGTGAACAATCCCATCTTGACTACTCAATCACCTTTGAGGACTTCATGTTATATCCAATCTATGAAGTTTTGGAGATCTCGTGGCTAGGGATTCGTAAGTCATAATCAAAACACGATCATCCATTCACAAGACATCTTCGGTGTCTCAGGTCAAAAGACCACGTACATGACTATGCCATGAATTAACATGATTGATACTTTGACATAATACCATTAAGGGATTCTTATAAATCAATTCAGTGAATTCTTTCTCCAGCGAGCACACGCTACCTATCCTTAATGTCTCTACATTGATGGCCACAGGATCAGCCATACTCATCACATGAGTCGGATTAGGTCATGTTATTCTTTCTTGATAATTCCATGTCCTTCTTGAATATCCCATGAATAGGAATATTTAGAACATATGTTTAAAGATTGGTGATCACTGTAGTATGATCTCATCATAATTCTCTTGGTCATTGCATAGGCTCATCGACTTCATTATAAACTTCACACAAGAATGAAAATGAATAAAATTTTATTTCAATGAATATAAACAAAAGAAGGAAGTGTGATTGACTTTCCGGACACATAATTTCTATTAGCGGGTACCACCCCTTAATCCTTTGAATATTTAAAAGAGTTCCCTTGACTTGGCCAAACCTTATTTTTGACCAAAAACCTTTAGTTCTGAGCCTTTGACCAAGTCAAACCACTTTCTTAAAATTTAACAACCCATTTGACCAAGTCAAACCATCTCCCTAAATTATAGGAACCTTTTTTATTTCCAAAATTCAAGTTATTTGCATCCTTGATCTTTCTTTGACCAAGTGAACCTTAAACCCATGATTTCAGGGCAAATTAGTACAACAAAATTACCTCTAAAATTTCTGCCAATAAAAAATCTCCACTTGGCACCCTCTCAAGAGGATGCCAAGTGGGTCTTCAAGGCACTATTCAAGAGGCACACCCCTTCAAAGGGTTAGACAATTCTCTCTCTTCCCCTACTTATCTGGATCTTTTGAAACTCTCTCCCATAATTTGAAATTTGAAATTTTTTTATAATTAGTTTTTTGCCCCATTCTTTTTCTCCTCTCCACAAGTTTCTCTCTCTCTCTCTCTCTCTCTCTCTCATTTTCTCTCCTCCACACACCCATCCATGACTTTCTGTCTTCCTCCATCTTCCATTTCATCTCTACCATACACACCCTCCTTTTTTCTATTGCCCCTTCTCATTCTCCTCCCTCTTTCCATCATTCCTCTTCATTCCCTTCCCTCTTTTCTCTCAAAGTAACAAGTAATAAAGAACGAGATTTCAAAATCTTATCTATATGACCACAACAGTCAAGAATCTTTATCAATGTAATCTCATTCTTCCCATATTGTGTGATAGGTCATCCTTTCCAAAATATCTCTTGCTCTTCGTATTTATGTGAATCCTAGGATAACCTTGATAACATGAATTTACATGATTATTAATGCAAATTAAGGCATAAAATATTTCATTGTTATGCATGCTATCATACTTTGAGTGCATATCTATAATTTCATTTAATTTAAAGTTATGATATAAAAATGTATCATTCTAGGGATTATTATGCATAATTCAAATAATATAGTTTTATTCCCATCTATATTTGAGATCATAATTAGGTTTTTATGATTAAATAATAAGAGAAAATATTTTTATATACACTCATATATTTTTTTAGTTTTATTTTCTAAGAGAAATGAGTGTATTTTTTAAATAGAAATTTATTGTCTTGTCATTTAAATAATTTGAATTTTTATAATGATATATAATTTAATTTTTTATCTAAAAAAAGAAATTTGGATTAATTTAGAGTTGTATTTTAAAAGTTATGAATTTCCAAATTTTTAGGGATTTTCTCAAATTTTTATGAATTTATTTAGACTTATTTTTTATTTTTAAAAAAATTAAAAAATGATTTTTATATCGCGAGCTGATTTGGTGAAGCATCGCCATGTGGTGAGGTGTGTAAACGCCATGTGGTGACATCTGTGTGCGAATGTGCGTGTGCACATATGCGCTTGGGTGTGCGTGTGTGCACATGTGAGTAATTAGTGGGTTAAGCATCCATTATGGATTTTTGCTAAACCCATTATACACGCATACCTTAATACTCGTCAAATCAACTGAATCATATTATCTATTATGGACTATTTCTATTTGTTTTTTTTTCAGGTGATGTGGCGCAATCTCGAGCGAACGATCGCGCGATTTAATCATGATCATCAATTTTCACTTACTCAAAGGGGTACCTGGCTGCATCTGATTCGACAACGATTCGTTTCGGGACAGTTTAATCTCAGCCACTCATCTTGGGAGTTATAACGGTCGAGATTGAAAGCGCGTGATGGACTCCCATGGACACATGGACTCACCTCGATTATTCGATGAAGATCAAACGGTGGATGTTAAGCGACGTTTCTTCTTCACGCCAGACGTGGAAAAATCTAAGCGTGATGAAGTCAATCGCATATTTTTATCGTCGATGTTGTGCATCGATTTCATGCAATAAAATATAATTCCTTACTTAGTATAGTGTCAACAAGGGTTGAATCTACATGGAGGTAAAGTAATGAGCTTATGTGTTCAAAAGAAAGATGAGGGTGGAGGAAGATGTGTGAGTTTGAATGGAGCATGTGGAGGTGAGTATTAGAGATAATTTTGGGTTTCTCTTAGAGTTAAGATAGAAATTAGAAGAGAGATGAGATAATTAGATTAATAGAGATGAAAATGGAGATAATATGATGGAAATATGAGAAAATAGATGGTGGTAGCAATGGATAAACGCACGGTGAGGGTGAGAGTGAGAGATGCACGTGGAGATGATACACGTGTGAGAGTGAGAGATACACGTGTCAAAGCTAATAAAAGAAAAAGAAAAAGAAAACACATGTCTACTCTATATGGAGATGTTCCCAAGCCAAAATCTAATCTAGATCTTTGCGCAAACCCCATTGGTGTGCCCGTCCCAGGCCGGGTGATGCTCGATCCACTCCGATCACGGTCTTTGTTTGCTCCCTTCTCCACTACAAGATTGAGTATCAAACAATGCTCTTCCTTGGGCCTTGACCTCCTCTGTCTTTCCTTCTGGTAGTAGATGCTAAGGGAGTGCTAAAAATGTAAGGAGAGAGAAAATGAAGGCTTTTATAGGTGGGTTCTTAGGGTTTGAGTGTAAAGAGGGGTAAAAGAGTCCAATCATTAAAATCATTTTTTTCTAGCTCGATTATTTGATCCAAGGGTATGGTGGATAGAGGGTTAAAATATGAATCTAGCCATAAAATTTCAGCTGAAAACTTAATCTAGATCATGAGGTATCATGATTTTAATTTAGAGAAATCCTAGTCGTTGATTGAGATCATGCAAAGGGGCATTCTATAAATTTCTAACTTAAAAAATTAGTAGGGTATTTCTGAGTTGTTTAATTTGAGCCATTGATCCGAGATAAAGGGGCGCATCCAACGATCGTGCCCAAATTTCTCTATAAATTAACATGTTCTTCGACAGAAACTTTATTCTTGGATGTTTCGTGCAAATCAAACTAATTAGACAACTCAGTCCTTGAATCTCTTGATTTCTTCCTCTTCTAGACTCATTTTCACGTCCAAGGAGTGTTTGACATCAAGATTTTATGGAGAGAATAAAAAGAAATCACCTCTTGAACGATGTACTGTTAGTTTAACCTAAGTTTGATAATTTACTTTGGTGCACTCTTAATGTTTATGAACTTTATATTAAGCAGTGTTTAGATTTTGATTAATAGATGTTTGTCAAAAAATTTTGAGAAGGGTATATTTGTGTTAGTGCAGGTACCAATGGATTGATAGATTGACCCACGTTGCTACGAATAAGCTCTAGGTTACTTATTTTTAGGCGAGTCTTGAGGAGAACGGGTTCTTCAACAAGCTTGAATGAGAGGCTTCGGATTCTCTTCATCGAGCTCTCTCTCTCTCTCTCTCTCTCTCTCTCTCTTTCTTTGTGTGTGTTCCTGAGGATTGCATTTCTAGTTTTTTGGATTTCTTATTTTCGATTCCTTATTTTTGTTTTAAATGTTTGCTTCCTTATTTTTTGATTTTGATTATCTGTTTTCCGATTCACTATTTTTCGATTATCTGTCATCATATTTTATCTGTTTTATTTGTTGTTCATTAAATCTATTATATATGTTCTATATTGTTCTGTTTTATCTATTCTTTTATTATTAAAACAGTTTTAATACACCTGATTCCTTTTTAATTTTTGTATAGTTTACATTAATTCATAATTGATTCTATTGCATCTGACTTTATTTGTTTTAAGTTTAAGTAGCTCATATTAGTCTTGTTGATCAAGTAAATCCATGTATTAAACGAGTATTCAGACAGAACTCTGTTGAATTCCTGTTTGAATTTCTGTTATTTGAATTAAATTTATTAGTCTAACTCCAACTTAATTTTAATTACAGATTAAACCAAGTCTAATCCTTTTATTATTTTTGATAATCCTGCTTTTCCTGAATCATTACACTTTTGAGATTCTTTTTGAAATTAGCAAGCAAATTGAATCAAAACTGCATCAAGGTGAGGTTCAGGGTGATAGTCCTCAAGGTATACATAGTTTTCTTGTTTAAAGTGTTTTGTGTAATCTACATTTGTTAAAATTCTAGTTTATTGAAATTTTGATTTTAGACAAATCTGATCTTACATCCTATTTAACAATATTTACGGGTATAAACACACACACACACACACACACACACACACACGATATATATATATATATATATATATATATATATATATATATATATATATATATATATATATATATATATATATATATATATATATATCTTCTAATTTGTTGTTTTAGATATTTCAATCTTTTCATAAATTTTCAGGATAGTGAAACATCATCAAGGTGAGATTAATAGGTAGTTAATTTTAAGGGAAGAATTGTTTGCATTGTTGCAATATTTTTTAACATATTCAAGGGAGAAGATCATGTAAGTAAAAGTCAAAGGCAGATAGTCAAAGTCACCACAAAAAGTCAAAGTCAACAGCAAAAAATAAAGTCAATAGTAGTAGTCAAAGTCAACAATAGAAAGTCAAAGTCAACAGCAGTCATCAAAGTCAACCACAGAGAGTCAAAGTCAATAGTCAAAGTTATCAGAAAGTCAAAGTCAAAGTCAACAAAAGTCAAAGTCATTAGAAAGTCAAAGTCATCAGAAAGTCAAAGTCAAAGTCAAATCAGCAAATCAAGGGGTTATATTAATTTATTTTATTTTTAATAAGTTTTTAAAATAATTTTTTGTTACATCATTTGTTATAGTTTGTTGTGATTAGTTTAGTTTGTTTTAGTATTTTCATCATAGCTTTCTATTTTATAAGTTTAATTAAAGTACTAGGATAATTACACATACTATCAATTTTATGTGGACTCTTGGTGAGTCGTACTTACCCGTGAGGGTAAAGGGAAGATTCCTTGGGAATCATAGTGAGTCAGGAGGAATCTAGGGAGTTGACTAGAAAGTCAACTTGAGGGATATTTATTCTTCACCTTGCAGAATCACTCGGACTCGGGGACAAGCGACTTACTTGGTGCGTGCGTGGATCTGTGCTGAGACTTGGTGACTCCAGAGGGGCAGGCCAACCTAAAAAAAAGTAGGGAGCGGCGCACGGAGCTCTGGGAGTCGGCCTAGGGATGGTACGAGCGAAGTGGTATCGAAGGATGGCAGCGAAGTAAGGTCACTAACTGAGAGCGTGAGTGAGTCAGATCGAAAGATCGTGTAGAAATTTTGATATGATAATCCTGGCCAGCTAGTAGTTACTACTAGGGGATTAAAAAAGGGTGAGGAGTGACTCTAGAAGGACTGTCTCCTCTTGGGATTGGAGCGGGGGTCTGGAACCCTATCCAGTATAAAAAAATCTGGCCTACTAGTGACATGAGAAAGTTGAGTGATAATCAACAAATTCAAAAAGGGATTAGAATAACATAAATATTAAAAAGAAACTAATTCACCCCCCCTCTTAGTAATTTCACCATCTCACTAGGGAATTTTATGTACTTCGTTTCGTAATTGCATAATGAAAAGCCTTTAGTTCGCCGATTAATTGGATCATTTTGAGTGTGACTTGGGCTTAGATTTTAATTTCGAATAGTAGATTTATCGAATTCTAGATAATTTTAGATTTTCTCTCTTCACGAACGAAATTCCTTCCTCGATTTCTCAATAAATACTGATCCAAATTCTATGATTTTTAATTCAGTGGATTCGTCTTGTAGTCTTCTTTCTTAATATACTAAAGTCACTAATTTCTCACCTGAATTCATCATCTTATTTGATCAAATTTCAAAGACACCTAAAAAAGTTTCTTATTTCTCTATGGATTCAACCCTTATTCACCACTATACTCTTTAATCCGTGATTTAATATTTAAATTGGTGAGTTTGGTAATCTTTTTGACATGATTTTGTGTGTATTAATTGACTGCAAAAAATCATCTCGTCAAACCTCCTATCATATATTTAAGTTATTCATGCACATTGACAATGAAATTTAGTCTGATTCATTGGATGGAAACCCCACTTCAATTTGGGTGATTAATAATGATCCCCATCCTTTCTACTTGTGGATTAAACCTATCATAAAACATCATAACATGTCAAAATCAAAACACCATCCCTTAAACCTCCCATCAGAAAGTTTTTATTCTCCTATTTTTCTATCACTAAGATAGAAAATATATGCCACTACCCCTACCCGTGTATCTTTTATATCACTACCTATGTATCTTTTTCTCAAACCATAATTCTAACTTTGGCTTACAATTCAAATCCCCTTCACTATAACATGAAGAACTAACCTAATTGTTGATATGAAATTTGCTCATAATCTCACTTGAAATTTGTCATGTAATCAAACATTGAATGCACCTCATTTCAAGCAGATATCAAGAAATAATCCAACCTAAAGTCTTTTTATGATCAGATCAGAAATTAATCAGATATCATGACTAACATATGTGTAAGATCAAATATAAATTGACATCAATCACACCAATGATGGAAACACTAAGCCACATGTCTAAAATCTGAATTAATGATGTGTTAAAACATTAACATGGCTCAAAATAACACCACCCAATTCAAATTTTCTCTAATATTTGTCTTGAAATTATCTCATTTCCATGACTCATCTCTAAATTAACTTACTAGTGCATTTCCAATTTTCTCAACTCAGTTCTATTTCAATTTAAATTGACATCTTTGGTAGTGAAAAAATGATGAGCTCAATTTTAGGGTTTTCATTGGTCACTTTTGTGAATTGAATTCAAAAAATTTATATTTTCTCACTTAGTATGGTGGTTAAGGAAAGGTTGATCTTGAGGGAAAATATGAAAGATGAGAATTTGAGTTTATAAATTTGTGATGATGATTATGAGAACAACCACATGGTTATTTTATGTATTAGGATATTGATACCATGAAATTTTTGCACTAATATCATGCATTTTACAAGCTTCCTCTCAAAAATTTAATCATGAATGCATGATATCATGATTTAAAATGATTAAAATGACAATTCTTATGTTTAAAAGGATATTCTTGTTTTTTCATAAATTAATAAAAAATTTTGAGTGTTTACTGACATTGATTTGTGAAGAAGATAATCTAATTTTATTATAAAACAAAATTTCTATTTATTTCCCATTTAAAATATCTTTATTGGCATAAAAATATTTATGAATACATGTTATCATAAATTTTATTGAATACATTTCTTTCTATGAGGAAGTTGAGATTTTTCTGGATTTTTTAGAATTTTGGGAAATTATAGAGTTTAAAAAATCATTAAGAAGTGACTTTTAAAGAAAATAAATAAACAAATAGAAAGAAAAAAAAGGGGAGAGAAAGAGTAAACTCTCTCTCTCTCTCGTTCTCTCTCGCACAACAAGATTTCTCCTCTTCTTCCACCTCCCTCTTTGCATTTCTATCTCCTATGCGTTCCGCCATCGCCGCTGGATCCATTCTTGTCATGCGAGGAGAGACATGCCTTTCCTGTCCTCTCAAATAACATGCTAATTAAACATGAAAATACATGATTATTAATGCAAATTAAGGAATAAATCATTCCATTCTAACACATGTTATCATATTTTTGAGTGGTGATCTATCATTCTATGAAAAGTCATTATAATCTTAAAATGTATAAATTTAGGGTTAATAATGATAAATTAATGATAATATTTTCATAACCCATCTTTACATGAGATTATAATTAGTTTTTAAGGTTTAATAATAAGAGAAATCATTTTATATACACATATATTTTTCTAATTTTTTAAATCTAAAAAAAACGAGTGTATTTTTGAAATAGAATTGTAATATCTTGTTATTTAATAAATTTGAATATTTAGAATGATAGATAATTCAATTTCTAATCCAATGAAATAAATTTGGATTAATTTGGAGTTATATTTTGAAAGTTATGAATTTTCTCATTTTTAGGGCTTTTTTTCAGATTTTCTTTGAATTTTTATGAATTTTTATAGAATTTTTCAGGATTTTTCAGGATTTGAAAATTGATTTATTTAATTAAAAATCAATTTTATAAGTGCGCAGGTGACGTAGCACAATCTGTAGCGTCCGATCGCCCATTTAATCGTGACCATTGATAGTCACTTAAAGGGGGGGTACATGGTGCAATCTCATTTGCTGGCGAATTGTTTTAAAATGATTTAATCTCAGCCGTTGGTCTAAGGAGTTATAACAGCTGAGCTAAAAACCAACGAAAACGCATTTGGAGCGTCCGATCGAGACCAAACGGCGGCGGTTCAATGTGTTACTTATAACGCGCGTGACGTGACATCATCTCGATGGTACATCAGAGATCTAACATCCACGACTTAATCGTAACGATTCGTAATCGTGTGTTTTATCAGAGTCGTTGATCGAAGAATTAAACCTCCATCGAACGGTTACGCTCAATCCACCCAATAAATTTAGATGTTCTTCGACATTGTAACACATTCCAAGGCAATTCGAGTAATCAAACTATTTAGACACCAAATTCTGTGATTTTTTATATTATGGATTCGTCTTCGAGCCTTCTTTCCAAAATGATCAAAATACCTAATTTCTATTCACATTGCATCGTCCGATTTGATTGAATTTTAAAAGATCATCCAAATTTACCTTAATTCTATGTGGATTCGACCTTTATTCACCACTATACCCCTTAAGTCGTGATTATTTGATAAAATTGGTGAGTTTGGTTTTAATTTTGACTCTTGACCGCGTGTTTTTAATGACCTCGCGGGTCTCCATCTCTCTCCTCAGCCCTCTCGTGTCCCCATCTCTCTCTTCCACAATTCTCTATGTTACCACGTCTCCCCCGCGCTCATTTCTCTCTTGTTCTCTCTTTTCTTTCTCATATGCCATAAAAAAGAGGAGAAATGAGAGAAGAGAGTGGAGAGATAGTAGGAGAGAGAGAGAATACTTATCTATTTTAAATATTGACCATATAGTTTGACTGGAGCATGTTAAAATGATGTGAAAGTTAAGGTGGGCAACAAGGAGAGAGAAAGCTAATAAGTAGTCCAAATTTCTCCAAATTAAAAGCTTGATATCATCATTTGTCATCTCAAAATCTTTAGTTAAGCATAAAACCTTTGCTAAGTACTGTAGATTTTCATTCTTAACCTTCTTTAGCTCTTTCTTAGTGTTTTTTTTTTAATTTCATAAATACTTCCTCTAGTGCTTCTTGGAGATCCTTAGGTGAAGCATAACTAATATCATACTAACCTTCACTGGAGTTGGCCATGAGACACAAGTTTACTTCTTCATCTTTGGTGCCTAGCTCCTTTTTCTAATCGTTGCTTGAGTCACTCGATGTGATCTTCAATGTCTTATTTTTCTTCTTATTGTCCTTCTATGCAGATTTCTTTTTCAGCTTCTCATTTTCTTTTGAGTCCTCATCTTGTATCATCTTTAGCCTTGCACATTGTCCTTTAAGTGACTTGGCTTCTTGCAGTCAAAACACACTTTAGATGTTTTTCATGCTCTTCTCTTACTCCTAATTAGATTTACCATCTTCACTGATAGAATAGTGATGAAATCGATTGCGTGTATTTTTATTCATTATTGTGCGTCGATTTCATGCAATAACATATAATTCCTTATTATAGTGTCAACAAGGGTCGAATCCAGAGGGAGCTAAAGCAATGAGGTTAGGTGTTCAAAAGAAAGACAAGGGCAAGGAAATATGTGTGAGTGAAAATAGAGCACATGGAGGTGAGTGTGAGCGATAAGTTTTAGTTTATCTTAGAGTTAAAATAGAAATTAGAAAAGAGATGAGAGAATGAGATTAAAAGAGATGGAAATAGAGATGATACGATGGAAAAATGAGAAGGATGGATGAAGGTAACAATGGATCGATACGCAATGATGGCAATACTAAAAGATACACAAGCAGATGATGTCAAAGCTAATACAATAAAAGAAAACGAAAAAGAAAACACATGTCTATTGTATATGGAGGTTTCATTAGCCAAAATTCAATCCAGATCTTTGCACAGCCACCATTGGTGTGCCCGTTCAAGGACGGGTGATGCTCGATCCGCTCTGATCACGATCTTTGCTTGCTCCCTTCTCCACGACAAGATTGAGCATCAAACGATACTCCTCCTTGGGCCTTGACCTCCTCTGTCTCTCCTTCTCATAGCCAGATGCTAAGAGAGAGCCAAAAAATGTAAGGAGAGAAAAAAGGAAGGCTTTTATAGGTGGGTTCCTAGAGTTTGAGTGTAAAGAGGGGTAAAAGAGTCCAATCATTACAATCATTTTTTTCCAACTCCATTCTTCAATCCAAGGGTATGTATGGATAGAGAGTTAAAAGATGAATCTAGCCATAAAATTTTAGCTCAAAAATCCATCTAGATCATAAGATGTTATAATTTTAATTTAGAGAAATCTTTGTTATTTGATTGAGATCGTGCATGAGAATACGCCACGTGACACACTCTTATTATACCAAAAAAGGGTGTGACAGTCCTTATAAGTGTAGAGGGGTTTTTTTTATAAAATTCTACTTAAAAAATTGGAGGGTTTTTTTTAAAATACAAATGCTCTAAAAATCAAGAAAAAATTCTTAAAATTTCTAGAAATATCCCTAAACTTAGAAATTCAATATCTTGCAAACTACTACTCTTTTTTCCACAAAATTTTCTCCATTAGATTAAGAATTTAATTCCCTATCTTTTTATTCATAAATATCTGAAATTATAAGAAAAAATTAAGGGGATCACTTAATAAAAATTAAGTTTGGTACAACCTTCTTAAAAAATTAAGGAGATTGACCGAACTTTCACTTCCCAAATAACTATGGATCATCCTAAAAAGCTAAAGATGATCCCTCTACCAAATCACTCTACTAAAATAGATGCAAGTTGAGTATACGAGTGAAATGAAATGATGAATGTAAGAATACCATAAAAAAATAATACCATGCATTATATTAGCATAAATTATATATTAAAATCTATTTATAATAATGAAATGAATGCATCAATGATATGTTAGCTTGATCATCAAAACAACACTGATGGATGTCGCAAGCCAAAAGCAACTTAAGTAATTCAGGGACAATATTGGGTATTTGAATATTTATTTCCTTTTTATTTATTATTTTTACATCAAATTGACCGAACTGTCGGCTGACGTCCGGTCCGTTGCCTGCGTACATCAAGCTAGTAGATATACTCATGTTTTAATACTTCGACGGCTTTAAATATAAAGGGTTAGTTGCCCCATCTATCCCAACCTTTTCAAGTTTTCCCTAATCTATCCCAACCTTTTTTCTCTTTCCTCGATCTATCCCAGCCGCTGACATGGATGTGAATTAAGTCCAGTTGGCGTCCGCGTCGTGTCCACGTCAGCCGCCAGAATTAGGCGGATCCTCGTGGCAGCCACGTCTGCGGAGAGAGAGAGAGAACTTATATCCCTCTCTCTCCTGCCCTCTCTCTCTCCCTCCCTCCCTCTCTCTCCCACCCTCCCTCCCGGCCTCCCTCCCTCCCTCCCTCCGTCTCTCTCCCTCTCTCCCTCCCTTTCTCTCTCTCCCGCCCTCCCTCCCTCCCTCTCTCTCCCGGCCTCACTCCCTCCCTCTTTCTCCCTCCCTCCCTCCGTCCCTCTCTCTCCCGGTCTCCCTCCATCGCTCGCTCCCGCGTCCCGCCCTCCCCCCCCCTCCCTCTCTCTCTCCCTCCCTCCTTGCCTGCCCTCTCCTCTCGCCTCCCCTCTCACCCTCACCCTCTTCATCCCTCCCGCCCGCCTCCCCTCTCACCCCTCACCCTCTCCAATCCTTCCCCCTTGCCCGCCCCCTCGCCCCGCCTATCCCTCTCACCCTCTCTATCCTTTCCCCCTCGCCTGCCTCTCCTTCCTTCCCTCCTGCCTCCCCACTCACTCTCACTCTCTCCATCCTTCCCGCCTTGCCTCGCCTCTCGCTCCCTCCTTCCCCCTCCTCCCCCTCTCACCCTCACCGCGCCTCTCCCTCCCCTCTCCCCCTCGCCTACCTCTCCCTCCCTCCCGCCTCCCCTCTCACCCTCACCCGCCTCTCCCTCCCCTCGCCTACCTCTCCCTCCCTCCATCCTTCCCCTCTCACCCTCACCCTCTCCTTCCTTCTCCCTCACCTGCCTCTCCCTCTTGCCTCCCCTCTCACCCTCACCCTCTCCATCCTTCCCCCCTCGCTGGCCTCTCCCTCCCTCCTGCCTCCCCTCTCACCCTCCCTTTCTCCCTCCTTCTCTCTCGCCTCCCCTCTCACCCTCACCCTCTTCATCCTTCCCCTCTCACCCTCACCCTCTCCATCCTTCCTCCGTCGCCGGCCTCTCCCTCCCTCCTGCCTCCCCTCTCACTCTCACCCTCTCCATCCTTCCCCCCTCGCCTCGCCTCTCACCCTCACCTGCCTCTCCCTCCCCTCGCCTACCTCTCCCTCCCTCCATCCTTCCCCTCTCACCCTCACCCTCTCCTTCCTTCCCCCTCACCTGCCTCTCCCTCTTGCCTCCCCTCTCACCCTCACCCTCTCCATCCTTCCCCCTCGCTGGCCTCTCCCTCCCTCCTGCCTCCCCTCTCACCCTCACCCTCTTCATCCCTCCCCCTCGCCTGTGTCTCCCTCCCTCCTGCCTCCCCTCTCACCCTCACCCTCTCCCTCCTTCCCCCTCGCCTGCCACTCCCTCCCTCCTTCTCTCCTGCGTCCCCTCTCACCCTCACCCTCACCCTCCCTTTCTCCCTCCCTTTCTCCCTCATGCTTCCCTTCTCACCCTCTCAATCCTTTCCCCATCGCCTGCCTCTCCCTCCCCACCTCCCTTTCTCCCTCCTTCTCTCTCGCCTCCCCTCTCACCCTCGCCCTCTTCATCCTTCCCTCTCCATCCTTCCCCTCTCACCCTCACCCTCTCCATCCTTCCTCCGTCGCTGGCCTCTCCCTCCCTCCTGCCTCCCCTCTCACTCTCACCCTCTCCATCCTTCCCCCCTCGCCTCGCCTCTCACCCTTACCCTCTTCATCCCTCCCCCCTCACCTGCGTCTCCCTCCCTCCTGCCTCCCCTCTCACCCTCACCCTCTCAATCGTTCCCCCTCGCCCGCATCTCTCTCTTTCTGTATCTCTGTCTGTGTATAGGGTTTCTTCTGCACCTTATGTATGTTCTGGGGTATAGGGACCTCGCCAATCCTTTTTCGAAAAAACTGGATCTGCACTGCGACAAAGCATGAAATGAGAAAACAAGGCTTCCAGGCGCGCATGCTTTCTTCAGCGTACAGAGCCAATTCTTTTTCCATGTATACTGAAATAAGTAAATGAAATATATGAACTTAATGTACTAAAATCCACGGAAGGAAAATACCTACTTCCCAGCCGTCTTTGGCTGGTACGAAGTGAACCCCTTAAATTAGACGGAAGTAACATACATACCTTACTCGGCGTCGTTGCCGATGAAGCTCGTCATGCAAGAAGTATTTTCCCACGTCCACGATCCTTGAAGATGACTAGAGTTGTTTGCTCAAGATGGATGAGATAGTCTCGGGGACGTCTTCATTTACCTCTGCTCTGCATGTCCTTCTACCATCCGGATCGCCGAGGCGAGAAGAACAGCCACATGGAATAGAGAAATAAAGAAATATCAAAGTGCATGCAAGATTTGATCGAGAGAGATCACCATTCGAGTGGAGTGACGTGCCGTAGAAATGAGCGTGACCATTTTTCACTTCGTCGCTCCAGTTATAAATGGGCACAGATTGGATTACTGAGGTCTTCAAGGATGGGAACGCAACGACTAGTTTTCGCCCACAACTATCCGTTGAGACTTGAGAGACTTTCCTCCGTTTGGAGAATACTCGGCTAGTATGTAAACTCACGAATGTACTTCATGGATTGTAGTAGTCAACTAGATCATGGATAGGAAGATTTACTCAAGCCCGAAAGGGCCTCGGATGCAAACGATCATTTGATGACAGTCCGCTATCTTTATACATGAAAGTGCAGATGGATGGTCTCACATTCACTAAAAACAATGAAAGAGAGGGGCTGAACTAGTCAGAGGGCCCCTTTCTGCCTAGCGTAGAAGGGAGCCGTCGAGCGAGCCTTAGAACGAGTGCTTGTCTCGACCAAAAATTAGAAATTGGCGCAAGGTATAGCGTAACAGACGCCAAAAGCTGAACGTGACTTCGATGATGATGATGATCTGACAGTGAGTAATGAGGTTCATGATCATGGATGTGGATTAACAGATGCGATCTTAGATAGAGCGTTTTCTTGTTTTTACTCTCCGAAGAACATCTCTTGAGTTGAGCAATTTTCAGTTCATTATAAATAGGATGAAAGTCAAAATGGGAAAAAATGGAGTGGAGATAGAACTGAAGGCTCGGCAGATGAAAATAGCCAAAGCCTGTCATTCTATGTGGATCTTGCGAGTGTTGATGGATCTCAACTTGCAAATGTCTTCGAAGAAATTGTCGGCTATCTCGTTGCAGTTCTTCATCTGGGAGATTCGAATGATCATTTTCCTCAAGCGTGGGCTGTGTTTGACCAGTGATTCCAGTGTGCTCAGCTTCTGCTCTGCATTTAGAGGTGATCTCACCGTGATCAGGACTTCCTCCAGCAAGGGTATTTTGAATCTAGAGTCGACCTGCAGAGCAGTGGATATCAAAATTAATGTCTGAAGATGATGACAACGTGGATGATAAGGAGGAGGAAGAAAAGGATGAACTAAAATAAGATGATGATAATGATGATGATGATGATAATAGTGATGTTGTGATCGAGGAAATGATAAACCAGAATGATGAAGGTGATGGCGACGATGATGAAGTAAAATAAGATGATCAGCTAGCAATGATGGTGATATTGTTAACAAGGACGTGATAAAAACTAGAAGATGGTGATGATGACAATGATGATGAACTAATAAGATGACAATGATAGCAATGATGATTAATGGTGATTTTTTTATCAAGTACATGATAAAAACTAGAAGAAGATGATGAAGATGATGATGAAGAAGAAGAAGATGATGATGATGAGGATGATATTATCGACGATAATGATAGCATGTATGATGATGATGATGACAACGATGACAATGATGGTGATGTTTTTATCGAGTATAATTATAAAGTAAATGATGGATGATGATGACAATGATGTTGATGAGGTTAAAAACAAGGATAGCAATAAATTAAATGATTGTTGATGATGATGATGACAGTGATGTTGTTATTGAGGATAGTGATAACGTGGATGATGGATGATGATGAGAATGACAATGATGGTGAAGGTGTTATCGAGAATAATGACAAAAGTAGATGATGGATGATGATGTTGATGAAGATGATGGTAATGTTGATATCCAGGGTAATGACGAAGCAGATGAAGATGATAACGATGATGAGAATGAACTAGAATAAATATTATAGGAAAATAAAAAGATCTAGAACAAGAAGGAACTGATAAAAACATAGAAGAAGATGAGGTGAAGGATGATGAACTACGAGAAGAAGGATTAGAGGAGATAAAAATGAAAATGAAATAGAAGTAGAAGAAGAGGAAGAAAATGACGATGATGAGGTGGATGGTAGTGATGAAATAGAGGAAACGAAGAAGAATAAGTACAAGACGACGAAGACGAGGATGAGGAGCACAGAGGACGATGAAGTCAATTCAAATCAATACCCACACTCGCAGGCTGTCCTTTTGGCAGAGTGCGGCGAACATGGCACCATGGATCTCGAAGACCCAGAGTTTCAAATGAGCATTGAAGAATTGGACCAAATCAACGGGAGGGAACGGCAGGAGCCGGTCAAAATCCCCGGTGAACTCTATCTTCATCACCAAACGCTTCACCTCAGATGCACAATCAAGCACAGAGGTGATCGCATTCCAGCTCCATTGAATTCCTCTCAGACATAGGAACTGAATCGCCGGGAGAGAGAGGGAGGGAGGGAGGGAGGGAGGGAGGGCCGGAGAGAGACGGAGGGAGGGAGGGAGGGCGGGAGAGAGAGGGAGGGAGGGAGGGTGGGAGAGAGACGGAGGGAGGGAGGCCGGGAGAGAGAGGGAGGGAGGGAGGGCGGGAGAGAGAGGGATATAATTTCTCTCTCTCTCTTCCTGCAGACGTGGCTGCCACGAGGATCCGCCTAATTCCGGCGGCTGACGTGCCACGAGGAATTAACTGGACTTAATTCAGTCAGCAGCTGGGATAGATCGAGGAAAGAGAGAAAAGGTTGGGATAGATGGGGCGAATAAAAAAAGGTTGGGATAGATTAGGGAAAACTTGAAAAGGTTGGGATAGATGGGGCAATTAACCCAAATATAAATATGAAAGGTGTAAATTTTAAATTAATATTTACTGAAATGATTTCTTCGCAGAGGGTGACGTGTCGTTTTTGTGCGTCGTTAAAACACAAAGACGATGGTCAAACAAAATTTATAAAATCGAACTCACTAAGACAAGATATAATAATCAAGTATTGGGTAAGTATCGGATCGATCCACAGAGAGCAGGGTTGACTTTAATAGCAGAGTTGACTTGGTCAAACTTAGGTTTAGAAGAAGTTTTAAATAAGAGAAAATAAGATTTAAGATATGGAAATAATACAAATAAGGTAAATAAGAAGTTTTCAGATTTGAAATCTCGGATTTGACAGAGAAAAGTCAAAAGTCAAAGTCAAAGCATTGACTTTGACCAGCAGTAGGTGTTCTGCAAAATCAGAGAATCAAACAGAGTTAGAAGATTACAAAAATTAGATATTTGGAAACTAGAGAGAAAATGGAATTTATTGATATAAATTTCGTGATTTTTAGATAAGAAATAGGTTTATTATGAATTATTGAAAATCAATGATCAGAAAATCCTCGAAATGAACACCTCAGAGGAAATCTTCAAATTGAATGCCCAAATGAAATCCAAATCTTGCAATTTATATGTCAATAGAAAGCTAAGAACCATAGGAATCCAACAAGACCGAAATTATCAAATTCTGATTTGTCAATAAAAAGTAATTGACCCCGAAAGTCAACGTTTGACTTCTGATGAAAGATGAACAGTCCGTGGTCAAACGTTAAATTGAAGGGTCAAATGAACTCGGAATTTGATGAATTTCCTATCCACGGAAAGCTGATAAAAAGAGGAATCCAATGAAACCAAAATAAAGTGATTTGGAATTATAATCAAAGAGATATCCTATTTTCAAAATCAGCGACTTTTCGGACCGAAAATTGGGGAAAATGAAGAACACTATGAACTAATTTGCAAAATTAAAGATCTAAACCTAATAAAAATACAAATTACCTCTTGATAATCAATTGAACCTCACTACTAACCCGATTGCCGCAAGAATGGGGCCTCAATTCTCGTGGATTAAAGCGAATTTGCTCGGATTCTTCCTCGTGGACGTTCGGAATTTAAGGGGAAAATTCGATGAAATCAAGAGATGAAATCGTGATTATCATGCTTCAATGGCTGCGTCTCTACACTCTTGGAAGCAGAGGATCACGAGAACTTAAGACCTTCCTCGAAACTCGCTTAATTTCTTCACGAGTCGATCAAAAGTTGAAGAATAAAGGAGGGAATACATGAGTTTTTAAAGAGAAAATTGGCTTGGAGTCGTGGGTCATTGGAGCGGTCGTGCAGGCGATTTGCAAGCGTCGTGGAAGCGGTTTCCTTTGCATGGCTTCGTGGCTTCAAATCCGCGTCAATTTTGACCGGATTTCACGGTCAAAAAGCCTCCAATTTCCACGATTTTAGCACCATGATTGGACCACGATCGAGCCACGATCGGGTCACGATCGGGCTTCGATCGTGGTCTTAGGTCTTCGCCAATCCTCGTTGGATCAAGTAGAGGCGATTCCACTCGCAGAGGCGTGCGATCGCGGCTCGATCGCGGCTCGATCGGACTCGCGATCGGGAGGATCTTCCAGCATGGTCTGCGCCGTCCCGATTGCGAATCACTGGATGGATGATCGTGATTAGCCGATCCCGTGTGCCGCTACTGCGAGGTAGATCAGCCGTCCGATGAAGCTTACGTGAGCCGTCCGATGATGCTTAGATCGCGATCCACCCGGTAGCTCCTCATCGCGCGCGATCGCAGCCGTCCGATGCGCGTTGGATGATCGCGTAACGCCTCTAATCGCGAAAGATCGTGGCCGTCTAATTAAGCTTCAGTTCAATCGACTGTCCCGATCGCGATCTTGCGTAATCCACGCTTTGAAGGAGATCCGCGCTTCGTGTCGCCACGTGGCATCAGGTGAGTCATCCGATCGCCTCACTTAAATACTCACTTTTACGCACGTGCTTGATTTGCTGATCGCGTGACTCGGGTCCACGCGATCGTAGCCGTCCGTGAGGAGATCGGACGCCGCCACGCGTCCACGTCACCTGCAGGAAGAACCGTGTGGGACATAGTCCCACACGGAAGAAAAAGAGAATTTCGCCCCTATAATTAGGGGCGGTAAACGCCAATGCGTTACCGCCCCAAAATACTAACCAGGGCCCACTAACCTGTGGGCCCTCCACTTACCAGCCCCCCTCGCCACGTGGCGCCCCTCACGGGCGTCCGCGTGGCCTGTCCGCGTGGCATCCAGCAACACGTCAGCGTCCCGCGTTGGCCACACGCGTCCTGCCACGTGGCCTTAGTGCCGCGTCGTAACGGCGCGGTGGGCCCGCGCGCCACGTCAGCCGGTCGCCTGGGCCCCGCTCGCCACGTCAGGTAAGCCTGCCACGTCATCAGGTGGGGCCTGTGGACAAAAATACCCCCCTTTTTCGCGATTTTTACTAGAAAAATCGATTAAAAAATCAAATAAAATTCGGAAAAGAGGCCTAAAACTTCAGAAATTCATAATTTAAAATATACAACTCTTTTTTAATTGAAATTTTCTCCATTGGATCATAAATTCTTTCCTTTTTAATATTATGTCATTTAAAATATATTTAGAAAGAAGAAATCAAGATGATTTATAATTTACTTAAATCATTTCTCTTTAAATATTTCAAATCATAAATTCATCCAAAAATCATCCTTCTAAACATTTACCAAAGTCAAAATGCATCCCATAACAGAGATTAACTTCTATTACCTTAAACAAAAGATTAATCATCTATCAAGCATGAAATTGTCCCTAATTTATGCATAAATATCAACTTTAGTGAAATGACATGCCAATAGAGAAAATTCCTAAAAAGTATGATAACATGCATCATATTCACATAAAATAAGCATGAATATGAGTTAATTAAGATAAGAATTCAAGTTATAAATGCATGTTATCAGAGGGTTATTATCCAAATCTAGCCCCAACTCTCAGATTTTATCCAAATCTAGCCCCAACTCTCGTATTCTCCAAATCTAGCACAGCCGCTATTGTTGACTCTTCCTGATCCAGTTGGCAGCCAAGTAAGCCAAGCGAGATCCACGTAGCAGCCACGTCATAGAAAAATAAATCGAGAGAGAGAGAGAGAGAGAAATAGAGAGAGAGAGGCGGGAGAGAAAGAGAGGAAGGGCGATAGAGAGAGAGAGGGAGGCCGGGAGAGGGAGAGGAGAGGGAGGGCGAGGGAGGGCGAGGGAAAGAGAGAGGGAGGGAGAGCGGGAGGGAGAGCGGGAGGGAGAGCGGGAGAGAGACAAGGAGGGAGAGAGAGCGGGAGAGAGAGGGAGAAAGCGAGGGAGGCTGGGAGAGAGAGGGAGAGAGTGAGGGAGGTCGGGAGAGGGAGGGAGGGAGAGCGGGAGGCCGGGAGAGGGAGGGAGGGCGAGTGAGGGCGGGAGAGAGAAACAGGGAGGGAGGAGAGCGCGTATGCCCGCTCTCTTCTCGCGACGGAAGCAGTTTCCGTCGCGAGGAGACGAGGAGAGAGGAAAGGGAAGAGCGCGGGAGAGAGGGAGGAGAAATTTTCCTCCTTCCCCTTTAGCGCGCGTATGCCCGCATGCAGGAGAGGAGGAAGGAAGATGGGGAAGAGTGTTGGCTTCCGGTTGAACTGTCGGCACTCTGTACTGAAGCGATACCTCTCACACTCGAATAGAACAAAAAAACGACTAGTGGAATTATGAGAGTTCAAAAGAAGAAACCGCACCACTTTACGAACGCAACGTTCCGTTTAAATAGAACTATCGCGCTTCAAGCGGGAAAGAAAAATATCCTAACTAACTTCATTTGTGCGTCGTGTCTGTCGCCTTTCGGTTATAACTAACAGGAGAAGACGACCTCGATATTTCTTGCAAAACGAGGGAGACTACCAAATAAAGGAATAAAGCGACTAAGTTAGTTATAGCCATCGCACGAGAAGACACCGTCGACCTCTGTGGACTAACTGACGGAGAACTGGGAGCAAATCTTCATTCTCCTCTTGCTCCAGCTTCTCTGCCTCAGTGTTCTGGACTCCTAGCCTTTTTCGCATCTCTAGGAATTTAAGTCTTCCGAGCGACTTTGTGAGGATATCGGCCAACTGATCTTCAGACTTAACATATGCAACAACCGTTCTTTTTTCTTCAACGCATTGCCGGATGAAATGATAACGTGTATCAATGTGTTTGATACGACTGTGATGCACCAGGTTCTTGCTCAGGATGATCGCCGATTGATTGTCAATGAATAATTTCCATGCTTTTTCTTCCTCTCCCCTTAATTCACTGACGAGACGATTCAGCCAAATGCCTTGACATGTGGCAGTGGTAGCTGCTATGTACTCCGCCTCGCACGAAGACAACGCAACTGTCTTCTGTTTGACAGAGCCCCAACATAAGATAGATGAGCCCAAAAAGAAAACATACCCGGAGGTGCTTTTCCGATCATCCATATCACCCGCAAAATCGCTATCGCTATATCCAAATATAGCATCGTGTGAATTATACTTAGGATATCTCAAACCGAAGTCGAGTGTTCCTTTCACATATCTTAGCACCCTTTTTGCCGCTGCGAGGTGATCTGAAGTGGGATGCTCCATGTATCTACTCAGTATACCTAATGAGTAGAGCAAATCTGGCCTCGTGTGCGTCAAGTAGCGGAGGCTCCCAACTATGCTCCGGAAATTGGTGGAATTAGTGAGTGCGTCTCCTCCTGCTTTACTTAACTTGATTCGACCTTCGAGAGGAGTCTGCACAGAGTGGCAATCCTGCAATCCTTGACTTTCGAGGATGTGCCGAGCATACCTTGCTTGACTTAGGTATATACCGTCGGATCTTTGATAGACTTCTATTCCCAAGTATAAGCTCAAAGATCCGAGATCACTCATCTCGAATTTCTCCGCCATTCTAGCCTTGAAAGTGTTCACATCTTCAGATCTTGTGCCGGTAACAATCAAGTCGTCGACATAGACTCCGACAATCAGCTTGTGGTCGCTTGAGAATTTTAGGTAGACGGCTTGCTCATGTCGGCTCTTGGTAAATCCAAGTGACAATAGACATTTGTGGAGCTTAAAATACCAAGCACGCGGTGCTTGTTTGAGTCCGTAGAGGGCCTTCTTCAGTCTAAGAACCCATTCCTCTCTGCCTTCTATTAAGAAACCCTCCGGCTGTTTGACGTAGAGTTCTTCTTCGACTTCCCCATTGAGGAACGCGGACTTAACATCGAGATGATGTAGAGTCCATCCTTCTTGAGCTGCCACGGCGATGAGAACTCTGATGTACTCAAATCTCACGACAGGGGCAAAGACTTCATCAAAGTCAATGCCATGTCGTTGTGAGTAGCCTTTCACAACGAGTCTCGCTTTGTACCTTAGGATTTCACCTTTCGCTGATTTCTTGACTTTGAATAGCCACTTAAGACCGATCGGCTTGCAGTTGGGTGGGGGCACTACAAGCTCCCATGTATGATTCCGATCGATCGCTTCCATTTCATCCTTCATGGCTCTCTTCCAAACCTCTTCACGAGCTGCCTCAGCATAAGAGGATGGCTCTTCTGATATAAGTAGGCAATCTTCTTCTTCGGCTCGCACCTGGATCAGTCTCGCATCAGAGCTGAGAAAGTGACTTATACCTGCGTGGTTCGGGTTCGGACTGAGGGGTGGCTTCTCCAACCGAGGTCTCCTCATGATCTTCATCACGATCGTCTTGAGGGTGTGAGCTTCCTTCGTCAATAGATTCAACACTTAACCCCGGATTAAAAGTGAGCGTGGAGATGCCTTCAGAGTGGTTTGACCAGTCCCACTTAGCATCTTCTTCAAATAGAGCATCTCGGCTGATGTGGACTGTGGGCCGTCACCGGATCAAGGCAGCTGTAGCTTTTCGTCCCCAACTTCATATCCGATGAAGACCATAGGTGTACTCCGGTCGTCAAGTTTCTTCTGAGGTGCTTTGGTGCATTTCACATGCACAATCAAGCCAAATACTTGAAGATGAGATATGGATGGTTTCCGACTGGTCCAAGCTTCATATGGAGTGCTACCCGGCAGACTTCGGGTTGAAAAGCGATTGAGGAGATAAACTGCAGTGTTAACGGCTTCTCCCCATAATTCCCGAGGTAAGGACTTCTCCTTAAGCATGCTGCGGACTAAGGACATAATAGTCCTGTTTCTTCTCTCCACAACGCCATTTTGTTGTGGCGAATACGGCGCAGTGAGCTGACGCTTGATCCCCTGCAAGGTGCAGAAATCCGAGAAGGCTTCTGAGTTAAATTCTCCACCTCTGTCGGAGCGAAGACACTTGATGCGTGTGTCTTGTTCTGCCTCGGCTAATGCTTTAAAACGCTTGAACTCGGTTAGAGCATCAGACTTTAATTTTAACATCGAAACCCACATTAACCGGGAGAAATCATCCACAATAAATAGGAAGTACCTGCTTCCCCCTAATGTGGATGGTGAGATCGGTCCACATATGTCCATAAGCACAAGTTCAAGCGGCTTTGAGGCGCGGAATAGAGATCCTTTAGGAAAAGAGCTCCGATGCTGTTTTCCCACCACACAGCTTTGACAGAGATGTTCGGGTATATCGATTTGAGGGAGACTGGGTGGCGTACGACCCCGTCGCCACCAAGGCATGACACTACGGCGCCGGAGCCGACACCCGCGCGCGTCCAGCCCCCTCGACAGGCGAAGAAGAAGGATGCCGAGTTTCACTATACCAAGTGAGGACCTCATCTCGCCACGACGCATTTCACAGGGCTCGCGCGCGCGAGTGGAGTTATCTTTCCCGTCTTTACTTTTATTATGAACTTATTTAGCCCGCACGTGTTTAAGCGGGCCTTTGCATCTCTTCTTCCTTCTCTTTTAGGCCGTTAGGTGGGTTCCCTCTGTTTTGGGATCCCATTCGTGGGGCCATTTTCCTTTGTGAACCTTTTTCTATTTTCTATGATTATGTTAGGTGTGGGTTGTGGGCCTCAAGTGGGCCCTTTCCTCTCTCGGCCCACTAAGGGCTCTATAAGAGGGGAAGGGACCCCCCCACAAACCCTAGCCGTCATTTGAAGAAAAAGAGGGAGCATCCTTCATCTCAAGTGGCTGCTCAAGGGAGAGCAAGGAGGGAGACCAACCGCCGCCACCGCCGCCGCCACCGCCGCCGCACCTCTACGTGCCGCCGCCGTGCCCGCCGCCGAGGCCGCCGCCTCCCCCTGCCTTGCTCACTAGTTATCTCAGTGCAGCCTTCCAGCCGCCGCCGCCGTGCCCGCGCGCCACCGCCGCCGCCGCCGGATAGCCGCACCACCACCTCCATCTCCCCATCCTTCTATTTTCGCCGGTTCAGCCCCTCTCCTCTCCGCCTTCACCCCCACTCCACATCCGTAATCATGTAGCATGAGTATGAAGTCATATGATAAGTGGGTTCTCTATAGAGAAAGAGTTTATTGAATTGATTTGTATAAATCTTTGAAAGTATTATATCTAACCATAAATCTTATCAATTCATGCCATATATGCGTAAGTGGTCCTTAGACCTAAGACACAAAATACATCTTGTTGATAGATGATCGTGTTTTGACTACGCCTTACTAACCGTAATTGTGAGATTTCTAAAACATCATAGATTCAATATGACGTGAAGCCCTTGAAAGTGTATGGCCAAGATGTGATCATTGGTCCTTCATATAAGAGAACATTGACTTAAAAAATAATACGTATAAATCTTTGAAGGTATTGGATAAGATATTCTCGATGATTTCCTTTATACATTAATACTAACTAGAATGGCTGATTATGATTTGACAGTTGATTTTACGCTTTGTTATTCAAGATTTTCATGCATATGGTGGATTAAACGTATAAGATAATTGATGATATCAAAGATTCCATTGCAGAGTTTTTATACACTGTTATCTTCTAGATCATGAGGTGTAACTTGGTACGCTACGAGCTAGCAATTGGAACATTGATTTGGGTAAATTGATCATCGAGTAATTAATCTATATGTTGATATAATTATTTAATAAATTCGACCGATAAATGTAATTGAGCTAAATAATTATTTATTAGATATATATATATATTCTTAGAAGGTCACACACATAAGATCAATGAACATTGGTAGATATATACATCTTTATGAGGGTTTTTGTGAAAAAATTATAAAAATTAAATGTCTATAAATAGGGGGCGGGCATCCACCCCTAGGGGTGCGTATATGAGCGTTGGCGAGTACCAATCCATCTCTTCTCTTCCACTCTTTGTATTCTTTGCTCTCCCCTAGTGATCTAGTGAGACTAGATGGTGAAGAGATCTTCAAGGAGCATTGAAGAAGAGGATCAAGAAGAGATCAAACTATCTGGAGACATGTGGATATTTATAGAGGCTAGAAATTTGAGCAACTTTAAAGAGATCCTCCAAGGAACCTTGTTAGTGTTGATTTTGATAACCATTGGATTATAAGATCATTAGATTATCTTTTAAATCCTTGATTCCAATGTCTTCCACTACGTTCATATTTTTAATTAGAATTTCAAGGGCTTAAGGAGCCTCAGATCTCAACATTTACGCTTCACCCTATCTTGAACCTTGTTTCATATGGTTGTCTTTGCCCTACTTTCCTCGCCTTCAACATCTCGCTCATTGCTTAAAATCAATACCCAAGTCCTATATTTAGACTTTTTGGGTACGTGAGTGTAAGGATGCTATGGAGTAGGAATATAACACATAAAGTGGAACATGTGGGAGTTCATTCCTTGTTCATCTAAGGCTGACATTTTTCCTTGTAATCAATTGTCATAAACTTGTTTGGTGACTGGTTGCTTCACATAGGCTTATGAGGTGCATTTTTTACCTAGTTGTTTGCCTCGCCTCTGCTTGTGGTCTCTTCTTGTTGACTATTAGTGAAGCTTGATAGCTTCAAATTATACTACTCCAAGGGAGTCATCAAAGGAATGTCGACTCAAATGTGCCATTTATGAGTTAAAATAGGGTTTGTAGGCATGGTTTGGAAAATTCAGCTTGGTCATTATTGTTCCTCATTTTTTGGCATGGACAATCAGCCCTTTTGTCTTTGAAAGATAACATCAGATGGGTCTTGATCTCTACATGGATGATTATGTGATCACTGGGTGTGATCATGAAGAAATCACTTGTGACAAGAAGTATATATAGATGATAACATGCTATATTTACATCATAAAACACGATTTTTGATGCATATTAAAGTATAAATGATTTCATTTCCATGCATGTTATCATACTTATATGTATTTTTCTATTATTCTAAGAAAAAGTTATTATAATATCAAAATATTCTAATTTAGGGTTAATTTTGATAAATTAGAATTTAATAATTTGATAACCCATCTTTTTCTTGAGATTATAAGTGTTTTTAAATTAAAATAACAAGAGAAATCATTTTTTATAAACATTTATTTCATTTTCTAAAGTTTAAAATCTTAATAAATGAATTTATTTTTGAAATAATAATTTAAATTCTTGTTATTTATTAAATTTGACTTTTTATACTATTAGATAATTGAATTTCGGATCAAATGAAAGAAATTTGGATTAATTTGGAGTTATATTTTAAAAGTTATGAATTTTCTAATTTTTAGGATTTTTTTTCCAGATTTTCCTGATTTATTTTACAATTTTTAATGTTAAAAATACTATTTAAAATGCAAAAATGGGGTTTATATTTTCGCGCGGGTCCCACGTGGATGCGACGTGGCACTCCGGGCCGCGTGGCAACGCCATGCGGGCCCACGCGGTGCCTACGTGGCGTGAAATTTATTTACATATATATATTATTTACATACTATATGAGGCATAATGTTCAGCCTTCCGTTATACGGAAGGGTATTCAAACTCTCTAAACCGTCGGGTATTATAAACCCGACGGTTTCCTATAATTAATTCCGTGTGGGACTAATCCACACGTTTTACTTACTATGCAGGTGACGTGGACGCGTACGGAGCGTCGGATCGATGGCGCGCGTCGATATCACGCGTCGATCGGATGGATGCCCAGGCCACGGATCAAGATCAAGGCACGTGCCTTAATTGGAGCGTTATAACGGTCCAGATCGAACCGCGCGGGGAGAATCTCGGCCGTCCGATCGCGATCCAAAGGGCGTTATTTGAAGCATTTTATAAAGCGTTTCATCAGATGAAATCGAGACCGTCCATCACGATTGGACGGTCACGACATTTTCGAAAATGGTCCATCATAGACGTTTCATCGTAACCGTTGATCGTTTCGATCGGACAGTTACGCCCAAAAAGCCTATAAAACGATGTATTCTTCACGATTCTAAGCATCCGAGTTGAGATTTCAATCCAATTGAGCTGTCTAGACACCCTCTCTCTCGTTTCTCTTGATTCCATCCTCTTCCTCTCTCATTTCCGCATCCACGAAGGGTTGAAGTCAAGATTTGGTGGAGAATCGAAGGAGAAATTGCCGCTTGAATCCATCGATTGCGTTCTTCATGTTCTTCGCGATTAAGAGGCTTAATCGCAGCAATTTGATTGCAATCGGGGATTAGTGGAAGCGGTTTTTGCTTCCTAATCTTCCTATAGTGTTTAATTTCTGTTTAGATTAGGATTTCTATTTCAATTTCGTCAAATTTCATCCAAAATCGTGATTTTAACGTTCGAAAATTTCTCTCCACTTCAATTTGTGATTTCTCCACAAAATCAAGATTATTTTCAATGATTTTTTATTCCGTGGATTCGATTGGAAGTTATCTTTCATAAAATACCATTTTCCCCAATTTCTACCATCAATTTCTCGTCCGATTTGATCAAATTCAAAGATTACATCAAGAAATTCCTTATTTCCCTGTGGATTCGACCCTTATTTACCATTATGCCACTCAATTCGAGTTAATTTCCTAAAATTGGTAAGTTCGGAATAATTTTTGACGCGATACCGTGTGAAATCGACGACCTTGCAGTCTCGTCTCGTCAATTGACACACTTTGTTCTTCTTGATGTAGCCCAACCACAGTACTTCTTGAGCATCGAGGTCACCTTTCATCCTAGATAGATTGTTCTCAACTTTCACCGTAATGTGTTGGATCTTTGAAGTAAACTCCTTGGGAGAAAATTTGAAGCTTCATCAATTGATTTACAACTCAAATTTTGAGATACTCATATCCAATATTGGATGATGTTCATTGATATTTTCACCAAATAGGGAAGATGATCTATCTCACCACAACTCATCCACACATCTTTTACACAATGTATTGTCTCAATCTTGGCATGCCGCATTTGAGCTCAACAATGAAGACATCTATACAAATGGCATGGACATCAATCTTTGATTGTATGCCTACTCAAATTATGGCTACCTAGGTGATAAGTGTGGGATCAAAATCCCACTTTTGGCTACTAAACATACCATAAATCAAACCTTGTCACTCAAAGTAATAAGAAGTAAAATGGGGTATCTTGCTCAAGCAGTGAAAGAAATTATTGTGAAATGTTTATTGCTTGTGAGATAATATGGGAGCATTCTCTACATCAAGAACTTGGCATATCTAAATGTAATCCTATGTCATTGTATTGCAATAATCAAGGCACTATCGTCATGGTGAGCAATACTAGCACATTGAGGTGGAATGTCAATATGTTTAGGATAAAGTGCTTAAAGGCCTCATGGTTACTTTATCCTCAAATTGTCAAAGCACTTTGAAGATATCTCCACCAATGAATTTGGAAAATTTTCAAGTGACATTTCATCAAGATGCACATTCGTGACAGCTATGCTTTAGCTTAAGGGAGATTTTAAGAAGGCTTGTGATTAGCCAATTTTTAGGGTTTAATTATATCATTTCGGTAAATAGAAATTTATATAAAAACTTTTAAAAGATTTTCACCTTAATGAAAAATAACCAAGTGTAAAGTGAGAAGTGGGTCAAACCATAAAGAGTCTGGTCACTAGATCTAAATAAAAATATAATATTTTAGTAGAAAATGGATCTAATCGATGCAAAGATGAGAAATTTGCGATGAGCCGAAGCAATGTCGAAAACAATTTAAGCACTTGAGTCTCTATCAAAGATCAAAGTATTTTTTTATCTGAGATGATGATATTATTTTTGGAAGTTTGTGATGAAAAAAAAAATTGAAGAACATGAAAAAGAAACCCTAATCTATGGACAATCAAGATCTTACCTCAGTGATGGTGTTGTTTCAATCACTCGTTCAAGAACTTTTACATTTCACCGAGACTTGGCATCTTACATTCAATGCAACGAAAGACAAAAACAAGGGATACACTCTCTAGAAATGATGCTTTGATCACAAATGATGATCCATGCAGTCTTCTTTCCTCTAGTTAGTCAATACTAGAGGTATACAATGAAACATAAAAAACCCTAAATTTTCATCCCCTTTATCTGATCAAAGGGTACAAATGTAGAGGATGAAAAGACAAAGCTCTTCATAAAATTTTTTCTCAAAACTCTATCAAAATTGTCAAGAAATTAAGCTTTGAATTTATAACAATCTAGACCATTGATCAATTTCTCTCCTTGTTAGTGTCGTCAAATCTGCCACATCTGAAGCGATAGCTGACAAAACGAATCCGCAAGGTCATTGAAAACACGCGGACACACATAAAAACATTTACCAAACTCACAAATTTTAAAGATTAATCACAAAGTAGATACTATAAAGGTGAATAAGGGTCGAATTCTCAGAGAATTAAGGTATTCTTTATGTATTCTTTGAAATTCGATCAAATCGCACAATGAAATGAAGTGAGAAATTAAGGATTTTTATAATTTTAGAAAGATAACTCCAAATAAAATCCATGAGATCAAAAATTATAGAATTTGGATCAAGATTCGCGGAGAAATCGACGAGGGAAGCTTAGAGAGAAATACGGATCGCGAAGAGCGAGAAAACCGAGATTAAAAATAAAATTGACTAAATATACAATTTGAAATTGAAATCTAATGTTATAGGAAGATATATTAGGATGAAAACACGATTTCTAACCCAAGATAGCACTCGAATTGATCCAATTGCTTGCCGGATCAAAAGCTTTTCATTCCGCGAATTCGAAGATGATTGTTGGCGTTCAAGAATCGATTTCTCCCTATTCTCTAAAAAAAATTTCACTTTCAAACACTCCTCAAACACAAAAATTAGTCTAGAAGCAAAGGGAACCAAGAGATTTAAGTATTGTGGCGTATAGACAATTCGATTACTCGAAAAACCCAATAATGATTTACATCGTCGAAGAACATCTTAATTTATAGGGAGAATTGGGCGTAACCGTCAGATCAACGTTTAATCTTCGATCAGCAGCTCTGATGAAATGTATATATGCGAATTTTTCTGCTTAAATCGTGTCCGTTTGATCGGAGATGAATTGCAGAGATTTCTCCAAGTCGCGCGTGAAGAAGAAACGAGTGAAACGCTCACCGTCTAATCTTGATCTAATGCTCTAGATGCATTTCGTCAGTTTTAATCTCAGCTGTTATAACTCCTTAGATGAATGGTTGAGATTAAATCATTTTAAAATGATTCGCCGACAAACCAGAGTGCGCCACGTACCCCTTCACTTAAGTGAAGATCAATGATCAATATTAAATCGCGTGATCGGATGTTCCACACGATGCCATGTCACCTGCGCACATAAAAATAGAAAAATAGTCCCATTGATGAAAAATCAGAAGAACACGAGCATATATAAGGTATGTGTACATAATGAAATAGCGAAAATCTTGAAAAGGGTGCTATCTCAGTATTTATACACACGCGCGCATACACGCGCACTCACACACGTGCGCACATGTACACTATGTGACACGTGGTGTTCTCATACACCGTCATGTGGCGCAGCTGTTTTGTTCGTGCCTTATCAGCTGCCATGTCAGCACACAATAATTTTTTTATTCATTTTCATTCAAATTAAATCAAATTAAATTCATAAAAAATTCAAAAAAATTCCAAAAAAGCTCCTAAAAATTAGAAAATTCATAAATTTTATAATACATCTCCAAATTAATCTAAATTTGTTTCATTAGATCAGAAATTAAATTATCTATCATTCTAAAAAGTCAATTTCAATAAATAACAAGAGAATAAATTTTTATTTAAAAAATATACTCATTTCTTTTAGAATTTAAACTTAGAAAATTAAATAAGTGTGTAAAGATTATTTTCTCTTATTATTTAACATTAAAATATAATTATAATTTCAAATAAAAATGGGGATAGTATAATCTTAAAAATATTTCTCTTAATTTATTGTAATTATCCCTAAATTAATGCAGTTTGAGATGATAGCTTAATTTTCATAGAATGATAGATAGACACTAAAAAAATGATAACATGCATTAGAATGGAATGTTTTAGGTCTTTATTTGCATTAATAATCATATATTTTAATCTATAATTTACATGTTATCAACAACTTTGTGGACAAACTTTGACATCTCGGGCAACATAATTGAGGAAAACCCTGAATCTTAAAAATATAAAAAATTAATGTTTAAGGTTTCTCTCTCTTCTCTCCTCTCTCCTCTCTCCTCTCTCTTTTCTTTTTTTAATTTTCTCTCTCCTCCCTCTCTTAAATTTTTTTTTTAAAATTTTTGGGGCCATCATTTCTAATGTGTAAGACCCATCACACGAGTAGGGGCGATTGGCTTAGAAATTGAAGTTTTAAATGTCATATAAGGTTCTTTGCTCAATCACCAATATTGTTTTCCCTACGAGAACAAATGGAGTAAGGGTTGATCCATGGAGAACAGGATTAGAAGTGGTAAAATTTGGTGGACTAATCTCCTTTTGTTTTCATTTTCTGTCATTGGTCTTGGATCAGTGATTAGAAAAAAACAGAAGGCTCCTCTTGTCAACAATCATAGATAGCTTGAGGCTAGAGTGATAAAAAATAGGGATGAAGAAAGGAGAAGTAGAAGTGGTAGGTAGAAGTACATGCAAAAAAAATACAAAAGAAAGGAACAATAGGATGCTTCTGGGTCAAACCTAGAAGTGAGAGATAAAACTTCCTAATAAAAGGTGAAAGAACCATAAAAGTCCCTTCCTTCCTCTTTTTATTGAATTATGGTTCAATACTAACCAGAAGGCAAATGTACTCTCAACGTATTAGATTAAAAAGCTTAGTTTGGTGAGATTCCCAAAGGTTCCTTTCTCAACAAGACACCAACACTCTTGTTGGATGAGAGATATGGATTGATGCACTAGGAGGAAAGGATGTCACTCAACACGTTGTCACTCCTCGACTGGCAGGGTGGTGCCCCCTTCCTTGGATTCTTCAATGATTTCCTCTCTAGTGCTTTGATAACATGCTATTTATGCATGTAATTACATAGTTATTAATGCAAATTAATGCATTAATCATTACAAATATATGCATGTTATCATCTTTTAAGCATATTTCTATCATTTTATGTAAATTCATGTTATGATCTTAAAATACATCAATTTATGGATTATTATGCATAATTAAACATTATAATCATTAATCCTAATTATATTTATGATCATAATCATGTTTTAAAGATGAAAATATAAGAGAAAAGACTTTTATTTACATTTATGTGTTTATATAAATTTATTTTATATAATACATAAATGTATAAAATTAATATAAATTTATTCTCTCATTATTTTAATAATTTGACTTTAGTAATGATAGATTATTCAATTCTGAATCCAAAAAAATAAATTTGACTTAATTTGGAGTTGTATTTTGAAAGTTATGATTTTTCCAATTTTTAGGAATTTTATGGAATTTTTCTGAATTTATTTCTGATTTATTTTCGATTTTTAGAATTTAAAATTAATTAAAAAATGGCAAAAATGGGGGTTTATATTGCGTGTGTACACGTGGATGCAACGTGGCACTCGAGGTCACGTGGCTCTGCCACGTGGACAGGCACGAGTGCCTGCGTGGCACGGATGTGACGTATATTCATATTATATTCGTATTAGTATGGTTATAGTACATATAAGCATCTATTTATGGATTTAAGCTAACCACATATTACGCTCCACTTTATATACTTGTAAATCTCCGGAATTTCTTCCATGTGGGACTAAAATCTCATCAATTTAATATATGCAGGACGCGTGGCGAGCTGTGGAGCGTCGGATGGGAAGAGCGATCAATCGCGCGCGTCGATGTGATGGAAACGTGGTCCACCAATCAGAGATCAACGCACGTGCCTCAATACTCACTTAAGTGAGCTAATCGGAGCCGTCCATTTCATGAATAATAATGACTACGATTGAGTGAGGCCGATGGACTCACCGATCAATCACGAGCGTTGGATCAAAATCCAACTGACGATCAAAATCGAAGCCCTCTTCTTTACAAGATGATAACGAATCTCAATCGCACGATGACGATCGGACGATCATCGAATCGTGACAACGATTCGTGAAGAAGCGCACGATCGCGACCGTCCATTGTGATCAACCCCATCAGATCGGATGGCTGACGATCATCTTAGTTCTTTTAAAATGCGTTCTTCGCGACGGAAGAATTGCTCACGATTATCCATCAAATTCTTATTGTTTAATCCGCCATTTTGCGTGCCGTTTGATTCTGAGTACTCTTGATGTATTTCCGCACCCAATGAATGCTTGAAATCAAAGTTTGATCGAAGGAGGAGGAAGAAATCACATCTTGAACTCCAATTTTCGTCTTCGTCAATTTGGAATGAAAAGCCTTGCATCCGGCGATTAATTGGATAATTTCAAAGGCTACTTTGGGTTAGGTTGTGTTATTTCCTCTTAATCTTTCATCATTTAGTATTAATTTTCATTTTAGCATCGTAGATTTAGTTTAATTTAGTTTAATTTTTGATTTTTAATCGTTTTTCGAAACAAATTTCTCTCTAAACTTCAAACTTCGATTTCTCTTCGAATTCTTATCCAAATCACCTGATTTTTGATTCCGTAAATTCGATTTTGAGTTATCTTTCTTAATATTCTAAAATCCCCAATTTCTAAACTCATTTCATCATCCGATTTGACCGAATTTCAAAGATATCTCTCAAATTTCCCTAATTCTCCGTGGATTCGATTTATACTATTATACTAATTAATTACCATTATACTAATTAATTACTTTGATTAATTATAAATTGGTAAGATTATGACTTTGTTTTGACACTAAGTCGTGTGCATTCAACGACCATACGATTTAATCTCGTCATCCTTCTTGCACTCTTGACAACAAGAGTGGACCTTGATAACATTATCTTATTCCTCCTAACCAATGTTGGGAGTGAATCTACATGATGCTTTACAAAAGATAAGGGAGAAGTTTTTATAATGTTTCCTCGAAATCCTAATTGTAATAAGCACAGTCACTCCAGCATGGCACATCCCATAGGATCAAGTGGGCTATCCTTAATGGGATCCCTTGGGCGTTTTTCTCTCAGTCCTTGATGACTTTCCATTGGGATTTCCTTCCTTAGTTTTGCACTGCACCAAAACTCTCTAAAACATGAGAGGTTGTCCACTTGACCTGGGGTCAAGTGAATTTAGTCATTTAATCCACAAATTCATGCTAAGACGCAGTAATTGTGGCTTAAGTAGATAACTCTAAATTTCCCTATTTTAATTATAATTTGTGGAGAAGATATACTTTTCGGCATTTCTAAGGAATAAAATCACCCAAAAAAGATAATTTAAGATTCTGTATTTGATTTTATCAAGGAGTAATTAGTTCACTGCATGAGAGAGAGTAGGAAGGAAATAGAGGTAGAGAGAGATTGGTGAAAAAGAAAGCGCTTTAGGTTTTTTGGCGGAACAATTTAGAGAGAGAAAAAGGAAGAGAGAGTCATCCTCTTTTGCTTTTGGCTATTGTGATCACGCCACATGGCTCGATCTCTTAAATGTCCCTAAATACCTTAGAAAATCATTTTAAATTATAAGAATTCTTTTAATATTAAAATTCATTTTAAAATCATTCTAACTTCTAAAACTTCTTAGAAAATCCAAAAATAAGAACTTCCTCCTAGAATTAAATGAATCATTTTAGACCATGATGACATGACTTTGTAACTATTTTCATGTAAATAAATGCATTTCTAATGGAAAATAAGTTTTAAAATTTTATTTTATGACTTAATAAATTCTTTTACTAATAAATCCATGTCACAAAATTTTCATAACATGTTATCAAACCATGAAAGATAAAGTATGTCCTTGCAAAAATAGAGACTAAAATTTTCAGACATGACAACATACATTTAATATCATTTTCATAGGAAAAAATGCCTAAAATGCAAGGTAATAGTGTTCTAGTTTGCATGTTATCAGCTTGTAAGCTGATTAAGGCTGACATTATATCTCTCACTTGTATATCCTCTCTCGATATAGATAAGAGACCTCATGCCCTCCTTTTTTTGAATCTTTTATCTTCATGAGTTCCACAAACAAGAAGAGCCAATGAAATTTTTTTCTAGAAAACTAATAGTGATAGGCTCCCAAATATGGAACTTCACAAAGAAGCTATTAGAAGGAGAAATTTTTCAAAAAATTTCTCCAATCTATGCCCAAAAAATTGATCCAATAAGGACAATGATTGATAAGTTTTCTGTTTTCAACTTATGAGGACCATTGAGTCTTTGAAGGTTAATAAAGAGAAGCTTTGTGATTGCTGGAGGAATAAAGAGGAACAATTTTTTCTTGTTTGTACACTCAAATAAGGCAACATAGCAAAGGAGAGAGCTCTTGAAAAATATGTAGGGGAAGATGTCATGGAAAAGGAGGATGTGAAAAGGAGGACATGGGAAAGAAGGAGATCAAAGGCTTGAAGCTAAGTCTAAAACCCAATGTTATAATTGTCATAGATATGGGCATTATGTTGCCAAATGCCAGAGCGATAGAAGATGAAGATGTATATGATGATGGCGATGACAAAAAAAACAATGACTAAAAAGTCAATCTGGAAAATATGGAGGAGCAACGTTGGTAATCAATTGCAGATGGAATTCTCAAACTAGGTATGACTACATGGAGTATGGAGGAACACGATTAAGGGGGAGTTTTTGTGAATTTTTTTTAATGTTTTGTTTGAGAAAGGTAACATGAGTGGAAGAGACAAGTGAATAGTGTATGATCAAAGTAATATGGGGAGGCCCTTATTTAGGAGTGCAAAAGAGAAAGAAGACTGAGATAAAATAGTGTTGAGTACTGATGGGCTTTCACACTCCCCCTCGAGCTAGAGCATTGTTATGTAAGTGCTCAGCTTGGAAGGTAGAAAACAAAAAAAATAAAAATAAAATTCTTAGCATAGTTAGTAGTATGCCAAAGAGATGACGACTTAAGAAGGTAGTAAGATGTGAAAGAATTGATGAAAAACCAAAACTTGTCATATACCATTCCTAAAAAGTCAATAAAGTTCCCATTATATAGAAGGGTGTTTACATCACATATAAGGGATACCCTTTGCAGAAATTTTGGATTAGAGAGAAGTTGGGGGTAGCTATTGGGCCCACAAATGATAGGTGGATTTGTCCTTTCCATATGGTTTTCACGGAAATCATGAGGTCAAGGGGTTGGATGTAGGGAAAGGTCATGTTGGAGGTTGCTAGAGTAGATTGAGTGGTTTGTAGGGTGACTAGGAAAATTTCTAAGGAGTGGTCGTATAGGTAGTTATTGGGAGGTAATGTAAGTGGTAGTGGGGTGGTTATAGTGATAGGATTTGTGGCTTGATAAACCTTTGAAATCTAATTGCAAAACTTAAGTGCAGAAAACGATATTGGAATAAAAGATCCAAAACACAATGCAACATGAATCAATGATCTAATCATCTGTTGTAGATCAAAATCAAAACTTAAAAGATTCTTTGGAAGAGTTATTTAAAACTATTCAAATGTGCAACCTCTCATGGTATTTGCCAAATCTTTAGACAGTTGGATCTCTAATGGTATCTCTAATGGTGTGGTTGTTATCATGTTATTCATTAACTTTGGTGTGTGAATGTGTTACAAAAATCCTCAAAATTATCTATATAAGCTAACATCTATTGACATAATGTGGGTTACCCTTTAGGCCAATATATCTATCAAGTTAATAACTCTGTTGACTTATTAAAAATTATTGATCAACTTTGTTAATTAACTATATCAACATATAGACTATTTAAGCAAAGATTAGATAATCCTAATCAATCCGTCGATTTGGCAACTCATAACATGCAATTTATACTCGAAATTACATGATTAGTAGTGCATTGGAAGACATAAGTTCTTCCATTCTTATGCATGTTATTATATTTTGAGTGCATATTCATCATTCTATGCAATTTACATCAAAAATCTCAAAATATATAAATCAAAGATGAATTTTTAAGTAGATGATCCTCATTTATATTTGAAATTTTATTTAAATTTTAAAGGTAAATATAAGAGACAATATTTTTATACACACATCTATTTTTCTAGTTTTGTTTTTTAAAGAAGACGAGTGTATCTTTGTGTTAAAAATTTATTCTCTTATTATTTCTTAAATTAAAATGCATAGAACAATACATTATTAAATTTTTGATAAAAAATAGATTGAAAAAGACTTATATTTTAAAAGTTATGAATTTTCTAATTTTTAGGAAATTTTCTAGAATTTTTATAAATTTTTTTTAATTTATTTTGAATTTTTTTAATTTATTGTAACGAAATAAGAAATAATTTTTTTTAAAAAAATTGAGCTGATGTGGCATGCATGCCTACATGTCGCTGACAAGATGAATTCATGCTATCTTTGTAAACTCACAGTGACGTGTCAAAACATGTTCCAAACTCACCAATTTAAGATTAAAATCAAGAATTAAATAGTATAATGGTGAATAAGGGTCTGATCCAAGGAGAATTAAAGTATTTTCAAATTTTTCTTTAAATGCGATCAAAATTAGACGAGGAATTGAGGTGAGAAATTAGGGATTTTAAGAATTTTAGAAAGAGAACTTCAAGATGAATCCACAGAATCAAAAATCACTCGATTTGGATCAAGATTTGTGAAGAAATCAAGGAGCAAAAATTAGGGAGAAAAACTGAATGCAAAGAGAGAAAACCAAAAATTTATTTAAAGTTCAGTTGATCTACAATTTATCATTGATAAATAATGATACATGATAAGAGCTTAGGAGGAAAACACATAATATAACCCCAATTTGCACTCAAAATGATCCAATTGATTGACAGATAAGGGCTCTTCATTCCGCGATTCTGACGATGAAATTTGGCATTCAAGGGGCGATTTCTCCCTATTCTCTTAACGAAATCTCACTTTCAAACACTCCTTGGACGTAGAAATTGATCTACAAAAAGAAGAAAGGAAGAGATTTAAGGATTGAAATGTCTAAATAGTTTGATTTCTCGAAACACCCAATAATACATTTTCAGTCGAAGAACATGCTTATAAATATGTAATTTGGGGCGTAGCCGTTGAGTTTAGAATTTCATTTTTGATCCATGGCTTTTATGAAATGCTTTGGATGCGAATCGTTAGATTTAAGTCGTGTATATTTGATTGAAGATAAAGCGTTGAGATCTCACCATGTCGAGTGTGAAGAAGAAACATTGTGTAACGCTTGACGTTTAATCTTCATTGGACGCTCTGGATGCGTACATGTGTCCACAGGAGTCCATCGGTCTCTTTCAATCTCATCCATTATAACTCTTCAGATGAATGGCTGAGATTAAGTCATTTTAAAATGAATCATTGACGAACCGTTACGTGCTAGGTACCCACCTCTTTAAGTGAAAATCGATGATCGCGATTTGATTCGCGCAATCGTACGCTTCAGATTATGCCATGTCACCTACGCATGAAAATAAACATAAATAGTTCCACATGATAGAAATCAAGGCCAATCGACGAGTATATAAGTAGAGAGTATATAGTGGGTTAGCACTAATTACACTTGCGCACCCATGTGCGCACACATGGACATGCGAGTGCACATGCACATGCGAGCACACATGCACATGCGTCTGTCCACATGCACATGCGTGCGTGCACATGCACATACTTGCGCCCAAAGTGGTGTATACATACATCACCACGTGACGACGTTTCATCACCCCGCCAAGTTATCTGCCATGTCAGCACGCAAATTAAATCCAATTTTTAAATGTTTTTAAATAAAACAAATTAGAAAAATTCAAAAAAATTATGAAAAAATCTATAAAAATTAGAAAATTCATAAATTTCAAAAGAAAACTCCAAATTAATCCAAATTTATCTTGTTTGATCAGAAATTAAATAATTTATCATTCTAAAAAAATTTATAATAAATAACAAGAGAAATTTTTTTATTTAACAACTGCACTCATTTATATAGAAAATAAACTTTAGAAAAATAAATGTGTATAAAATATTTTCTCTTATTATTAATCATTACGATCCAATTATAATCTCAAATATGAATTGGGAATAATCTAGTCTTAAATATCTCTCTTTAATTATTTATGCCTATCCCTAAAATAGTACATTTTGAGATTATAACTTATATTTTCATAAAATTATAGATGTACATTGAAAACATGATAACATATACAAGAATGAAAGGTTTTATGCCTTTATTTGCATTAATAATCATATAATTACATAGTAGTAGATTGCATGTTATTAGTCGCTACTTAGCGGCATGTGAGTGTGCCACATGGCGCACACATGGCACATAATTAAGAAAGTTATAATAATGGTTAGTGGCCTGAGGGGTTGATATTAACCACTAAAGCTGCCAGCCTATATATACCCTTTGTATTCCTCTAATTTTTCTAATATGGAACTATGTTTCTCTATTGTTATGTAGGTGACGTGGCCTGATGTGGAACGTTAGATTTTGGATTTAGTTGTGACTGTTGATGGTCACTTAAGTGGAGGGGTACCTGGTGCACTGTGATTGGGCATCGATTCAACTTATAACTCACGATGAATCTTGGCCATTTATGGTGAGAGTTATAACAGTTGAGATGAAACACAATTGCGATGCCCAATTAGGATGTGCGACGTGTTTAAAAGCGGTAGATCAAGATCTGACGGACACAATCACTTCACACAACGATTGATTTTCTCCATGTATCAATACTAACTTGAGTAACCGAGTAGAGTTTGATAGTTAACCATACCTAAAGTTATTCATGAGTGTTGTGAAAATCAAGGATTATATGCGCATGGCAACTGATGATGACAATGTGACATACGTGAGTTCTTATACACTCTATATCTCCTAGAGTATGTGGTGCAGCTTAGCATTTAATGGGTTGGCAACTGGACTTGTCTATTGGGTTAAATTGATCATTGATTAATTAATTTATATGTTGATATAAAAGTGGACCAATAAGATGTTATTGGATCAATATAGTTATTAACTAGTAATATATATTGACATAGAGGGTTGATAACATGCATTTTATACATGAATTTACATGCTTATTAATGCAAATAAAGGCATTAATTATTCCATTTGTATGCATGTTATCATATTTTAAGTACATTTCTATCATTTTATGTAATTTCATATTATGATCTAAAAATACATCATTTTATGGATAATTATGCATAATTAAACAATGTGATTCTAATCTATTTATATTTAAGATCATAATTATGTTTTCATGATTAAATGATAAGAGAAAAGATTTTTATTTTTAACATCATGTATAAGATCATACTCATGTATTTTTCTAAATTTATTTTATAAGATACATGAGTGTATTTATTTAATTAAAATTCATTCTCTTGTAATTTTAATATTTTGACTTTTTATAATGATAGATAATTCAATTTATTATAAAAAAACAAATTTGAATTAATTTGGAGTTGTATTTTGAAAGTTATGAATTTTGTAATTTGTAGGAATTTTCTAGAATTTTTCTGAATTTATTTAACTCTATTTTTGATTTTAAAATAATTAAAAAGAATAAAAAAAGTGGTTTATTTACCGCGCGCTGATGTGGCAGGGCGACGCCACATGGCAACGTGTGGACGTATGCCCGTGTGACACATGCATACGTGTGCGTGATGTGTGTGTGACACGAGTGTGTGTGCGTGACACGTGTGCGCGATTTTAATAACTGGTTAGGAGCATCCATTAAGGATTTAACCTAACTGCCTAATATCTCTTACCTTATATACGCGATTAAATCCTATATTTTATTCCGTGTGGGACTATGTTTTCTTTATTTATGTTTCAGGTGATGTGGCATCGTGTGAGACATCCGATTGCGTGATTGAATCCCGTGCGTCGGATGTCACTTACTCACAGGGGTACGTGGCAGAATCTTATTACACGTCGATTCAATTAAACATTGTTTAATCTTAGCCGTCCATCTTGAAGTTATAACGGTTGAGATTTAAAGCGCTCGATGGACATCTCGATTTATCGCGATCGTCCGATGAAGATCAAACGAACGTGATGAAATGACGCTCTCTCTCACGCGCGACGTGGCTTAATCCAGACGCTCCATCAATGATCGGACGGATGCGACTTAATCGTGTTGATTCATCAAACGGTGCTTTATCTCAGCCGTTGATCGCATCAAATCGACGCATCCGACAGTTACGCCCAAATTCACTTATAAATTGAACTGTTCTTCGCGACGGAAACTATTCTTGGATATTTGAGCAAATCGAACTGTCTAAACACCACAATCTGAGAATCGTTTGATTTCTAAAGCTTCTTGACTCATTTCCGCTTTCGAGGAGTGCAAGAAATCAGAATTTGATCGAGGGAATCGAAAGGAATCACATCTTGAATGCCAATTTTTTTTTTCAAAATGGCGGAATAAAAAGCCATGAATGCGGCGATTAATTGGATCATTTTGAGTGCGACTTTGGGTTAGATTGCATGTTTTCATCCTAATCTTTCATCATTTAGCATTAGATTTACATTTTGAATCGCAGATTAAGTTTAATTTTATTTTAATTTTGGTTTTTCAATCATGTTCACGATGAAATTGTCTCTCAATTTCAAACTTTAATTTATCTGCGAATTCTAATCCAAATCTCTTGATTTTTGATTCCGTGGATTCGTATTGGAGTTATCTTTCTTAATATAGTAAATTGCCTAATTTCTAACCTCAATTCATTGTCTGATTTGATAGAATTTCAAAGATATCTAAAATTTTTTCCTAATTCCCTGTGGATTCGACCCTTATTTGCCATTATACCCTTCAATTCATGAATTAATCTTTAAATTGGTAAGTTTGGACTTTTTTTTGACACGAGATCGTGTGTATTCAACGACCGCACAAGTTCCTTTCGTCAAGGGTCAAATACATAAAGTCAATGTACTTTAGTAGATATAAATATAATTATAAGGATTTTTATGAAAATTTTGCATACCCAATGTCTAAAAATAGGGAGGAGCAACCGTAATTCCAGGTGTCCAAGAAAGCCTTATGATAATTCTCTTCTTTTTTCTCTTTCTCTCTTGGTGAAGAGCCTTGAAGAGGAGATCGAACCATCTAGAGATCGTGTGGATACGACTAGAGGTTAGATATTTGAAGAGCTTCAAGAACTCCTTTAAGTGAACCATAAGTATGTTTTCTTATACATACTAAATGATAGCATCATTGATTCTTGGTGTCGTGGTGTTTGGAATATCCAATTCAATGTATTCTACTGTATTAGATGTTTTAATAAAAAAATTGAAAGACTTGTCAACATTAGATCCCAAAAAATTGACATAAATAAAGCTAGACTAGTGGCAAAGGGTTATACCTAGAGTTTTGTGGTAGATTGCTCCTCTGTAAATATGAATAGTATAAAAAATTGTACATCATTAGTTGCATACAAAGGCTAACATTTATATGAGTATGCGCTAAAGAATGGCATATTTCATGGACTATGGAAGAATTAATTGAGTGTAAATATACACGAGAAAATCACTATGTAAATTGAAGAAGACGATTATGGATTAAAACAATCACCAAGGACCTAGTTTGAAAAATTTTATCAGTCAATGATAAAATTTGGATATCGTCAAAATTTTTGATATGATAATTTAGTCCTTAAACATTTAGATTCAAGGGAATTGGTGCTTTTAATTGTATAAGCCAATGATATAATGATTCCATGAGATAATCTATTAAAAATTCAAAATTTGGGCAACCAATTAGTGCATGAATTCAATATAGAGAACTTGGGTTTGCTTAATACTTTTTTGGAATCTATTAATCACTTATTTTCCAAATGGAATTGTTTTACCACAAACGAAGTATATTTTCATTTGCTTAAGATATTGGTTTTTTCAGACTGCAAACCAGTTGCTACTCTTATCAATCCTAATGGCAAGTCTATCAAGGATTGAAAAAGTGGAATTTGTGTATGAAAATTCTTATCAAAGATTTATTGGATGATTTATGGACTTCTTTCATATGAGGCAAGGCATATCATACACAGTTAATGTGTTGAGCCAATTCATGCATTCACCTAACATTGATTATTTGCAAGTTTCTCATAAGGTTTAAAGATATTTGAAAGGAACAAATGGATAGGGATTGATTTTTAGGGAAAAAAAATCTTAAATCTTTGAAATTTACATTGATGCAGATTATGCAAGTTGTTTGATAGATTGCAAGTCAACCTCTTGGATATGCACATTCTTGGGAGGCAATTTAATTACATGGTTAACCAAGGGATGATATCTAGATCTTCAATTAAAGCCAGATTGTGGTCATTAGCTCAAGGAATTACATGAGCAATGTGGATTAAATGAGTCTTAGGTGATCTGAAATTCAAAATTCCTCTACCTTTTCGGTTATTTTATGATAACAAGTCAAGCATTTAAACTGCATTGGATCCTATCCATCATGGAATAATGAAATACATCAAAATAGATTGACACTTTATCTAGGAAAAGATATATTTTTTATTGATTGGCACACTATATGTCTGACACCCTCACTAATGGAAAGAGGAAACAATTATTCAAGTCACTACATAGCAAGCTCGCCATGGAGGATCTCCAAGACCAAGCTTGAGGGGTAGTCTCAAGGTAAGTAGGTTGAATTTACTTGTTATTAGGATAACTGAGTAATTGGTGTGGCATTTTCAGTTTCATGGGTCATTATGGTTGTGGGCCCCATTGTAAAAAGTATTAATCTCAATGGTGACAGGTGACATTAATTGTATAAATTTTGGGGGAGGATGATAATATCCCCGTGAATAAAATCTTCTCACCTGGATTTTACCCTATCATGCTTTAGAGATCACAGAGTCCATGAAAGGGTTGAGCAAGAAGGGTGATGCATTGATCAACTTTTCAAGAATCGCATCCAAGTAGCTTCCGTTTTGATTTGTCTTCAAAATTTGGAGAGAGAGAGAGGTGTAGGGGCTCAAAAGTGTTAAGGATAGAATGGTCAATCGTCAATCTGGCAGCACAGTGTCTCGAGAAGTAGACAACTAGAAGACACACTAAGGTTTCTAATGGTCATATTTTGAAGGCTATATATACTTCTCTAATGTTCATTTTCAATTGAGACTTTCTTGTCTATCTTCGTCTCCCATTCTTTTAACATTTTTCTCTTGTTTGTCTCTCTCTCCCACTATGCAATACAGTTAAGAGATTGACTGTGATCTTAAGCCACCACCATTCTTCTTTCTTTATATTGTTTTGAGTACAATCTCCAGCGCAGCTCACGTATCAACAAATCAGCGAAACTTTACAAAAAACATAAGGCATTCTTTTTTCGTAAATTCCATCTCCATAGGCTAGGAAATCCTTGAAACCTCACTTTCCACGAAAATAGTCCCAACCTCTTTGCACTCGTCGCTTTTGTCTTCCTCAAATAAACTTTCTTGACATTTTCCATCGTTATAGAGAGAAACATCCCTCTAAACACCATTATCTTCCTTCCCTCGCAAGATATCCATAATTCCAGCATCTTTAGGCTCAAACCTTTGCATATTTTGCCTCAATAGTGCCTTAACTATACTGGAAGAAGATCCATACAATAGGTCGTACGTGTGGAAAATGATCTCATCATAGATTGACAAGAAGCGGAAGCTACGTGAAGAAGAAACATTTTTCTTCCCCGACTGATCCAAGTCGTCTGTTTATGTCAATGGTCTACATGTGGACAGTGTGATGACACTTCGTCAACCGTCACTTAGGCAGTTATTACTGTAGCATGAGCCTTAATGTGTTTGATCGAGGCCTATTTAAGAACAAATGTTCCAACTCCCAAATGTACTAAAAAACTCTTCATTCTAATCAATATACTGCTTTCCCATTTATTCTTTCCCATCATTCTCATATTCACCCTATCCTCGAGGGTGTTTCCTTCAATTGCTATCAAAGCAATTGTGATCCAACGATCTACATTTTGAATGGTACCGTGACGTGGTGAGAGTTTGTCTCAAGAGTTCGTCGTGACTGGAGGTTTGAAAGGTGCCAAACAACCTACTCAGATTGGAACCTTTCCAATCTTAGAAAAACTCAACTATCAAGTGTGGGCATCGCGTATGCGTCTACATCCTGAAGGGCTTGAGCTATGGGATGCCATCAAAATCAATAATGTGGCAAGGAAAAAGGATCAACAAGTGATGTCGATATTTTTCAGTATGATCTCAGATGAGGTCACACGTGAACTTGACGTTGAGAAAAAAATTCAAGAAAATGCGGAACACTCTGAAAGTGAAAAGCGGAGGCGTGACACAAATTTGCAAAGCTCGTATATTAGAGAGATTACGATATCCTCTTCATGGATGAAGAAAATTTGTTTCTTGATTTCTTTGGAAAGGTCTCTTGTGTGGTAAATGAGCTAAGAAGCCTTGGAGAGGTGATTAGTGATGCAGAAGGTCCTAAGTTCCTAAGTTCTATCTCATGTAAGTTTGATGCGATAACTACCTCGACTGAGCAATTTCAGGATGTTGAAACAATCACTCTTGAAGAAGTAATTGTTACGTTAAAGGTGCATGAAGATAAGATCAAAGCTCGCTTGGTTAAGAGAAAAGAGAAACCTCTACTAGCAAAAGCTTTTATCAAAGACAAAAAGGAGGACTTTGATTCCTCAAATGCTAGAGGCCTTGGCAGAGGACGTGGCAAATGTCGCGACCAAAACAACATTCGGAACACCGAAGATGAGGAAGATGAAAAGCCGAAAGACAGATCCATAGTTACCTGCTATAACTGTCAAAGAAAGGGGCATTTTGAAAATGAATGTCGAAAGCCCTAGAAGGAAAGACAGAAAAAAGATTCTTAGGAGAAAGAACACTTAGCTGAGGATATAGTCAAAGGACTACCAAAGATACACAAAAGGGAAGATCTACGCCCAGTTGTGTCACCTCGAAGCAAGAAAGAGCACCTTTTCCATCTTCAGCTAAGTACAGAGCCTCAAGAGCATTGGAAGTGATCCATGGTGATCTCTGTGGACCTTTTGATCCATAAACTCTTGGTGGCAGAAAATATTTTCTCCTATTAGTGGATGATTGTACTAGAATGCTATGGGTTTCTATGTTGAAACAAAAGTTAGAGGCATTTGAAGCTTTCAAAAACTTCAAAATACAAGTTGAGAAGAAAAAAGATTTAAAGATTGTCTATTTGGGAACAGAAAATGGTGGAGAATTTACATCTAATGCATTTTGTTCATTTTTTATAGAACATGGCATTAAGAGAAAATACTCTACACCTTAAACTCCTCAACAAAACAGAGTTGTTTAAAGGAAAAATAGGATAGTGTTGGACATGACCTGCGCCATGATAAAAAACAAGAATCTTCCTAAAGCTTTTTGGGGAGAAGCAATAAGTACGGCTGTATAACTTCTGAACAGAGCACCCACCAAAAGCTTGGGAGGTAAAACACTCTACGAAAGCTAGATAGGGAGAAAACCTTTAGTAGAACACCTCAATGTGTTTGGATGCATAGTAAATGTAAAAACAGTTGACAAAAGCTTGAAGAAACTGGATGATTGAAGCTTTACCTATGATCTTCATAGGCTATGAGAAGGGCGAGAAAGGGTATAGACCCTTTGATCCTATTTCAAAAACAATACACATCACTTAAGATGTTGTTTTTTAAGAAGGAAATTGCTGGAATTGGGAGGATTCCAACCCAACTTCAAAAATAGGTATGTTTCCTTCTCAAATCTCTCCTTATATTTGTTTGGATTCAAACAACCCAAACCTTCCTACCATGAGAGAATTTGAAGCCGTGAACACGAGAGTTCCAGAAAATCATTCAACATCTTCAATAATTTCCTCATCTTCACTAACTAATCAACCGAGCAAATTCAAAGGTATATCTCAATGGTATGAAGAAAATCAACCGATGGCTGAGGAGGAGGTGCGTCATCTTATTGATGAAAAACCTGAAAACGTATTTGAAGCGTTGAAAGAAAGGATATGAAAGTAGCCTTGGATGAAGAAATAAAACAAATCATGAAGAATGATACATGG
>CM044110.1:5814500-5868730 GCA_024174645.1 Lemna minuta
AAATCAAAGTGTTCATTTCAGGATTTTTCTAATCTTTCATTTCTAATAAATCATAATAAATCCAATTCTTCTCGAAAAATTACGAATTATAGAAAAAATATTTCCATTTTCTCTCTTGTTTCGGAATATATAATTTTTGTAATATTTTACTCTCTTTTTATTGTTTGATTTTACAGAAAGTTAACAGTTGGTCAAAGTTAATTCTTTGACCTTGACTATTGACTTTTCTTTGTCATATCATTTTCTAAATTCTTAAAATATATTCTCTCATATATTTATATCATGTCTTGAAATTTCTACTTAAACCTTAGTTTGACTAACTAAACCCTTCGATCAACGTCAACTGTGTTCTCATTGGATCGACCCGATGCTTACATTATAATTGATTTCATATTTTTGTTATTGTGAGTTTGAAAGTGACTTTTGTGTGTATGAAGACAATTTTATTGCAGAGCCACGGGTGGCCCGCGCGTGGCTAGGTGGCGCACAAGGGGCGCGGGCACGTGGCACGTGGCAAGTGGCAAGTGGCCACGCGACCACGTGGGCGCCCGTGTGGGGCGCCACGTGTACTTAGAGGACACATGAAGACAATTAATAGGGGAAGCCATTCCCCTATTTAACCGCGTCCTGTCCTTCCACTTATTCCGTGTGGGACTATGATCCCACACGATTTTATTTTATTGCAGGCTACGTGGCGGCAAGGCAAACGTCGGATGTGATCATAACAGTTACGATCGCGTGGACCCGAGTCCACGCGATCATCAAATCCACCACGTGCGCAAAAAAAGAGACTTAAGTGACGATATGCAGCGAGATCGACGCCCAATCGACGCACGATCAGGCCACGATTGTGGTTGATCGTGGTCGATCCCGGCGAAAAGCGTGGCCAGGAAGAAGCGGAAATCATGGCAAAATTAAGGCCAATTCATGGCCAATCCCGAAGCTGCGACGTCGCCCCAAGGAATTGTTCCCACTACCTATCAAACCGCCTCCACGATCGCCTTCATTGGCCCACGATCTCCGGGCTAATTTCCTCTTTAAAAAGCGATGTAGTTCTTCATTGTTCTTTAACTTTTGATCGACTCGTGAAGAAATTAAGCGAGTTTCGAGGAAGATCTCTAGTTCATCGTGTTCCCGCGTTTAGACTCGATTGCGAAGCAATTGTAGCGTGGATTGATCACGAATTTCTCCTTGATTTCATCGAATTTTCCCCTTGAATTCCGAACGTCCACGAGGAAGAATCCGAGCAAATTCGCTTCAATCCACGAGAATTGGAGCCCCATCCTTGCGGCAATCGGGTTAGTAGTGAGATTCGATCGATTATCAGGAGGTAATTTGAGTTTTTATTAGATTTAGAAGTTTAATTTTGCAAATTAGTTCATAGTGTTCTTCATTTTCCGCAATTTTAGGTCCGAAAAGTCACTGATTTTGAAAATAGGATATCTCTTTGATTATAATTCCAAATCACTTGATTTTGGTTTCATTGGATTTCTCTTTTCATCAGCTTTCCGTGGATAGCAAATTCATCAAATTCTGACTTCATTTGATCCTCCAATTTGACGTTTGACCAAGGACTGTTCATCTTTCATCAGAAGTCAAACGTTGACTTTAGGGGTCAATTACTTTTGATTTACAAATCAGAATTTGATAATTTTGGTCTTGTTGGATTCCTCTGGTTCTTAGCTTTCCATTGACATATAAATTGCAAGATTTGAATTTCATTGGGCATTCAATTTGAAGATTTCCTCTGAGGTGTTAATTTCGGGGACTTTCTGATCATTGATTTTCAATAATTCATAATAAATCCATTGCTTATCCAAAAATGACGAAATATATATAAATAAATTCCATTTTCTCTCTAGTTTCCAAATTTGTAATTTTCGTAATCTTCTAACTCTGTTTGATTCTCTGATTTTGCAGAACACCTACTGTTGGTCAAAGTCAACGCTTTGACTTTGACTTTTGACTTTTCTCTGTCAAATACGAGATTTCAATTCTTAAAACTTCTTATTTACCTTATTTATATCATTTCCATATCTTACATCTTATTTTCTCTTATTTAAAACCCCTTTTAAACCTAAGTTTGGCCAAGTCAACTCTGCGATTAAAGTCAACCCTGCTCTCTGTGGATCGACCCGATACTTACTCAATACTTGATTATTATATCTTGTCTTTGTGAGTTTGGTTTTATAAATTTTTTTTGACCATCGTCTTTGTGTTTTAACGACGCACGAAAACGATACGTCAAAATGGCGTCGTTGCCGGGGAGCATGCATTATTGATTTGATTGCTTGATTTCTTGATCATATTTAGGTTTCTGTCTTCTGTTGTTTACTGACCTGCAGAGAATTTATCAGACCCTCATCAGTGGTGAAAAAGGTATAGCAAGGTGAGATTACCTAAATTTGGCCATTATTTGACATTTTGGTTCAAATTTGGTGGTCTATTTGGTGTTTTTCACCTAATTCATACATCGATATTGATATATCTGAGATTTTATCCTCTGTTATCAGTGACTTATTATTATTATTATCTTTATTGGTGTGCTTTTTGATAGTGTTTAACTTGATCTATCTTTTAGGTGGATTAAGTGAAGCATTTTTCATTTAGACATCACTCTTTTCGTCTCACTCTTTTCTGACATTCTTATATATATATACTTGCTGTTTTTTGTGATCTCTTGGCTTTAGATATGCATAGGAATCATAGGAACCGAGGAGGACGACAGGGTCAGCGACCCACGAGGCATACACGGAATAATCCCGTGTATGAGGATTTATTTGCCTCATTTGGAGCTCCATTGGAGACCTCTAGTGATTCTCTTCCAGCGATCGCCACACCAGGGCGAGGAGAGCCGATAGACGCCCCTCTTCCTGCCGAGATAGTGAGACGACGTCTTAGCGATTACGCAAGACCGGTCGTCCAAAGGCAGACTACGCGAGTCAATGCGCCTCTACGAAGAGGTGCGAATTTTAAAATTGACTCACATATTCTTGGCCTTTTGCCCACTTTTCATGGACTACCATCGGAGGATCCGTATCGACATGTAGACGAGTTCAGCCAGGTGTGCGAATTCAACCAGTTCCACAGTGTCCCCTCCGAGACGGCCAAGATGCGCTTCTTCCCTTTCACGCTTAAGGAAAGGGCGAAGGAGTGGTTCTTTAGCTTGGGCCGCGAGTTTGATTCATGGAGAGAGATGGAAGACACATTTTTGCGTAAGTACTACTCAGTAGGTAAGACTAGTGCCGTGAAACGCACCATACGCGAGTTCTCACAAGGGCCGGGTGAGGTTTTCTATAAGGCTTGGGAGAGACTTAGAGGTCTCCTGAGACAGTGTCCGCATCATGGTATACCTAAACATGAGATTACTCAGATTTTTTATGATGGTTTATGTGCACCTGACAGGTATTTGCTCGATGCCGCTAGTGGAGGAAAGTTCATGAGCAAGTACGAGGATGAAGCCCTTGAGTTGATCGAGTTGGTGGCGGAGAATAGCCATCATCATGCGGCTAAATCCTTCGGAGGACGGAGCGCTCCCGCGAAGGGAGGGATGTTAGACGCAAAGGTGGCAGAGACATGTATGCTTTTAGATAAGATTGAGAAACTGACGGAAGCCCAGAACTTGATCATGGACTCGCTTAAGGTCCGACCGGGTTCTGATGGCCTCGCGCCAGTTTCACATATTGATGTCTCACCGTGTTCACATTGCTCTAGTTTTTGAGCATGTAGAGTTGGATTGCCCCGTGATGGCTATCCGAGGACAGCTTTCCATTTCGGCCAAACCATACTACATATCCGGGTTTGAGCCGAGCGGGTAGGTCGACCTACTCGAATCAGGGGTTATTCTAGTTATCATAACCCTACGTATGCGCAGCAGCGGAGCGGGCAGCACACTTCATATCATCAGCCCTATGGATCCGCGCCGCAGCATATGGGGAACCCGAGGCCGAGCACCTTTCGCCCCGGTATTCCCTGCGCAGCTTACACCGCCACGGCTATTCCACCTCCCGAGCACCTTCAGTTGACCCTCGTCATGAGTGCATTAGCACAAATGATGAGTAAACTGAATGAGGTTAACGACCGACTCGACTGAGTCGAAGGGGCTAAAGCCCAATGCTCCGATGCTTCTACTGAGCAAAGGAAGGGTAAGCGAGTTGAGTTTAGTGATCAGCTACCTTCACGGCCTTTAGCAAATCCTAGGAATGTAGGTCAAGCATCGTCGAGCCGCACCCATAATGTGAGCGAAGTTCACATTGATGAGTGCATCGGAGGAGGCACATGCCATATCGGGCCTACGTAGCGGCAAGGTCTTAGTGGATCCTCATACGGACCACAAGCGCCGCAAGGACCCGCTTGAGGAGAAGGGCGACTGTGCATCTCCCACGATTATCTCGGAGGAGGACTCCGAGGATGAGGAGAGCACCCGATGAGGAGAGTAGGGCAGAGCCCAATCCCAGAGGTTTTATAAACCTCCCAGGTGCCATATCCTCAGCTTTTTGAGCCGGCCTAAAGTCCCTACGAGTGATAGCGATGACACCTTATTAGAGGCTTTTAGGCAGGTTACTATCACCATCCCATTAGTAGACGCCATCCGGCATATTCCACCCTACGCAAAGTTCTGAAAGGACTTTGCACCCCGATGAGGAAGCCAAAACGTATCCATATGAGTGAGACTATTAGTTCCATCATGCTTCCTCGTAAGCGGCGTGATCCGGGAGCTCCTATGATTAGTTGTGAGATAGGGGTAGGGCGTTCACTTGATCTCTCCTCGACACGGGGGCTAGTGTCAATATACTCCCGAAGGGAAGTGTATGAGCGTTTGTCCACTTGGCGAGTTGCAGCCACTATTTATCGAGTTGAGCTTAGCGGATGGATCCAGTGAGACGACCTCACGGAGTAGTAGAGGATGTGATAGTTAAGGTAGAAAACTGCTACTTTCGGTAGATTTTTATTATCGTGGATATGAAATCCACGAAGGACCTCACGACTCTCCTATCATACTAGGGAGAGCATTTTTTTAGCTACCGCGAGCGAATACGGATTGGGGCAAGGGTGAAGTTATTTTTCAGGTTGGAGATAGCACGATGAAGGTGAGCATCAACAAGTTGATGCGACATCCTTCACACGAGTTCGATGAGGTAGGCGCCATCGATATCTACGAGGATATGGAGATCTCGAGTTGCATCGAGGAGACGATGGCGGCTATTGAGGACAGGAGCTTCGAGGAGCCCGAGGATGATCCATTTCCCTCCGGCGAGACGGCACCCGAGCTAAAACCGCTACCTTCGACGCTGAAGTACGCTTTTCTTGATCATCATAGTGCTAACCCCGTTATTATATCCTCGCAGCTAGATCACGACCAGGAGGAGAGACTATTGGCGGTCTTGCGAGCGAGGAAGGAAGCAATCGGATGGAACTTGTCGGATCTTAAGGGAATTGATCCCTCTTTGTGCATGCATCACATTTTCCTAGAGGAGGACTCTCGTCCCTCTAGAGAGGCACAAAGACGGCTCAACCCTAAGGTATGGGATGCTGTTAAGGATGAGATTCTTAAATGGCTTAATGCAGGTATCATATATCCCATCTCCGACAGTCCATGGGTCAGTCCGGTGCATGTTGTCCACAAGAAGGCGGGGATCACCGTGACGACAAATGACAAGGGCGAGGAGCTTAAGACGCATCTTCCGACGAAGTGGAGAGTTTGCATCGACTATCGGAAGCTTAACGCGGCGACGAAGAAGGACCATTTTCCTTTGCCATTTATTGACCAAATTCTTGACAAGCTTTCAGGTCAAGGATTTTATTGCTTCCTAGACGGCTATTCGGGGTATAATCAGCTAGCTATCCATCCCGATGATCAAGAGAAGACGACGTTTACATGTCCATTTGGCACATATGCATTTCAGCGCATGCCTTTTGGACTATGTAACGCCACCGCCACATTTCAGAGGTGCATGATGGCCATCTTCTCCGATTTTATAGGAGAGAGCATGGAGGTCTTCATGGACGACTTTTCAGTTTTCGGCCCGAATTTTGATGCGTGCTTGGAGCACTTAACGCAAATCCTCGACGTTTGCGTTAAGAAATGCCTAGTTCTTAGTTGGGAGAAGTCCCACTTCATGGTGCGAGAAGGTATAGTGCTTGGACATCTAGTTTCAAGCAAAGGATTGGAAGTGGACAAGGCCAAGGTTGAGGTAATCCAAGACCTTGCACTCCCTACGTCGATAAGGGAACTTCGAAGTTTCCTAGGGCATGTCGGTTTTTATCGTCGCTTTATTCAGGATTTTTCTAAGGTTTCAAAACCACTGACTTCTCTTCTTTGCAAGGAAAAGGATTTTATCAGTGAGGAAGAAGGGAAGCACGCCTTTATGCAACTGAAGCAAGCTTTAGTGGAAGCGCCTATTTTACAAAGTCCTAATTGGGACTTACCTTTTGAGATTATGTGTGATGCTTCTGATTTTGCAGTGGGCGCGGTTTTGGGGCAGCGAATCGACAAGAAGCCGACCGCCATTTGTTACGCGAGCAAGACACTAGCCGACGCTCAACTTAATTACACTACGACGGAGAAGGAGTTGTTGGCGGTTGTCTTTGCTTTGGAGAAGTTTCGGCCTTATATCTTGGGCATCAAGATCATTGTCTACACGGACCACGCCGCATTGAAGTACTTGCTGTCCAAGAAAGAGGCCAAACCACGATTGATTAGATGGGTTCTCCTCCTTCAAGAATTCAATTTAGAGATCAAGGACAAGAAGGGAAGTGAGAACTCAGTGGCTGATCATCTTTCTCGACTCCACATTACATCTTCAGGTGAGATTTGTGATACATTTCCCGATGAGCAGCTCCTCGCCGTGGTGACTAAGGTACCTTGGTTTGCGCATATTGTTAATTACTTAGTCACTAAATCTGTCCCCGATTATTGGAACACGCATCAAAAGAAGAAATTTGCGTATGATGTTAGACATTATTTTTGGGAGGAACCCCAATTGTTCCATGTAGGGGCTGATCAGATTATTTGGCGATGCGTTCCGGAGGAGGAACAAGAGCATATTCTAGTGTTGTGTCATTCATCTCTATGTGGAGGACATTTTGCATCGAGGAAGACGGGAGCGAAGGTGCTACAAAGTGGCTTCTATTGGCCAACTCTCTTCAAGGATGCGATCAAGTATTGCAAGGAATGTCTCAAGTGCCAATCCGCATTGAACATCTCCAAGAGAGATGAAATGCCCTTGCAAACCATCCTTGAGGTAGAAATTTTTGATCTTTGGGGGATTGATTTTATGGGACCATTTCCACCGTCGGAGGGCAAGGAGTACATTCTTGTAGCGGTGGACTATGTGTCCAAATGGGTCGAGGCGATACCGACGAGGACAAACGATCATCGAGTGGTTAATAAGTTCATTGTTAATAATATCTTTTCTCGATTTGGTTGTCCTAGAGCTATTATTAGTGATGGTGGATCTCACTTTACTAACTCTCATTTCAGGAGTTTAATTAAAAAATATGGAGTTCACCATCGCGTCACGACCCCGTATCACCCCCAAGCAAATGGCCAAGTAGAAGTGAGCAATAGAGAAGTCAAGAACATCTTGAAGAAGATCATTCGCACGGATGGAAGAGATTGGGCAGCGAAGCTACCCGATGCTCTATGGGCCTACCGCACCGCATTCAAGACACCCATTGGGATGTCTCCTTTTAGGCTCATTTATGGCAAGCCTTGCCACCTCCCCGTCGAGTTAGAGCATAGAGCATATTGGGCCATTAAAAAAAGCTCAATCTATCTCTTGATCAAGCCGGAAAGGAAAGACTTCTCCAAATTCAAGAGCTCCAAGAACTCCGGAATGAGGCATATCAAAATGCGGAGATTTATAAAGCCAAAAATAAAGCTTATCATGACAAGCACATTAATAGGAGATCTTTTCATGTTCATGACAAGGTATGGCTTTATAATTCTCGTCTTAGACTCTTTCCAGGGAAGTTGCGCTCAAGGTGGGATGGTCCATATGAGATCCTTGAAGTGTATGACAATGGATCGGTCTTGATCTTAGATCCCAAGACCCAAAATTCCTTCAAGGTGAATGGACATAGGTTGAAACCATACATTGGTGAAGAAGGACCTCCCCCTCCTCATAGGGAAGACCTGCAATCTCTTGAGATCTCAGCCACTAGTTAGTCGTTGGAGTGAGTTACGTCTAGCTAAAGACGTCAAACTTAGTGCTTGATGGGAGGCAACCCATCCTTATCTCTATCTTCCCATTTCTTTTCTACTTTTGTTCTTATTTAGCATTTGTTTTTACTTTTATATTTGCTGTTTGCTTTGATGTTTGTTGTTGTTTTTCTATAAGGTTTTTAGGTACCAAGGAGAAAGGATCATAAAAAGAAGAAATTCAGCTCCAAAGCAACTCCAAAAATGAAGAAAAGAATGCAACCAATGCAAAATTCCCGCTAAGTTTTTCTTTTTCCTCTTATGCTTCTTTTTCTTTTACCGATGTTGTATGCCATGTATATTGATTGTTATCATTTTTCCATGAGCATGTTGAGTTTTATTGAGGACAATAAAAGGAATGAGCATGGGGGGGAGTTTTCTAGAAAACTTAGAATTGTTCAAAATTTTTGCATTTCTTCATTTAGTATTCTATGCATGATCTGATTTTTAAACATGTGAACAGCAACATGATCTTTTCAAAAACACATGAAATAGCAAAGCATAGAGTGCATTAACACCTCCATTTGTTTAGAAAGTTGTGGGAAGAGCAACCTTAAGTGTATGTTGAGGAGATGGTAGAGTCGATGGAATTAGGGATCTAGGTATTCCTTTGGGGAACCATAAAATCCAAACTAAGGGTGTACTCAAGCTCATAGTATGATTTTTCAAAACTTTCTATACTTCTCATCCACTCATTCTTCTTCCTAAACTTTGAGTTAATGACTCCTTGCACGCACATCCTTCCGCTTTTCATAGCAAGTCGTAGCTTGTATCATCCTTTGTTGGCATTAATATTATTGACATAGTGAAGCTCCCTGATCCATAGAGATACCAAAACCTCTTCGGGGGAATAAGCTGCATGTCTACTAAGGACGGCACATGGGTAGGATGAGCACCATGAAATGAAGTATGTTGTTTTTCAATAAAGTTGCATAAAAAGCCTTTAAAATTTCAAATTCTGAATTCTCTAATCTCCTTCTTGAAAAAGGCTTGCAGCAAGTAGAATTAGGATGAATAAAGTATAATTAGAATGAAAGAAAAATACAAAAAAATAGAATTAGGAGGAAAGAAAGAAAAAAATATAAAAAATATAAAAATTAGAATTAGAATGGTAAGCTACCTCCCATGTGTTTTAGCCGACTCTATTTATAGCCACTATGTATATAAGGATGATACTTGTTTCTACTTCTTGTGCCCTTATCATTCATGTCCATAGTGCAAGGAGGAATCGACGATTGGTTTGGTATGATGAAATTTCTTTTAATTATATATTCTATTAGTATGTAGAGCAAGAGCATTCTTGGTTTATTTGGTGGATTAAAGTGTTTGCTGGAGGAATGCCTTGATCTTGAGTTTCTAGTACATTACTTTCTTCTTGGCATCATTTAAGGTAGAACATTCATTTCAGATTCTATCAATGCTCAACCCATGGCTTTCTAAGCTTGTTAGTCCTATTTCATACTTTTTCTCTTTCCATTGCTAAGGGACTAGCAATGATTTAAGTTGGGGGGTGTGATAACATGCATTTATAACTTGAATTCTTATACTAATTAACTCATATTCATGCTTATTTTATGTGAATATGATGCATGTTATCATACTTTTTAGGAATTTTCTCCATTGGCATGTCATTTCACTAAAGTTGATATTTATGCATAAATTAGGGATAATTTCATGCTTAATAGAAAATTAATCTTTTGTTTAAATTAATAGAAGTTAATCTCTGTTATTGAATGAGTTTTGACTTTGGTAAATGTTTGGAAGGATGATTTTATGATGAATTTATGACTTAAAATGCTTAATGAGAAATGATTTAAGTAAATTGTAATTCATCTTGATTTCTTCTTTCAAAATATATTTTAAATGATATGATATTAAAAAGAAAAGAAGTTGTGATCCAATGGAGAAAATTTGGATTAAAAAGGAGTTCTATTTTGAGAAATATGAATTTCTGAACATTTTTATGAATTTCTAGATTTTTATTTGATTTTTACTAAGTATTTTTTTTATTTAAAATTCAAAGAAAATAGGTACTTACCTGCAGGTGATGACGTGGCGAGCGGGAGTGCTGGCGCGCCGACACGTGGCGCGTGGGACAACTGCGCGGGTGCGACGAGGCGCTGAGGCCACGTGGCAGAGCCACGGGTGGCCTGCGCGTGGCTAGGTGGCGCACAAGGGGCGCGGGCACGTGGCACGTAGCAAGTGGCCACGCGACCACGTGGGCGCCCGTGTGGGGCGCCACGTGTACTTAGAGGACACATGAAGACAATTAATAGGGGAAGCCATTCCCCTATTTAACCGCGTCTTGTCCTTCCACTTATTCCGTGTGGGACTATGATCCCACACGATTTTATTTTATTGCAGGCTATGTGGCGGCAAGGCAAACGTCGGATGTGATCATAACAGTTACGATCGCGTGGACCCGAGTCCACACGATCATCAAATCCACCACGTGCGCAAAAAAAGAGACTTAAGTGACGATCTGCAGCGAGATCGACGCCCAATCGACGCACGATCAGGCCACGATCGTGGTCGATCCCGGCGAAAAGCGTGGCCAGGAAGAAGCGGAAATCATGGCAAAATTAAGGCCAATTCATGGCCAATCCCGAAGCTGCGACGTTGCCCCAAGGAATTGTTCCCACTACCTATCAAACCGCCTCCACGATCGCCTTCAATTGGCCACGATCTCCGGGCCAATTTCCTCTTTAAAAAGCGATGTAGTTCTTCATTGTTCTTTAACTTTTGATCGACTCGTGAAGAAATTAAGCGAGTTTCGAGGAAGATCTCTAGTTCATTGTGTTCCCCCCCCCGCGTTTAGACTCGATCGCGAAGCAATTGGAGCGGGATTGATCACGAATTTCTCCTTGATTTCATCGAATTTTCCCCTTGAATTCCGAACGTCCACGAGGAAGAATCCGAGCAAATTCGCTTCAATCCACGAGAATTGGAGCCCCATCCTTGCGGCAATCGGGTTAGTAGTGAGATTCGATCGATTATCAGGAGGTAATTTGAGTTTTTATTAGATTTAGAAGTTTAATTTTGCAAATTAGTTCATAGTGTTCTTCATTTTCCGCAATTTTAGGTCCGAAAAGTCACTGATTTTGAAAATAGGATATCTCTTTGATTATAATTCCAAATCACTTGATTTTGGTTTCATTGGATTTCTCTTTTCATCAGCTTTCCGTGGATAGCAAATTCATCAAATTCTGACTTCATTTGACACTCCAATTTGACGTTTGACCAAGGAATGTTCATCTTTCATCAGAAGTCAAATGTTGACTTTAGGGGTCAATTACTTTTGATTTACAAATCAGAATTTGATAATTTTGGTCTTGTTGGATTCCTCTGGTTCTTAGCTTTCCATTTACATATAAATTGCAAGATTTGAATTTTATTGGGCATTCCATTTGAAGATTTCCTCTGAGGTGTTAATTTCGGGGACTTTCTGATCATTGATTTTCAATAATTCATAATAAATCCATTGCTTATCCAAAAATTGCGAAATATATATCAATAAATTCCATTTTCTCTCTAGTTTCCAAATAAGTAATTTTTGTAATCTTCTGACTCTATTTGATTCGCTGATTTTTCAGAACACCTACTATTGGTCAAAGTCACTACTTTGACTTTGACTTTTGACTTTTCTCTGTCAAATCCAAGATTTCAATTCTTAAAACTTCTTATTTACCTTATTTATATCATTTCCATATCTTACATCTTATTTTCTCTTATTTAAAACCCCTTTTAAACCTAAGTTTGACCAAGTCAACTCTGCGATTAAAGTCAACCCTGCTCTCTGTGGATCGACCCGATACCTACCCAATACTTGATTATTATATCTTGTCTTTGTGAGTTCGGTTTTATAAATTTTATTTGACCATCGTCTTTGTGTTTTAACGACGCGCGAAAACGGCACGTCAAGCACCCAATGCACACAACTGGTGCACACTCGACGAGTATTGTAGCATCCGCCGAAATGGTGCCCAGTGGCATGCAGTGGCGTGCTCAAGCACACGACAACGCGTGCCACAGTGAGCCAGCTGTGGGCAGCTCAACGGGTACTACGGCACTCGTCGAGCAGGCTCCCCAGGGCTTGCGGAGGCACGCGGGGACGAGCGCCAGCGGGCGCACATAGGGTGCAGCTCGACGAGTAATGTAGCACCCATCGAGCAAGCGCCCGCATGATGCGTGGGGTGCATATTTTGTGAGGACCCCATGCGCACATCTTGGCGGGTACTGTAGCACCCACCGAGATGCGCACACTCGGGGGACAACGGCCCCAAAATTTCAGAAATGATTTTTTTGAGTTTTTCTCCTTTGTAGCCTATAAATAGGGACCCCTAGAGTGTCCCTAAATACATCTGAGCATTTCTTTCTTCCTCGAGAGGTTTGTATGTGAGTTTTTGAGTGGTTTAGTGCATTTTCTCTCTTTTTCTCATTCTTCTTCCTCTTTTGAGTGTGTGAGTGTCATTATGAGTGTGTTCATCATCTTTTTCAAGTGCTTCTTGGGGTGATCAGTAGCCAACATCATGGACTGAATAAATTTTCTTCCGTCCAAATGACTCTCCTGTAAGTGAGAGTACAACGGGTCGTGGCGAGGAGAGGGGATAAGATAAGGAGAATAAGGGAGGCAAAAGAAGATGAAGGAGAGTGCGGAAGATCTTCTCCTGCTAATGCATGGACGCACGTGCACACAAGATGAAGAGGAGCAAGGAGAAAAGGAGAGGAAGGGTGAGAAACGGAGGTGGCATGGCACAACAGAGAGGAAAAGGGGGATTGTGTTGGTGGAAGAAGATGGCATCACAGAGAAGAGAGAGATGAGAGGCGCAATAGAAATTTTTTCCATTGTGCAAAAGAGGGGGGAGAGAGAGATTTTTTTTTAACTCATTATTTCAAATTTATTTCTCAATGATTTTGGCTTAAATATTTATAAATAAAAAAATAAAAATCATAAAGATTTTCTAAAAATAATTTTAAGCATTTAAGCATATTAAACATGCACTTATAAAATTTTTGGCAAATAAATACATTTTAAATTGGAAACAAATAGAAAATTCATTCATGTTTAATAAATTATTTTCGCGATAAATCAATGTCATGAATTTATCATAAAATGTTATCAAATCATGAAAAAATCAAGAATATCCTTTCAAACATAATGATTATCATTTTAATCATTTAAAACCATATAACATGCATTTATAATCATATTTATTTAAATAAGTGCATAAAGTGCATGATATAAATGTCTGAATTTGCATTTGTTAGAGGGATCAAAAATGACCATCAAAAGAGGGAAGCTAGGGGAAGGAGATGAAGTGGACGGGAGTTGGAGAAGTAAGAGATAAGGGAAGAAGGTAGAGTCCTCAAGGAAGGTGATGTTGGTAGAAGTCACATAATAACAATGTTATGAAATTACACCTAGTAGCCCCTTTGCATCCCAGAGTAGCTAATAAATACGCCTTGAGAGCACGAGGGGGTGAGTTTAAAAAGAGAAGGGGAGTAATCTTTGATAACGGTAGTACATGTAAAGACATGAGGATGAATGGAGAAGAAATGCAAAGTGGGTAAGAGATAGATTCGATTTTGGAAATAAGTGATAGTCATGAGGGCGTTAAACCAAATGTAAGATGGGATATGCATCTCAATTAGTAGTGTGCGAGTAATATCAAGGAGCTAATGGTGTTGCCACTCAATGACACCATTTTTCTATGAGGTGTGATGAAAAGTGATATAATAGATATTTCCAGAACCAATATAGAAGGTATGGAGAGAGGTTTGTGCAAACTCAAGAGCATTCTTGATTCAATGAATCTTTGATATAGTAGAATACTATGTGACAACCTCTGTGAAGAAGTAGGTGACTGTAGTGACAACCCCAAAGTAATCGTGAAGAAGGTAGACCCAACTCACACAATGAAGTCATCAACAACATGATAAAGTAATGTTGTCTTGAAACAAAGGGGATACGAGAGGGACCCCAAATGTCATATTGAAGAAGATCAAAAACTATGGAGGAGGGGATATGGTGTAAGATATTTCACAGGAGGATATGTATGAATATGATGATATAATTTAAGAAATAATCCTACAAATGAGTGAAGGATCTATGAATGATATCAGAAGGAATAGTTATGTATAGTAGTGAGGAGTTATGGAATGGATATTTTGGGGGTGTATTAAAATGAGATGACTCAAAAAGATGTATATGGGTCTTATTTTACTTATATAATATAGAGAGGAAATAATTTATATAATATAAAGACTAGGATTATAGATATCAGTAAGTGGATGGAAGAGTAAAGTCAGATGGAGTATAATAAGAAGAGTGAAAATTAGTGAGAAAGATGATATAAAATTAATACGGAAAAGAGGATAGAGTGGGGTTATCGGATACGATATATTTCGGATGAGAGAGAGTAGTGATAGAATAGATTGGGAAGGTGGGATGGATTATTTTAAGGGAGGGGTAATGATGAGGACCGGAATAGTGAAAGAAGGAAACGACGAGAAGTTCATAAATATATTACAATATAGAAGTTAGAGATGTAGAAGGCGATGAAATCGATCGGAAAGGGGGAAGGTAGATGGATGATCAAAGAAGGGAGGCCTCGTGTTGGACTTAAGATCTCAGATTGAACTACTAACACGTTTAAAAGAGAGGAAGAATACTTGACGGAAGGGAAAAGCGATGCTCCCGAATCGCTCCACTGATCTAGGATTGCGGTCGTTTTCTTCTAATCGTGAAATGGATGAAAGAGGAAAGAAATGAGGGAAGAAAGGATAGGAGGATAGAAACTCGGGATGAAGAGGAAGCAGGAGAATGGTGGAGACACAGGAAGAACAATGAACACAAAGGAAGTAAAAGTAACCAAGTAGTAACCAAATTTTATCAAAAAACAACATTCTTCTTTGTTTACAATTGTCTTTCTTATAGAGACAGAGAAGGAAGTTTCGGCAAGGCGTCATTTTGCAGAAGTTATTTTCGCGTATGAGCAGTTACTCCGGCATCGGGAAGTTTCATTTTGGCTTTAGCGAATCCGTAATTACCGACTGACGAGCTTTCGGGTTTCATGTTAATGCTCGACGATAGATCCGATGTCATGAGAATCTCCTTGATACCCTGTTGTCTTCTCGTGAGCCTCCGTGATAACTTCATGTTCTTTGACTCAGGTGATGTTGATGGTGTCGGCATCGTGGGTTGCATGCATGGAAGTTGATAATTCAGGGAGTTTCAACGTGATCGGTCTCCCGGTGGATGTTGAAGCATACTCGAGAGTTACATGACGGTAACCTTGGGTATGAGTCGGTGAGGTGGATTGAGCTCCAACTTGGAAGTTTCCGTCGGACAGATCTTTTGCAATCGTTTCACGTACGGGGACGATGGATGGATTGAAATTGCATTGTGAACTTCTTTTCGGTATGATGCTGAAAAGGTATGAAGTAAACAGTAGAGAAATCCGATACTGGTATTGTGTGAGGAATATGGTATGGACGATGTATTTCATCGTGATTTACTTCTTCAGACCGATCAAGCGGATGATGTTTCCGATCCGTTAGTCCGGACAACATGATTTCTCCTTTCATTCGGTTTAGTCTTCTCCCAATGTCATTCAGACAAAAGGTAGTTGACGTAGACAGTAATGTTAGCTTAACCTTTTGGATACCGACAGTTCGTTCGGTGAGGTATAGAGAAGGCAAAGATCAAGCGGTAATATTGTACAGGTCTTTGTGGACTTCGTTCAATATCAATCGGCCGAGGATGATTGACGCTCCTTGAGAGTGATTTAAGTTCATTCCTGTAATCTTCATCTGACTTGGTGGTCAACAGTCAAGTCTTCACATCTGTAGAAGACGTGGGGTCTTTGCTTAAAGAATTGCCCTAAAGAATTTTTAGTAGCTAGCAAGCCAAATCTCCATCTTCGTCTTCAGTAGTGAATACTTTTTTTCAATGGGAGGTAGTCTTCCTTGTTGCAAGCTTTCTTCATACTGATTGGGTTCCAAAGATGCATGAGTTTATTCATGCAAGAAGTTTTGTCTTGAGTAAAATAAGAGATAGTTTCTTCTATTAGATCTCTCCTAAAATTCTAACTAGAGGTGGTATTCAAAGAAAGAGGGAGATGGAATAACAAAGATGTTCCTATTTTCTTTTCTTTTCTTTTGAGATCATTTATTCACACAAGGTACCTATGATATAGTGGATGTGGTTTGGAAAATTAGGAACCTATATCAAAGGTAAAAGGGTGGTTGACTTGGTCCACTCAAGGGATTCTAGGTTTCTAAAGATATGAGGTTTATTTTCTTTGACCAAGTCAATCTTTGGATCAGTGTAAAATAGGGGAAGGAGGGAAGATAATTCCCTTAAGATCTACACTCTCTTTCAATTATTTAGAGAGGTCTTCTTCATCCATTTAATGAATGGATAATTTTCAAACTCATGAGTAAGGAGAAGAATAGGTTCACTTGGAACCCTTGTGTTCATGTTTTGAAATAATTCTCCATCAGGATGCCATTGCAAGTTGAGTAAAAAGATTGATGATGTTTGCCCAGTTCACGTGACTCGCACACAAATTGAGTAAGAGAGAGCATGAGAAGTCTTTTTAAGTTTGTCAAAACATGGATAGCCTAAATAGGAATGCCAAAAATGGGAAGAAGTGGTAGTAGACATAAAGAAAGAGCATGAAAACTTGATGAGGATTCATAAAAAAATAGCTCATAGATGCCCCACTCATTCTCACATCCCAAACCAATCCTTTGTCCAGTTAATAGATCCTTGAAATTACAATGAAAAGAAAATAAGATAATTGTACAAACTAATATCACGTATGATGGAAGTAATTGAGAGTGGGTTTACAAGAAACCAGGAATTATAAAGGATTAGGTGAAAAGAAAGAAAGGAGTGACACAAGTAGTACCACAGCCTTGAACCAAACAAGGTCAACCATTGGCAATGGTAACGAGGGGGATTGGAGGGAATAGGGTGATATGATGATAAGAGCACTGAAGTCCCAGTCATAAGAGAGGAAGCCTCCAAATTGATAGTCCATGAAGTGGAAGAAGAAGAAGAAGAAGAAGAAGAAGAAGAAGAAGAAGAAGAAGAAGAAGAAGCAAGGATATCATATGTACTTGAAGTGGAGGGAGTTGGAAGCGAGGCAAGGCTTGCTAAAGAAGAAGTGGTTTTTGCACTCCAAGAGTGGCAAAGCACGTCATACTCGATCGATGTCAAGGTCACATGATGTTGAGAAGCAATGATGCCTGGCAGAGGGAGGCTTATTGAATTGCTTCCAACATTTGTTGGTAGGATGATTCTGCTTACCAAAGTGAGGATATAGTAGAAATGAGGAGGATGATTGCCATTAGAGTAGGGAGGGAGACCATCATTGTGAGCTCGAGGAGCAGAAATTTCCATAGCTAAGGGAGGAGTTGTATTGGGTAGAGTAGAAGAGAGCGTGGGGGAAGGCGTACCAATCATGACCCAAAGAGCAACAAGAAATGGTAGGAAGGCTAGGTACATGGTTGCCCGAGATAAGAGGGCCCTTGATTTGGGACGTGATGGAGGGACGATGCTCTTTGAGATAAATGCCAGCATAGAACTCCTCATGATAACACTTTTGTGTCACTTTTGTCTGCGATGGGGGCTAATAAAGGTCGCCATCTTGAAGCAAGGCCTGCAGGTAGCCAAAGTTGGCTTAAAGAGAGGGAATGCCTTGCTTGTAGGTTAGAAGAGACTCAAAAATCTCTACCACATAACTGATGTTCATCTAGTTGACATATATCATCTCAAGGAATTTCTAAAGGGGGTACAATACCTTGATGTGTGAAAAAGGTCAGTGATACTTTGCTCAATATTTATGAAGCATCCAAGTGCTAATTGTTGAGTTGAATTGTGGCCAAGAGGCATAAGATGGGTTATAAAGCAATGGAGGGTCGTTTGTGAGATGATGAAGAAGAATATGAGGCTCAAGAAATAGCTCAAAATTCGAAGCCCGAGAAGCATAATTGTGGTCATTAAATTGTAGGTAGGTCAAGTAACTTGTGCCATTATCAAAAGACAAGGCATGAAGGTCAGCGGAATAGGAAGCACTATAACCAAGAAAATCACTCGAGTGTCGGCTTGAGATGTTTGGATGGGTGGTGACAAGTATTGGCACTCAAAGTCGTAGAGGGTAGAGAGGACACAAAATTCATAAACAATGCCATAGATTGTCGGTAGAGACTTGATGATATGATGGGTTGACGAAGACAACGCTCGACCATGGCAACAGTTAGAGATGATGATATAGAGGAGATTGCAGTAGAGTGAGAGGAGATTGCACTAGAGTGAGAGGAGATGACATGCCAAGAATGACGATTGCAACACCCAATGATGGTAACAGTGGCTAGAGGAGTTATGGCTCTAATACCATGTTGTAAGGAAAAGTAAGAAACCATAGAATTACATATAAAAAAGAGAGTACTAAGTTCTTATATTGAAAGTGAAGAGAGAAGGGATGAGGCACCTAAATGGGCCAAGAGCTCAATATCATCAACATAAGCTCATATTGGGGGGAAGGCTAAGTAAATAAAATGTTAGTTTGGAAGCCCCTCCACACAAAAGATTGCGGAATCAAGGTTCATGCATTCAAGATCATAATATCATTAAACTAAAACTTGACCCTCATATCACATGTAAAATCAGAATAATATATTGATCTATACAAATAGATAAGGGATCATCCTATGAATGAGGTGAATAAATGCTTGAAGGAAGGCTGATGACCATGTATATGTGATTATTCATGTGGAATTTGATACAATTGACAAGTCCATTAGAGATTGGCTAAAGCATTATGTGACCCAAGGTCTAGGATTCCATATATAATGGTCAAGAGTGAAAATCCCCTCATAAAATTTCCTATGAATTTCCCATGAATCCCCTCGGCATTCTCTTCTGAATTTCCCAATCATAAAATTAGAATCGTGACACTAGGATGGAGAGGAACCCAAGATTTAAGCATTCTGAAGCTTGGGTATGGATGGGTGACCTATTGGGAGTTTGTACACTTGGGTGGAGAAGAACTATGAAGTTAAGTGTGCTCAGGCTTGGGATATCTAGGGATGGGTGACCTATTGAGAAGTTGTACACCACGGAGGAGAAGAACTCTGAAGTTAGGTGCTCTTTGGCATGGGCAGTCTAAGGATGGGTGACCTCTTGTGTGAGAGGTACATCTACCAAGGTGATCACCAATTTCAATTATCCTTTAATGCTAAAAAATATCAAAATAAAATTGGAATTGAGCCGAGTATATAAATAACTTCTCACAAAGTGCAATTCATAAAATCTTGTCCTTGGAGGTCAAAACTCAATAACAGAGAGAGAATTTGGGAAGAGAATAAAGGCAAAGATCATCAAGAGAGAATAATTTGAGTCCACATGGTTTGCAATTGTTCCTATCCCCGGGGCATTTATGAGAGTGGAAGCAGAGAAAGGTCTACAGGCCTGTGATAGGCTTGATAAGGAACAGTGCCTGTGTCGGCCTGTATTTGAATTATGAGCCCAATTCCTTCGCCTGTTTTCTCAACTGTCCTCATTCTAATATCTGATCCAGGAATTTCTTTCACATTGATCATCTCCTACTTGCTTGCTCTCTATTGCCAGCTGTTTGGACTTAAATACCTGAGTTTCATCAACCTCATAATTTCTCAAATTACACGAATCATTTGGTATATCGAGGTCCTACCAGAGACCTAGCTGAATAGAAAATTGAAGTATTTCTATCTGATAAATAATATCTGTTAAAAAATTGATGTTGTTATATCTATGAAGTTTGATAACTATCATAAAATATGATATTCATTGTAATATTTATACGGAAATCGCTGCTAAATAGACAACTAAAAAGAATGAATTTCATAACCTGGATTTGAAAAATATCAACCATTAAATAGAATTTCTCCTGCCCAAAACTAAATGCAAAAAAAGGGAATCGGAGAAACTTTCAATCCTTCTTAGAACCTCTATCCAGGGGCCATTGGAGCAGCATCCATACGATTGATGTTCCTGAAAGAATCATGCAAGGTTCCTTTTAACAACAAGATCATAGTCAAAGAAATGGAAAGAGATTTAAATTCATTAGATACCTGCGAAGAACCCAACAGTGGTTAGATTGGCAGCCGCCATGGTCTTGTAGAACAGATATTCAGTGAGAAAATGGCCCAATGCATAGACGAAGGAGAGAAAAGTTGCGGCATAAATGGGTTTATTGTCAAGATTGAGCGCACAAAGGAAGCATAGGGTGCAGGTAAGAAGTGTCCACACTCCAAATGTTCTTCCATGAACTTCTGTCACTGAAAAATAAAGCCATAATATTTATCAAATGGTGCTCAAATTCCAGTTAGAATAGAAGGAATAAAACTTCTAAATTTATAATAATTATTTATTTAACCCACAAAAGTGGAGCTCTCCAAAGAACTAGATCCAAGTGACTTATTCGATTCAGTGGCACTCTGACAATGAAACGAGCAGATATTGATTCAGCTCAAATTTTAAGTTTTTCATCATCTATTTTTAACTCTAAAACCCACTAGAGTTTAGCTCTAAGCAGCTAAATCCGAATGATTTCGTCGATTCAGGAGCATTTTGGTAACTGTACCAAGACAGATTGATGCAATTCGATTTCGGGTTGCCTTCAATCTAAGAAGAAAACTGGGAAAGTGATATTTACAAGCAGGATGCCCTCACAAATACAACTTAGTGATATGAGACATCACATAGCTGATTCCATTCCGAATATGCTGATATGAAAGGATCTTTCAAGTCAAAATATATCGGGATTTAGAGGCCGGGAAGTCTGAAAATTGCATTCTTCTAGCATTGGAAGTCATCCAAAGTGATTGTGGCCAGGAGAGAGAGAGGAGAGAGAGAGTCTCACTGTCGGCTTTGGAGAAAACGGCGAGACGCAGAGCCCAGATGTCGAAGAAGCCGAACCAGACGGCTGCCAGGCGGAGAGATCCAACCAGCATCAGCCACCACCCCAATGGCCTCATCTCTCTCTCTCTCTCTCTCTCTCCCCGTATAGTTGAAGAGACGTAGGCCTCTTGGACGAGAGAGTAGTACTAGTACGGTTCGACCATCAATATCGAATCGATTTCGATCTATAAAAAAATCAAAATCCACTAGACCCTTAAATGAAAATCGTGCTGATCGTGGGATCGACGATTGAATCCGAGACCACCCGATTTTTATCGGGTAATAAAAATATTTTAAAAGTATAAATAATGGAATCCACCTCCGTAGATGCTGCCATGACCCTCACCACCTTGGACGCTAAAATGGCTATTGCTGCTCTTCCCACCCCACTGCCGTCATGGCCATGGCTGATTCCACCATACACCCAACCTCAGTCAAACCTTTTGTTAGGGTTTGACTAAAATCAATCAAATGATAGACAATGGTCTGTCTTGATCAAGTCTGATTTCTGAAATCATGATCAAGAATTTGACCTAATCACAACCTCTAACTAGTAGCAATTCCTTGGAGATTGCTGCTGTGAATGCCCCATTGTCGTCATCGCCATGGTCATTTCTCCCATGTACCCAACAACAATCAAACCTGTTTTAGGGTTTGACTAAAATCAATCACGTGATAGATTATCGGCTATCATGATTGAGTCTGATATCTGAAATCATGTTCAGAGATTCAATCCGATCACAATCTCAACAATTGAGCTCTAACTAGTAGCCTTTTAGGCCTTTGGGTCAGACCCAATTCTTTGGAGATTCGAGTATTGGACCTAGAAAACTTAAATCCCTAAACACATAAGGAAAATATAAATTTAGTCACATAGTGAAATAATTAGTTCTATAAGCTATTCTAATTCTAAAGTGAAATGTTTGTATGGAATTATGAGATAAAGAAAACATAAGATATAAGTTTATTGAGGCTTAGTGTGTAAAATCATGGTTATTAAAAGTATAAGTTCATGTATAAAAAAATTTTCTCAACTCTTTGATCTTAAAATTTAGAGTAGTGATAAATCGTTGTTGAATCCAAAAAGAGGATGGTTAAAAGATTAAAATGTATGAATATTTTTTATATTAAAAAGTGGAAATGATTGATGAAAATGAAAGAAATGTATATGAAGATGAAATGATTTGATTAAACATTTCCAATATCCCTTTAAAGATTAAAAAAATGGTTGATCATTTTATGGAACAATGATTTAGATTTGAAAATATGAAAATATGGACAAAAAGTTGAGAAAATAGAAAATATTCAAAAGAATAAACCCTAATCTAAAGGTTTGTGATCAAAAATCATTCTAATAATGTTATCTAATCAAACACTCTTTCAAGAGCCCTTATAGAAATTGCCTAGTTGGATGGTGAACTTACTAAGAGGGGAGGGGATAGGGAAGGACAAAGACTAACCGAGTATTGATAAACTGAACCGGACCGAGATTGTCGGTCTCTCAAAATGGGCCTTTGATGGTCTCAATCTAAATTTGGTTCAGTCCTCCATGCGCATTTAGTCTCGGACTGAATAGAAAAAAGGGCATTTGGCATTAGGTCTTTGCATTCGGCAACCACGCTATCAACTATCAAGCATTCGATCTGCTTGTGGACATTTTGTTTTTGTCTTCAAAATCAAGTTCATAGCCTTTCATTTTGTTTAATTTCGAACAACAATCACCGCACAATTTTGCACGTATTAATTTCCTCTCGGGGGGACTGATTTGCACGCATCTTCATCGATTCAAGCTGTTTGTTGTATGTTTTCTATGACGATTGTTTTCTTATTCGAGCGATTCAAGCTTTGGTTTTATAGGAAAGGAAGAGGGAGCGAAGGGATGGACAAAGAGAGGGAAATCGACAAGAAGGGGGTGGAGACTAATGTGTGTGTGAGAGAGTGTGTGTGGGTGGGTGGGAGACTAAGGTGAGAGAGAGAGAGTGTGTGTGTGGGTGGGAGAATAAGGTGATAGAGAGTGTGTGTGTGTGTGTGCGTGGGTGGGAGACTAAGGTGAGAGAGAGAGTGTGTGAGTGTGTGCTGGGATCTAAGGCTCGAAAAGCTCTCCAAATCTTTGTCCAAAATAATGATTGCAGCGGAAGGTGTTGAATCAAAACATTCAACATCGTGGAAGCACCAAGAATGGATGATCTCATCATCCATTCTAGGTGATCCTATCATCTAGTATGGAATAAAATTCATACTTACTTGGATCATTTGAAAGAGTTCTTCAACCGTTCAAGCGTCTGGCCTCTAGCGGTATCCACACAGTCTCCAGACGATCGGACCTCCTCTTGAACACTCGTCACCACGAGAGGAAGAGAAGAGGGAGGAGAAATTCCACTAGGCTTGCATGGGTGACGGGTCGTTTTTGTGCGTCGTTAAAACACAAATACGATGGTCAAACAAAATTTATAAAACCGAACTCACAAAGACAAGATAGAATAATCAAGTACTGGGTAAGTATCGGGTCGATCCACAGAGAGCAGGGTTGACTTTAATCGCAGAGTTGACTTGGTCAAACTTAGGTTTAAAAGGAGTTTTAAATAAGAGAAAATAAGATTTAAGATATGGAAATGATATAAATAAGGTAAATAAGAAGTTTTAAGATTTGAAATCTCGGATTTGACAGAGAAAAGTCAAAAGTCAAAGTCAAAGCGTTGACTTTGACCAGCAATAGATGTTCTGCAAAATCAGAGAATCAAACAGAGTCAGAAGATTACGAAAACTATATATTTGGAAACTAGAGAGAAAATGGAATTTATTGATATAAGTTTTGTAATTTTTGGATAAGAAATGGATTTATTATGAATTATTGAAAATCAATGATCAGAAAATCCCCGAAATGAACACCTCAGAGGAAATCTTCAAATTGAATGCCCAAATGAAATCCAAATCTTTCAATTTATATGTCAATAGAAAGCTAAGAACCAGAGGAATCCAACAAGACCGAAATTATCAAATTCTGATTTGCCAATAAAAAGTAATTGACCCCGAAAGTCAACGTTTGACTTCTGATGAAAGATGAACAGTCCGTGGTCAAACGTTAAATTGAAGGGGCAAATGAACTCAGAATTTGATGAAATTGCTATCCACGGAAAGCTGATGAAAAGAGGAATCCAATGAAACCAAAAATCAAGTGATTTGGAATTATAATCAAAGAGATATCCTATTTTTCAAAATCAGCGACTTCTCGGACCTAAAATTGGGGAAAATTGAAGAACACTATGATCTAATTTGCAAAATTAAAGATCTAAACCTAATAAAAATACAAATTACCTCTTGATAATCGATCGAACCTCACTACTAACCCGATTGCCGCAAGAATGGGGCCTCAATTCTCGTGGATTGAAGCGAATTTGCTCGGATTCTTCCTCGTGGACGTTCGGAATTCAAGGGGAAAATTCGATGAAATCAAGAGATGAAATCGTGATTATCATGCTTCAATGGCTGCGTCTCTACACTCTTGGAAGCAGAGGATCACGAGAACTTAAGACCTTCCTCGAAACTCGCTTAATTTCTTCACGAGTCGATCAAAAGTTGAAGAACAAAAGAAGGGAGTACATGCTTTTAAAGGGGAAATTGAGCCCGAGCGTGGGCAATAGACGCGGTCGTGGGTGGCGGTTGGAGGCGTCGTGGGAGCGATTCTCTGGTGCGGCGTCGACGCTTCCGAATTTGAGGCCAAAGGGCTTCAATTTGGCCACGATTCCCGCATTTTCTGGCCACGTTTTTCTCTCGCCGGGATCGACCAAAATCGCCACGATTGTAGCCTGATCGTGCGTCGATTGGGCGGTGATCTTGTTGCAATATCTTCATGAAAGCATCTCCGACTATCCTGGAGTAGATTCCGCTTCGAACGCTCCGCGATCGCGCCTCGATCGCGGCTCGATCGCGCCGCGATCGCAGCTCGATCGCGGCGTTCTTCCACGCTGTTCCGCTGCCGTCCGATTAAACTTGGACGGTTAGATCGTGATCGAGCGGCTTCCCATTTTGATGATCATCCGACGCTCCTCGCGTCGCCACGTGGCGTCGGGTACACGCTCCGATCGTAGCCACTTAAAGTGGTTTTCACGCACGTGCGTTGATCGTGATCGCGTGGACTCGGGTCCACGCGATCACCGCCGTTGAGCCAGAATCCAACGCCCTTAGAACCGCCACGCGTCCTGCAAAACAGACAAACCGCGTGGGACATAGTCCCACACGGATTAAAAGAAGGGGAGAGGCGCGGTTAAATAGAGACGCGGCCTCCCCCTAATAACTATCTCTTATCTCCTCTCTGCTCCGCACACGTGGCGCGCCTCCTGCGCGCGGGCCACACACGCCCTGCCACGTGGCCTCCGCGCCACGTCGTAACGGCGCGGTGGACCCGCGCGCCACGTGGGCTCGCTCGCCACGTCAGCCCCGCCGGGGCCCGCTGGCCACGTCAGCTCCGAGGTAAGCTTACCCCTTTTTCGCGATTTTAAATAAAAAATACTAAAGAAAATCAATTAAAAATCAATTAAAAATCGGAAAAAAATTTGTATAAAAACTTTAAAAAAATTCATATTTCTCAAAAATACAACTCCTTTTTTTAATCCAAATTTTCTCCATTGGATCACAAATTCTTTTCTTTTTAATATCATGTCATTTAAAATATGTTTTCGAGAAAGAAATAAGGATGAATTAAAATTTCATTAAATAAGTTCTAATTAAACCTTATAAATTATAAATTCATCCTAAAATCATCCTTCCAAACATTTACTAAAGTCAAAACTCATTTAATCACTGAGATTAACTCCTGTTAATCTAAACAAAAGATTAATCATATCTTAAGCATTAAATTATCTCTAATTTATGCATAAATATCAACTTTAGTAAAATGACATGCCAATGGAGAAAATTCCTAAAAAGTATGATAACATGCATCATATTCACATAAAATAAGCATGAATATGAGTTAATTAGGGTAAGAATTCAGGTTATAAATGCATGTTATCACACCCCCCAACTTAAATTATTGCTAGTCCCTTAGCAATGGAAAGAGAAAAAGAGTGAAATGGGACTAACAAATTTAGAAAGCCATGGGTATAGCATTGATAGAATCTGAAATGAATGTTCTACCTTAAATGATGCCAAGAAGAAAGTAATGTACTAGAAACTCAAGATCAAGGCATTCCTCCAGCAAGCACTTTAATCCCCCAAATAAACTAAGAATGCTCTTGCTCTACATACTAATAGAATATACATAATTAAAAGAAATTCATCATACCAAACCAATCGTCGATTCCTCCTTGCACTATGGACATGAATGATAAGGGCACAAGAAGTAGAAACAAGCATCATCCTTATATACATAGTGGCTATAAATAGAATCGGCTAAAACACATGGGAGGTAGCTTACCATTCTAATTCTACTTTCTTCTTTTTTTCTTTTTTTTTTTTTCTTTTTTTTTTCTTTTTAATTTAATTTCATACTAATTCTACTGTATTTATCCTAATTCTACTTGCTGCAAGCCTTTTTCAAGAAGGAGATTAGAGAATTCAGAATTTGAAATTTTCAAGGCTTTTTATGCAACTTTATTGAAAAACGACATACTTCATTTCATGGTGCTCATCCTACCCATGTGCCGTCCTTAGTAGACATGCAGCTTATTCCCCCGAAGAGGTTTTGGTATCTCTATGGATCAGGGAGCTTCACTATGTCAATAATATTAATGCCAACAAAAGGATGATACAAGCTACGACTTGCTATGGAAAGCGGAAGGATGTGCGTGCAAGGAGTCATCAACTCAAAGTTTAGAAAGAAGAATGAGTGGATGAGAAGTATAGAAAGTTTTAAAAATCATACTATGAGCTTGAGTACACCCTTAGTTTGGATCTTATGGCTCCCCAAAGGAATACCTAAATCCCTAATTCCATCGACTCTACCATCTCCTCAACATACAATTAAGGTTGCTCTTCCCACAACTTTCTAAACAAATGGAGGTATAAATGGACTCTATGCTTTTCTATTTCATGTGATTTTGAAAACATCATGCTGCTGTTCACATGTTTAAAAATCAGATCATGCATAGAATACTAAATGAAGAAATGCAAAAAAATTTTTGAAAAAAATTCTAAGTTTTTCTAGAAAACTCCCCCATGCTCATTCCTTTTATTGTCCTCAATAAAAACTCAACATGCTCATGGAAAAATGATGAAAAATCAGTATACATGGCATGCACATCAGTAAAAAGAAATACAATCATAAGAGGGAAAAAGAAAAAAACTTAGCGGGAATTTGCATCGGTTGCATTCTTTTCTTCATTTTTGGAGTTGCTTTGAAGCTAAATTTCTTCATTTTATGCTCCTTTCTCCTTTGTACCTAAAAAGCTTATAGAAAAACAACAGCAAACATCAAAGCAAACAGAAAATATAAAATTAAAAATAGATACTAAAACAAGAACAAAAGTAGAAAAGAAATGGGAAGATAAAGATAAGGATGGGTTGCCTCCCATCAAGCACTAAGTTTTCCGTTTTTCAGCATGTGCCTCCTCTTGTGCGCTATCAATGTGATCTTGGTTCACATTGAGGGCACGGCTCGACGATGCTTGCCCTAGGTTCCTAGGGTTGGCTAGAGGTTGGAAAGGTAACTCTATTCGCCTCCCATCCCTCTCGCTCGGTAGAAGCATCGGAGAATTGGGCCTTAGCCCCCTTCGACTCTATCAAGTCGGCCGCTAACCTCAGTCAACTTACTCATCATTTGTGCTAATGCACTCATGATAGGATCAGCTGAGGTTGCGGTAGGTGGCTAATGCGTGTGACGGTAAACTCTCTTGGGGAAAACGAGAGGCGAAGCGTGTCGGCCTCGGGTTCCCCATAAATTGCGGCGCGGATCCACAGGGCTGATGAAATGAAGTGTGCTGCCCGCTCCGCTGCTGCGCATAAGATGGGTTATTATAATTAGAATAACCCTCATTCGGGTGGTGATACCTACCCGCTTGGCTCAAACCTGCATATGGCATAGGGTTTGGCCGAAATGGAACTGGACCTTGAATTGCCATCACGGGACAATCCAACTCGACGTGCTCAACATTAGAGCAATGTGAATGCGGAGAGACATCGCTCTGTGATACTTGGAGCGAGGCCATCGAGAACCCGGTCGGATCTTAAGCGAATCCATGATCAAATTCCGTGCCACGGTCGGTTTTTCAATTTTTATCTAAAAGCATACCTGTCTCCACCGCCTTCGCATCCAACATACCTCCCTTTGCGGGGGTGCTCCGCCCACCGAAGGATTTAGCCGCATGATGATGGCTATTCTCCGCCACCAACTCGATCAATTCGAGGGCTTCATCCTCATATTTGCTCATGAATGTGCCTCCACTAGCGGCATCAAGCAAATATCTATCGAGTGCACCTAAACCATCATAAAAAAATCTGAGTAATTTCATGCTTAGGTATACCATGATGTGGGCATTGTCTCAAGAGATCTCTAAGTCTCTCCCATGCCTCATAAAAAAACCTCACCCGGCCCTTGTGAGAGTCGCGTATGGCGCGTCTCACGGCACTAGTCTTACCTACCGAGTAGTACTTACGCAAAAAAATGCGTCTTCCATATCTCTCCATGAAGCAAACTCACGACCCAAGGTGAAAAAAACCACTCCTTTGCCCCTTTCCTTAAGCGTGAAGGGGAAGAAGCGCATCTTGGCCGTCTCGGAGGGGACATTGTGGAATTGATTGAATTCGCATACCTGGCTGAACTCGTCCACATGTCTATATGGATCCTCCGATGGTAGTCCATGAAAGATGGGTAAAAGGCCAAGAATATGTGAGTCAATTTTTAAAAATTGGCACCTCGTTGAAGAGGGGCATTGACTCGCGTAGTACGCCTTTGGACGACCGGTCTAGCGTAATCGCGAGGCGTCGTCTCACTCCCTCGGTAGGAAGAGGGGCGTCCATAGGTTCTCCTCGCTCTGGTGTGGCGGGGGCTGGCATAGAATCGATAGAAGCCTCCGATGGAGCTATGGAATGTACGGATGTGTCGAAGAGGTCCTCATACAAGGAGTTATTCCTTGTATGCCTCGTGGATCGCAAATTATGGTGTCCTTGTCGTCCTCCTCTGTTCCTATGATTCCTATGCATATCTAAAGCCAAAAGATCACAAAAAACAGCAAGTATATATATATAAGAAAGTCAGAAAAGAGTGAGACGAAAAGGATGATGTTCAAATGAGAAATGCTTCACTTAATCCACCAAAAAGATAGATCAAGTTACACACTATCAAAAAGCACACCAATAAAGATAATAATACTAATAACTTACTGATAACAGAGAATGAATCTCAGATATATCAAAATCGACGTCTCGATTAGGTGAAACACACAAATTAGACTACCAAAATTGCACCAAAACTATCAAATAATGGGCAAAATTAGGTAATCTTACCTCGCTATACCTTTTCCACCACTGATAAGGTCTGATAAATTCTCTGCAGGTCAGTAAACAACAGAAGACAGAAACCTAAATATGATCAAGAAATCAAAGCAATCAAATCAAAAACGCATGCTCCCCGGCAACGGCGCCATTTTGACGTGTCGTTTTCGTGCGTCATTAAAACACAAAGACGAAGGTCAAACAAAATTTATAAAACCGAACTCACTAAGACAAGATATAATAATTAAGTATTGGGTAAGTATCGGGTCGATCCACAGAGAGCAGGGTTGACTTTAATCGCAGAGTTGACTTGGTCAAACTTAGGTTTAAAAGGAGTTTTTAAATAAGAGAAAATAAGATTTAAGATATGGAAATGATATAAATAAGGTAAATAAGAAGTTTTTAAGATTTGAAATCTCGGATTTGACAGAGAAAAGTCAAAAAGTCAAAGTCAAAGCGTTGACTTTGACCAGCAATAGATGTTCTGCAAAATCAGAGAATCAAACAGAGTCAGAAGATTACGAAAAACTATATATTTGGAAAACTAGAGAGAAAAATGGAATTTATTGATATAAGTTTTTGTAATTTTTTTGGATAAGAAATGGATTTATTATGAATTATTGAAAATCAATGATCAGAAAAATCCCCGAAATGAACACCTCAGAGGAAATCTTCAAATTGAATGCCCAAATGAAATCCAAATCTTTCAATTTATATGTCAATAGAAAGCTAAGAACCAGAGGAATCCAACAAGACCGAAATTATCAAATTCTGATTTGCCAATAAAAAAAGTAATTGACCCCGAAAGTCAACGTTTGACTTCTGATGAAAGATGAACAGTCCGTGGTCAAACGTTAAATTGAAGGGGCAAAATGAACTCAGAATTTGATGAAATTGCTATCCACGGAAAGCTGATGAAAAGAGGAATCCAATGAAACCAAAATCAAGTGATTTGGAATTATAATCAAAGAGATATCCTATTTTTCAAAATCAGCGACTTCTCGGACCTAAAATTGGTGAAATTGAAGAACACTATGATCTAATTTGCAAAAATTAAAGATCTAAACCTAATAAAAATACAAATTACCTCTTGATAATCGATCGAACCTCACTACTAACCCGATTGCCGCAAGAATGGGGCCTCAATTCTCGTGGATTGAAGCGAATTTGCTCGGATTCTTCCTCGTGGACGTTCGGAATTCAAGGGGAAAATTCGATGAAATCAAGAGATGAAATCGTGATTATCATGCTTCAATGGCTGCGTCTCTACACTCTTGGAAGCAGAGGATCACGAGAACTTAAGACCTTCCTCGAAACTCGCTTAATTTCTTCACGAGTCGATCAAAAGTTGAAGAACAAAGAAGGGAAATACATGGTTTTATAAAGAAAATTAAGCCCGAAAACGTGGGCAATAGACGCGGTCGTGGGTGGCGGTTGGAGGCGTCGTGGGAGCGATTCTCTGGTGCGGCGTCGACGCTTCCGAATTTGAGGCCAAAGGGCTTCAATTTGGCCACGATTCCCGCATTTTCTGGCCACGTTTTTCTCTCGCCGGGATCGACCAAAATCGCCACGATTGTAGCTTGATCGTGCGTCGATTGGGCGGTGATCTTGTTGCAATATCTTCATGAAAGCATCTCCGACTATCCTGGAGTAGATTCCGCTTTGAACGCTCCGCGATCGCGCCTCGATCGCGGCTCGATCGCGCCGCGATCGCAGCTCGATCGCGGCGTTCTTCCACGCTGTTCCGCTGCCGTCCGATTAAACTTGGACGGTTAGATCGTGATCGAGCGGCTTCCCATTTTGATGATCATCCGACGCTCCTCGCGTCGCCACGTGGCGTCGGGTACACGCTCCGATCGTAGCCACTTAAAGTGGTTTTCGCGCACGTGCGTTGATCGTGATCGCGTGGACTCGGGTCCACGCGATCACCGCCGTTGAGCCAGAATCCAACGCCCTTAGAACCGCCACGCGTCCTGCAAAACAGACAAACCGCGTGGGACATAGTCCCACACGGATTAAAAGAAGGGGAGAGGCGCGGTTAAATAGAGACGCGGCCTCCCCCTAATAACTATCTCTTATCTCCTCTCTGCTCCGCACACGTGGCGCGCCTCCTGCGCGCGGGCCACACACGCCCTGCCACGTGGCCTCCGCGCCACGTCGTAACGGCGCGGTGGACCCGCGCGCCACGTGGGCTCGCTCGCCACGTGGGCTCGCTCGCCACGTCAGCCCCGCCGGGGCCCGCTGGCCACGTCAGCTCCGAGGTAAGCTTACCCCTTTTTCGCGATTTTAAATAAAAAATACTAAAGAAAATCAATTAAAAATCAATTAAAAATCGGAAAAATTTGTATAAAACTTTAAAAATTCATATTTCTCAAAATACAACTCCTTTTTAATCCAAATTTTCTCCATTGGATCACAAATTCTTTTCTTTTTAATATCATGTCATTTAAAATATGTTTTCGAGAAAGAAATAAGGATGAATTAAAATTTCATTAAATAAGTTCTAATTAAACCTTATAAATTATAAATTCATCCTAAAATCATCCTTCCAAACATTTACTAAAGTCAAAACTCATTTAATCACTGAGATTAACTCCTGTTAATCTAAACAAAAGATTAATCATATCTTAAGCATTAAATTATCTCTAATTTATGCATAAATATCAACTTTAGTAAAATGACATGCCAATGGAGAAAATTCCTAAAAAGTATGATAACATGCATCATATTCACATAAAATAAGCATGAATATGAGTTAATTAGGGTAAGAATTCAGGTTATAAATGCATGTTATCAATGGGCACCTCTATTATGGTCGTTCTCCCCTTATTTATAGACTTTGGGAATGTGAACTTTTCACAAAAACCCTTATTATTATGTCTATATCCACCGACGTCCATTGACCTTATGTGTGTGACCCTCTAGGTCCATATATCTCACCAGTTAATGACTCTATCAACCCAATAACACTTATTGGTCCTTCTTATCAATTAACTATATCAACATATAGATTAATTGAATAAGGATCGATTTAGCCCAATCGACAGGTTGAGTCGCCAGCCCGGTGGGTGCCAAGCTACACCACGTGCTCTAGGAGATATGGAGTATATTAGAACTCTTTCATGAAACCTTGCCGTCATTGGTTACCGTGTACGTATAATCCTTCATCCACACGAGACTCATGAATGACTTAGGGTATGGTTAATTGTCAAACCCTAATCCGTCACTCAATTTAGTACTGATGCGAGTAGGAAATCATTGAGAACAACTTCTCTAATATTTCCGCTACCTTGGCCAAGGATTTAACCACATCTCATTCCTTGAGTCGATCTCCTCATATACCGAGGGTGGATGATCCCATCTTGACCACACAATCATCTTCGTAGACTTCATGTCATATCCAATATATGACGTTTTAGATATCTCGTGACTAGGGATTCGTAAGTCATAATCAAAACACGATCATCCATCCACAAGATGTCTTTGGTGTCTCAAGTCAAAGGACCACATACACAATCATGACATGAATCAACCTGATTGACAATTAGGTATATTACCATTCAGGGATTCATACGGATCAATTCAGTGAACTCTTTATCCAAAGAGCACCCACTATCTATCCTTAGTATCTCCAAACCGATGACTATAGGATCGGCCATACTCATCATATGAGATGGATCAGATAGTGTTATTCTTTCGAGATAATTCGATGTCCTTCTCGAATATCCCATGAATAGGAATGTTTAGAACATATGTTTAAAGACTAGCGATCACTATATTATGATCTCATCATAATTCACTTAGTCATTGCACATGCTCATGGACTTCATTGCAAACATCACACAAGAATGACAATGAATAAATTTCATTTCAACAAACATAAACAAGATTGATGAAAGTGTGATTGGCTTATAGGCCACATAATATCCATCAGTGTTTGGGTGGGAGACTAAGGTGAGAGAGAGAGAGAGAGAGAGAGAGCGTGTGTGTGTGGGTGGGTGATGGATCGAGACCGCGAGGTTGTTGAAAACACACAGTCAATAGTCAAAATAATATCAAAACTCACCAATTTTAGGAAATAAACATGAATTGAGGGGTGTAGTGGTGACTAAGGGTCGAATCCACAGGGAATTAAGGTAATTTATGAAGATCTCTTCGAATTTGATCCAATCGGAGGATGAAATGTTGATACAAATTAGGTAATTTGATATTTTTTAAAAGAGGACTCAAAAACAAATCCATGAAATAAAAAATCACTGGATTTGGGTCTGATTTCGCAGAGAAATCATCGAATGATCAGGAGAGAAATTTTTGAAAAATAAGATTGCGAAAAACCAAAAGTGAAAGTGAAATTGACTCAAATTATGATTCAAAAATGAAATATAAAGTTATACAAAGATAGACTAGGATGAAACACGATACCTAACCCAAGATTGCGCTTGAATTGATCCAAATTAATTGCCGGATCAAGGCTATTCATAAAAAATTTGGAAACCGCAATTGTTGATGTTCAAGCGTCGATTTCTTCCTCGTCTATCAATGAAATCTCACTCTCAAGCACTCCGTGGATGCGGAAATGAGTCTAGTAGCCATTGGAAGCAAGAGATTCAAGGGATTTGGTGTCTAAATAGTTTGATTTACTTGAATTGCCCTGGAATGCTTTACAATGTCAAAGAACATCTCAATTTATAGGGCAAATTGGGCGTAACCGACCGATCAACATTTAATCTTCGTTTTCAGCTCAATCCTTGAATCCCTTGGTTTCTTCCTCTTTTAGACTCATTTCCTCGTTCAAGGAGCGCTTGAAATCAAGATTTCATCGAAAGAATAGAGATAATCAATCGCTTGAACTCCGAATATTTGTTTTCAAAATGTGGAATAAAAAGCCTCGATCCGCCGATCAATTGGATCATTTCAAGCACAATTTTGGGTTAGATTACATGTTTTCCTCTTAATCTTTGTCATTTGATTTTAATTTCTAAGCTTATATTAGATTAATTTTTAGAAATTTTATCAAATTCTCTCTCTTCGCAATTGATTTTCTCTCTTGATTTCACTCACTGATTTCTCCAGAAATACTTATTCAAATCAAGTATTTTTTATTTTGTGGATTATTCTTAGAATCTTCTTTTCAAAAAATACTAATTTCCCTAATTTTTCAACTCAATTCGTCATCTAATTTGATCAAATTTTAAGAAAATCATAAAAATTACCCTAATTCTCCATGGATTTAACCCTTTTTCACCATTATACTAGTCAATTTATGCTTAAACCTTCAAATTGGTGAGTTTGGAATTTATTTTGACACAAATTCGTGTGTTTTTAATGATCGCTCGAATTCGTCTTGTCACTCACTAAGTAAACTAAAGGTAGTTTTGTCATTCTTATAATCTATGTGGATTATATTCTTTTGAGTGGTAATGATGACACTGGTATTTACGCTACCAAGACTTATTTATAGTAGCACCTTAGTATTCATGACTTGGGGAGTGACGAAACGAATGCGTATGGTCATTGAATACACATGATGTCATGTCAAAATAAAGTCCAAACTTACCAATTTAAAGATAATTCAAAAATTGAAGGTATAACGGTAAATAAGAGTCGAATCCACGGAGAATTAATGAATTTTGAGAGATATCTCTGAAATTCGATCAAATTAGACAATGAATTGAGTTTAGAAATTAGGCAATTTGTAATATTAAGAAATATAACTCAATTGCGAATCCACGGAATCAAAAATCGGGTGATTTGGATTAGAATTCGTAAAGTAATCTAAGTTTAAAAATGAGAGAGAAATTTGATCGCGAAATTGATTTAAAACCAAAATTAAACTAAAATTAAACTTAATCTACGATTCAAAACTTAAATCTAATGCTAAATGAGGAAAGATTAAGATGAAAACACGCAATCTAACCCAAAGTAGCACTCGAAATGATCCAATTAATCACCGGATTCATGGCTTTTCATTCCGCGATTTCGAAGACGAAGATGACATTCAAGATGTGATTTCTCCTTACTCCCTCGATCAATTTCTGATTTCAAACACTCCTCGGACGCGGAATCATGTCAAGAAGGTAAAGAAATCAAAAAAATCTCAGATTGTGGTGTCTAGACAGTTCGATTTCACTCAAAAAATCCAAGGGTAAGTTTCCGTCGCGAAGAATATTCAAATTTATAGAAGGAATTGGGTGTAACCGTCGGATGCAACTGTTCATTGCGATCAACGATCAGGATTGCGTGTCGTTTGATGAATCGGCGTGATAAATTCACGTTCGTCCGATCTTCGATGGAGCATTCACAGTGAGCCACGTCGTACGCTTGAAGAGATGTGTCGTTTGATTCATCTGTTGGATCTTCATCAGACGATCGCGATAAGTCGAGGAGTCCACCGATCGCGATTAATCGTGACCGTTATAACTCCTCTGATGGGCCGTCGAGATTAAACGCGATTTAATCGAATCGATGCTTTATGAGATGCTGCCACATACCCCTTGAGTAAGTGACATTCGACGCACGTGATTAAATCACGCGATCGGACGTCTTAAACATCGCCACATCAACTGAAATAAAACATAAAAATAAATAGTCCCACACAGAATAAATTAATGTTTTTATTCGGGTTTATAATATACGATGGATTTATGGGTTAGCTTGAATCCGATTACGGATGCTCCTAACCCATTTATAATTCTGTGCACGTGTCACGCACACACGTCACACACACGCACACACGCGTGTCCACGTGTCACATAGACACACATCCTCACATTGCCACGTGGCAGCGCTCCGCCACGTTAGTGTGTGGTATTATAAAACCCTCCCTTTTTTATTCTTTTGAATTAATTTAAAACCGAAAATACGTTTAAATAAATTCAAAAAAATTCTAGAAAATTCCTAAAAATTGGAAAAATCATAACTTTCAAAATACAGCTCCAAATTAATTCAAATTTGTTTTGTTAGATCAGAAATTGAATTATCTATCATATTAAAAATTCAAAATATTAAAATAACAAGATAATGAATTTTAATTAAATAAATATATTCATGTATCTTCTAAAGTAATATTAGAAAAATACATGAATATAAATAAAGATCTTTTCTCTTATACTTTAATCATGACAATATAATTATGATCTTAAATATAATTAGGATTAAAATCATAATGTTTAATTATGTATAATTATCCATAAAATGATATATTTTTAGATCATAACATGAAATTATGTAAAATGATAGAAATATACTTAAAATATGATAACATGCATACAATTGGAGTAATTAATGCCTTTATTTGCATTAATAATCATGTAAATTCATGTATAAAATGCATGTTATCAGGGAGTCCAAGATACTTTCTTGGTATTGAGCTTGTGCATTAAGATGGGAAGCTAGTTTTGACTTAACCAAAGTATGCCCTTGATATGCTGCAAGAGACATGACTTCTTGGGTGCAAGCTGGAGACCTCACTAATGGAAGCTCACCCATAGTTTTGGGATATTTCATCTCCTCACCTTGAGGATGCTAATCGTTAGCAGAGATTGTTCGGAAAGCTAATATATCTCACTGTCACTTGCCCTAAAATCTTGTATGTGGTTAGTGTTCTTAGTCAGTTCATGGAGGAACCTCAACGAGTCCATTGGGCGGAAGCTCTATGGGATCAAGCATACTGATAACATGCTATATTAACATAATAAAACATGATTTTTGATGCATATTAAGGTATAAATGATTTCATTTCCATGCATGTTATCATACTTATGTGTATTTTTCTATCATTCCATGAAAAAGTAATTATAATCTCAAAATACCTTAAATTAGGGTTAAATATGATGATTTAAGAGATAAATCATTAATAACCCATCTTTACTTGAGATTATAAATGTTTTTAAAGTGAAAATAATGAGAGAAAACGATTTATAAACATTTGTTTATATTTTCTTAAGTTTAAAATCCTTAAAAATAAATGTGTTTTTGAAATTAAATTTAAAACTCTCATTATTGATCAATTTTTATCTTTTAGAATGATAGATGATTAAATTTCGGATCAAATGAAAGAAATTTAAATTAATTTGGAGTTATATTTTAAAAGTTATGAATTTTCTAATTTTTAGGATTTTTTCCAGATTTTTTTGATTTATTTTACGATTTTTAATGTTAAAAATACGATTTAAAAATGCAAAAAGGGTTCATATTTTCGCGCGAGACCCACGTGGATGCGACGTGGCACTCCGGGCCACGTGGGCCCACGCGGCGCCTACGTGGCTTTTACGTATATTTATTATTCATTTACATAGTATATATAATGGGTATTCAGCCTTCCGTATATCGGAAGGGCTTTCAAACTCTCTATTCATCGGGTGTTATAAACCCGACGATCGCCTCTATTTTTTTTCCATGTGGGACTAATCCACAGTTTATTTTAAATGCAAGAACGTGGCTTAAATCGAAGCGTCGGATCACGATCGGAGGGCGCCGATCGAGTGGATGCGTGGACCACCGGATTTGATCAAAGCACGTGCATTAATTCAAGAGTTATAACGGCTATGATCGCATCACGCGGGATGCATCTGAAGTGTTGGATCGCGATCCAACGGAGGCGATCAAATGCGTTTTATAAACGCATCTCAAATGGCCGCATCTGGACCGTCCATCATGATCGGACGGCTACGATATTTTCGAAACGGTCCACAATGGACCGTTTCATCGTAACCGTCGATCATTTTTGATCAGACGGTTACGCTCAAATACCTATATAAAGAGATGTTCTTCGACGATTGTAAGCATTTGAGTTGGAAATCAAAGCAATTGATCTGTTTAGACACCTCCCCTCTCGAGTCTCTTGATTCCATCCTCTTCCTCTCTCATTTTCGCATCCACGGAGGGTTTGAAGTCAAGAATTGGTATAAAAACGAAGGAGAAATCGCCACTTGAACATCACGCTCGCGTTCTTCTTGTTTTCAGTGATTGAGAGGCTTAATCACGATAATTTGATCACAATCGTGGGTTAGTGGAAGCGGTTTTTGCTTCCTAATCTTCTAATTAGGTTTAATTTTCGTTTAGATTAGGATTTAGAGTTTAATTCCATCGAATTTTAGCTAAAATCGCGATTTTTCACGTCCGAAAATTTCTCTCCACTTCAAATTTTGATTTCTCCACGAAATCAAGATCATTTTCGATGATTTTTGATTTCATGGATTCGTTTTGAAGTTATCTTTCATAATATATCATTTTCCCCAATTTCTACCATCAATTTCTTGTCCGATTTGATCAATTTCAAAGATTACATCACGAAATTCCTTATTTCCCTGTGGATTCGACCTTTATTTACCATTATACCCTTCAATTCAATACATTTTCATCAAATTGGTAAGTTTGGAATTATTTTTGATGCGATACCGCATGAAATCGACAACCTCGCCGTCTCGTCCCGTCACATACATCAAGAGATCGCCATGAAGAGGGCTCATCCATCGATGCCATGTTCATCTTCGTATCGAAGCCTACTCTAATGATGGGTATGCAGGTGACTAGGGGGATCATAAATCTACTACAGGCTATTGCTCATATATTGGAGGTAACCTCGTCACTTGGCGATCACTGAGCTATGGTTGAGACTACGCGAGATATGGTTTGGCTTTAATCATCTCTTGAAGATCTTGGTATATCTTTTCCCTCTCTGATAACATGCTATATTTGCATCATAAAACATGATTTTTGATGCATATTTAAGTATAAATGATTTCATTTTCATGCATGTTATCGTACTTATATGTATTTTTCTATTATTCTCTTAAAAAGTCATTATAATCTCAAAATACTTTAATTTAGGGTTAATTTTTATAAATTAGAGTTTAATAATTTGATAACCCATATTCTTCTTGAGATTATAACTGTTTTTAAAGTTAAAATAATAAGAGAAACAATTTTTAAACATTCATTTCATTTTCTAAAGTTTAAAATCTTAATAAATGAATGTATTTTTGAAATAAAATTTTTAACTCTTATTATTTATTTAATTTAACCTTTTAGAATAATAGATAATTAAATTTTGGATCACATGAAAGAAATTTGGATTAATTTGGAGTTATATATTAAAAGATATGATTTTTACAAATTAGGGATTTTTTCCGGATTTTTAAAACTATTTTTCTTATCTTATTTTCGATTTTTAATAATAAAAATAAATAAAAAAATTTAAAAAAGGGGGCGCGGGACCCGCGTGGATGCGACGTGGCACGCAAGGCCACGTGGCAGCGCCACGCAGACCCGCGCAGCGCCTACGTGGCGCGTATATATTATATTATATTATTATTACTATATATAATAAAAGGGTTCTTCAGCCTCGCCTAGATGGGGAGGGTATTAACCCTCTTAAATGTCGGGAGTTATATACCCGACATTCTTTCTTATTTCTTTCCGTGTGGGACTAAGTTCCACACGTTCTTTTGATGCAGGTGACGTGGCGCGACGACGGGCGTTGGATCTCGCGGACGGGCGATCGACAGGCGTCGATCGCGTGGAGCGCGGACCAAGGGAGATCAATCAAACACGTGTTTATTTAAGGCGAGTTATAACGGTCCGATCCGCTGCAACGTGGCAACATCACACGCGTTGATCACGTGGAACACGGATCATCAAAACGCATCAACGCACGTGCTTAATCGGAAGCGTTATAACGGTCCATATTAGATCTTGGAGGAAGCATCTGGAGCGTCGGATGAAGATCCAACGGACGCGATTCAGGGCGTTTTTATAAAGCGTTTCATCAGATGCTATCTGAGCCGTTGATCAAAATCCAACGGCTACGATATTTTCGAAACGGTCCACGATGGACCGTTTCATCGTAACCGTCGATCGAAACGATCGGACGGTTACGAATTTTCGCCGTATAAAACTAAGTGTTCTTCACGTTCTTAAGCATCCGAGTTGAATCTCAAGCCTAATTGAGCTGTTTAGACACCAATCTTCTCGAATCTCTCGATCCCATCGTGTTCGTCTTCCATTTCCGCACTCACGGAGCTTTTGAGATCGAGATTTGGCGGCGTAACTTGGGAGAAATCGTAGCTTGAATCTCCTCTTCGCGTTCTTCAATTTTTCGGCGATTAATCGGTTTAATCGCGTTGTTTGAAGTGCTAATTGGGATTAGTGGAGGCGGTTTTGCCCAAATTACCTTCCTATAGTGTTTAATTTTATTTTAGATTAATATTAGATTCTAATTTCATCAAATTTTAGCTTAAAATCGCGATTTCGACGTTACGAAATTTCTCTCCACTTCAATTCATGATTTCTCCGCGAAATCAAGTCCGATTTTGACGATTTTTGATTCCGTGGAATCAATTTGAAGTCTACTTTCTTAAAATACCATTTTCCCCAATTTCTTCCATCAATTTCTGGTCTGATTTGACCAAATTCTAAAAGATCACTTGAAAATTCCGAAATTCCCTGTGGATTCGACCCGTATTTACCATTATACCCTTGATATTGATACATTTTCATCAAATTGGTAAGTTTGGTATAATTTTTGACGCGATACCGCTTGAAATCGACGACCTCGCGGTTTCGTCTTGTCACTCTCCAATGCCCATACATTGTGATAATCAAGCCACTATCTTCATCTATGATAATTCAACTTTTCATGAGCGTACAAAGCTCATTGAGATTGATTGTCACTACATTTCAGACAAGCTTATGTGCAGAGTTATTTCCACCCCTCAAGTGGACTCATCTCATCAACTTGTGAACGTCTTCACGAAGATTCTAGTCGGGATCTCCTATGACGCCACGTGTACCAAGCTCAGCATGTTTGATTTAAATGCTTCATCTTGAGGGGGAGTCTTTGATAGTGATATTAGGATACCAGCCCATTTAGGGCACCTCCCCTTTACTTTTTATATATGGACCAATGTACTCTCTTTTGCATATGCAATTCTAGGGCTTTCTCATCGTCAACAAAACACAAAAAATTTGGATGACAACCTGGACAAGTTCAATGGAATTTTCAGTCTAAAGTACTTTGGAGTTGGTCGAATGTTAGATAATAATTTCCTAAATAAACTAATGTACAATGTCAAGAATTTGCATGCAATCTTTGATAAGATATACCCAAATGAAATGGGTATAATAATCTACAAACATAATATAATAAAGATGACCCAAGGGAGATGAAACCTAGTGGAGAACCCAAAAATTATAATGAATGAGGTCAAATACATGAGATGATGGAATGGAATCGAGAGCAAGGTAAGTAGATCATTGATATTTCCTATTTGACACAAGACAAAAATGACAATGGTAAATTTTGCTACTTTGTAGGAAAAAAAGGATGGCCAAGTCTACTATGCCACGAAGTAGAAGATGTAGGGGATGAATTGGAAAAATGAGCAAGAAGTCCCAAAGGAGTGTAATGAAGCATGTTTGTGTAGCTATTGAAAACTACATTGACAAAATGAATTTGAGCAGTCGTTGAAAACACACTTTCTCGTGTCAAAATAATTTCTAAACTCATTGAAATTACAAATTAATTAGGATGCTGGTGAGTAATGGTCTAACCCACGGAGAATTAGAGAAAATTTCAATATATATTCATAATTTGATCAAATTGGATGGTGAATTGGGGTGAGAAATTAGGAAACTTTATATTTTTAGAAAGAAGACTCCAAGACAAATCTAGGAATAAAAAATTACTTAAAATGGAGAAATCAATGCGCGAAATCAGGAGAGACAATTTGATTGCAAAGAGAGAGAAAATCACTAAATTTCATAAAATTAGACTTATCTATGCATCCAAATTAAAATCTAATATTATAGGATGAAAGATTAGGGGAAAAACACGTAATCTAACCCAAAATTAGGCTTGAAATAATCCAATTAATCTTCAAATCAAGGCTTTTATTTTAAGTTTTAAAAAATAAAAATTTAGAGTTGAAGCGGTGAATTCTTCCTTCTTTCTCGATGAAATCTTGAATTTAAGGACTCCCTGGACAAAAAATGAGTCTAGAAGAGGAAGAAAATAAGATATTCAAAGATTATGTTGTCCAAAAGGTTCAATCGATAAAAAAATCTAATAATGGTTTATACCATCAAAGAAGAGGGACATAAATAGAGCTGAATTTGGGTGTGGCCATTTGATTGTCTTTTCATGTTTGATCAATGGATGCGATTAAAAGAGAGGAGACAAATCAGTATCTTTAAGTCGTGGCCTCTAGATCTTCATTGGATCACCCAGATTTCCCCACATTATGGCGTGTACACGAATTATCATGTAATTGTTGTTGTTTGATCTTCATCGAATGCTCTAGATGCATACACCTATCCATGTGTCCATTGGCTGCAATTAATCTCAGCCATTATAACTCAGCAAATGAACGGTTGAGATTGTGAAATTCGGATAAAATGAATTGGCAACAAATTGTGATGCTCTACGTAACCCCAACTATAAGTGAAGATCAACTGTGCCGATTATATCACAAAAATTGAACCCTCCTTGTTATGCCATGTCCCTTGCATAAGAAAAAATAAAAAAACATAGTCCAACATTAAATAAATAACACAATTTTTTTCACATAAATAGATGCGTGATTTTTATAGTTAGCATGTGCCCTTAAAAAGGCATTTAACACTACAGACGCACGTCACACGTGTGCCACATGTGCGTCACATGTGTGCCACACGACCTGCACGCACACCGCCACATGGCGACATGCAAGTGCGCATGCCATGCCAGTTTCCACATCAACGTGAACTTTAAAACTTATTTTAAAAAATAGTTTTTTAATCAAATTAAATTAAAAAACCTAAAAATTAGAAAATTTATAAATTTCAAAATATAAATATTTTTTAATTCAAAATTTTTTGTTTGATCATAAATTAAATAATGTATCTTTTTACAATATAATAAATTTTTAACTAAAAAATATACTTCTTTTCTTTGTAAAATAAAAAAATTAAATGAGTGTGTATAAAAATATTTTCTCTTATTATTTACAATTAAAACCTAATGATAATCTCAAATATATAATGAGAATAATCTACTTGAACATTTGAACTTTAATTATGCATGATTATCCCTTAAAATAATGTATTTTGATATTATAATTCAAATTTTTATAATTGCATGATTATTAATACAAATTAAGGCATAAAAAATTACATTCCTATAAATGTTATCATTCTTTGAGTGTATATTCATCACTTGTTGGAAAAAAAAATTCTAAACTCACTTATAAAAAGATTAATCGTAGTTAATTTAGCATAATGGTAAGAAAGGGCCAAATCTACAAAAGAATTAAGATCAATTTTTAGATGTTTTAGAATTACATCTAATTAGTTAATGAATTGGGGTGAGATTTAGTGATATATATACACACACACACATAGAAAAACCAAAATCCAAAATCATAAAAATCAGATTTAAATCCACAGAGAAATCAAGGAGAGAAGCTAGAGAGAGAAAATCATTCGTGATGAGAGAGAAAGTGACAAAAATTTTAGAAATTCTATCAAGTTATGATTTCACATGGAAATCTAGTTCTATTAATGATATATTAGGGAGAATAAAAAATAACTAACGCAAAACTATGCTAAAATTGATCCACTTAATCACCTAATTAAGAGCTTTTCATTTCATGATTTCAAAATGGAATTTCAAATTTCAAGCAATGATTTCTCTCCAAATTTTCATCGAAATCTAGACTGCAAATGCTCTACGGATCTTTTCTTTGACGAGATAACTTGTTACAAGTAAATATAAGGAGGTGAATCAACGTCATTATGGTGTGTCCATTAGATCTTTAATGGAGCACTGAGATTTCACCATATCATTATGTGAAGAAGAATATATGTTTAATCAAATCTATCGTATCTTCATTTGATGCTTCAGATCATGCCACATGTCACGGGAAGTCCATCAGGTCATTTTCACCTAGAAAATTATAACTCCTCAAATTGAAAATCCATATTCATTGTGATTTATAAAAAAATGTCATCCAATTAAATTCATCCACATAGCCTCGCTTAAGTGAAAATGAAGGGCATAAATTAAACAACACCAATTCATTTGATCAAAAAATTCTGGACATACCACATCGCCTATGCAATAAAAAGAGAACTTTAGTCTGACAATGAGAAAATATGAAATATTTTGGGGTATAAATATGCGAATGATGAGGTTAAATTAATTTGTCTCATTAGGGCACCTAATAGTAATATAAGTTCCCTGACACAACACCACATGGCTCTTGTAGGTGCTGCCACATGTCATCATGCAGTAACAGTCACCACCTTAGCGCGCAAAAAATAATCCTCTTTTATTTTTTTAACTAAATTTAACAAAAGTGAATTTAGAAAAATGTCAAAATAGATTCAAAAAAATCCCTAAAAATAAAAAAAATTCATATCTTAAAAAATATAACTTATTTTTAATCCAAAGTCTTTTTATTCTATACAATTTAGTTTAAATAATAACACGAGAATAACATATTTAACTCCAAAATTCACTAAATTCACTGAAAAATTAAAATTATATAATTTTGAAGTTTGTTTCAAAATGTTTTCACCTATTATTTCATGTAAAATGTTTTTCTCCTGTTAAAGTCTAAAATAAAATGAGGCTTATCTAAGAGAATCTTAAAGTTCAAAAATTTAAACTCATAAAGTATGCAAAATTAGCCTTTAAAATATTAGATTTGGAAATTTTTTAGATGATGAAAATGCACTAAAAAATATGATAACATGTGTTAAAAATGTATAAATTGTGCCTTTAAATGAACGAATAGTGATGTAAATATGTGTATATTACATGTTTTCACAAACCCCCCAAATAAAATATTGTTAGTACCTTAGTAATATATTTGAAAATCTCCTAAGATAGTCTTGTCACCTTTCGATCATGTAACTAAAAACATAAACTGTATAAAGTGATGATTAAACTTCTTAATAGTGTCAACCATGGTGATCTAGGTTGACCTCTTGGGGCATATTAGGGTAGTGCTCATAGGCTAATGGATGAGGTTTATCTTTTATCATGATCGAGGTGACCATATGCTTGGGTTTGATGCGATGGGGATGAAAAGGTATGCTCTCGTGAGAAAATGTAACTCTTTATTTCCTTAATAGGTACATCACTACTTCACTCAATTGAAGGCTTCTTGATGCATTAGGGATCTCCTCAACTGGTCTTCCTCGTATAAAGAGTGCATTAAAAAATTATTTCTTACTTGGGGTAGAAGTGTCATGAGACAGCTAAAAGAAAAAGGGTTACATGGTTTAATGTGTAATGAGGAGTGAAAAAAGTTTACTTATTAAAAAAAGTAAGATACTACTTATGATAATAATACTCCCAAATGATATGAGTGGTGATGAGTGACAGAGATGGATGGAAAGATGATGGAAAAGTGATGGGAGAATGATGGAAGGGTAGTGTAAAGCATGATGGAATAAGTATAAGAATGGAAAGTGACGAAATGAGACCAAGTGGTCGTTGAAAACACACGGTCAAGAGTCAAAATAAAGTCCAAACTCACCAATTTCAAGAATAATTCACGAGTTGAGGGGTATAATAGTAAATACGAGTCGAATCCACAGGGAATTAGGGAAATTTCTTATAATCTCTTCGAATTTCATCAAATCCGAAGATGAATCGATGATAGAAATTGGGCAAATTGATATTTTATGAAAGAAGACTCGAAGACAAATCCACGGAATCAAAAATCAGTGAATTTGACTTTGATTTCGCGGAGAAATCAAAATTGAATAGATAAGATTTTTCCGAAAATAAAAATCACGAAATAATAAAAAATAAGAACAAAATCAACTCAAATTACGATTCTAAATTGAAATTAAAGGCTAGACGGAGATATATTAGGATAAAACACGATCCCTAACCCACAATTGCGATCAAATTGATCCAATTAATCGCTGGAATCAAGGTTATTCATCAAAATTTGGAAAATCGCAATCGTGGAGTTCAAGCATTGATTTCTTCCTCATCAATTATCGAAATCTTGATCTTAAGCACTCCATGGATGCGGAAATGAGTCTAGAAGCGATGGGGATCAAGAGATTCAAGAGATTTGGTATCTAAATAGTTCAATTTACTCAAATTGCTCTCGAATGCTTTACAATCTCGAAGAACATATCAATTTATAGGCAATTTGGGCGTAACTGTCTAATGAAACGCTTGATCTTCAATTAAAAGCTCTGATGAAACGCATCAACGCAAATCATTATGGTTAAGCCGTGGCCTTTGGATAGGAGATGGACGCCTGAGATTTTGCCGCGTCGCGAGCGTTCTAAAAACACATATAACGTCCACCATTGGATCGCGATCGGACGCTCAGATGCATTTTTCGTTGGTTTAATCTCAGCCATTATAACTCCTCTTGATTAACGACTGACATTCAAACGCAATCCGATGAATCCGATCTCGCCACGTACCCCCCTCACTTAAGTGAAGATCAATGGTCTTGATTTCTCGCGCGATCAGACGTCCCACGATGCGCCACGTCACATTGCGCCCTTGATCATCGATTGCGATCAATCAGACGCTCTAGATTGCGTCACGTCACCTGCACGCTATAAATAATATGGAAAATCGATTTTAAATTAAAAAAATTGATCTTTAATTCTAGAAAAATCCCTAAAAATTAGAAAATTCATAACTTTCAAAATATAACTCCAAATGAATCCAAATTTCTTTCATTTGATCAAAAATTTAATTATCTATCATTCTAAAAAGTCAAATTTAATAAATAACAAGAGATTTAATTTCTATTTTAAAATTATATTAATTTCTTTAAGATTTAAAACTTAGAAAATAAAAATGAATGTATATAAAATGATTTGTCTTATTATTTAACTTTAAAAATATTTATAATCTCAAGCAAAGATGGGTTAATCTTCAATTCATCATAATTAACCCTAAATTAATATATTTTGAGATTATTATAACTTTTTCATAGAATGATAGATAAATACTTATAAATATGATAACATGCATATGAATGAAATCTTTTATGCCTTAATATGCATTAATAATCATGTATTATCATGTCTAATTAGCATGTTATCAGAAATACATTTCAAACAAGTCATTCTTCTTGTTCTTCTTTTTGTCTATCATTCCTTCTTCTCTTTTCTTCCCTCCCCCCCCCCCCCTTCTTCTTTGATTCATACATACATCAAGAATTTTTCCACTTTCTCTTTTTTTGGAACAAGAAATATGATTCATACATACATCAAGACTTAAAAAGTGAGACTTGAGGTAAAATTTACATGTGGAGAATAAGAAAGATAATTTTTATGTGAAGAGGATATGAAGGAGAGTTTTCATGTTGAGAAAGTATGAAGAATATTTACACATGAATCAAATATGACGAAGAATTTACGCATGAGTGGAATGTGAAGGATAATTTAAACATGAAGTGGATATGTGGAAGAAAAATGATTAGATATTTAAAATCAATGGTTTCATTTGTGTCTGTAAATGTCATGAGTGAAGCTGAAAGTGGATATACTTGAAAGACTATAAAGTTGGGATGAGATATAATGCCTAATGGGAAAAATGTTGGGAGTTTATGTTAGATAGGCTTTCAAAAATGTTATCAAAACATCACATACACTCTAAGGTTTGGAAATATCTCCCCTAACTCTATATAGAAAAAAACAAATGAATTTTAGGAAGAAGGCACAAATGACCTTTACTCTATATTTGTGCCTTCTTTATAAAGGTAATTTTTTTTCAGGTACCTTAAAAAAAGGGGAACCCAAACTCCTAACTCACCCAGAGTTTTGAAAAAGACTCTCTTTGTCTCTCACATTGATTATTTCCTAGACCTTCTCTCTTTCTCTTGGGGCAACTACTCTCTAACATCCTCAATATCTTGAGAGACAATCCCTCATAAATAAGGCTCACAAAATGACATTGACCAATCTTTCCCCAGCACATCTGCTCATGATCTTTAACAGCACTTGTGTCACATGATCCTTAATAGTGATTGAAGCTCATCAGTGCACAATCTTCAAAGGCAATTATCTTGTTTTTTTTTTCTTGCAATGATCTAAGCACATCTGCTCATGATTTTCATGGACAATCATCTTTACTATCTCCATTTTCTGATCTTCTGAAGCCAAAATATCTAAGCTTGATCTCCAGGTGAAAAATTTCGTCTCAATTTTCTGAAGGATAGGAAATTAATGGCTCTCTCTCTCTCTCTCTCTCTCTCTCTCTCTCTCTATGCTGAAACAATTCACATCTCCTAGAGGTTCAGAGATTTGGTATCCATCTTAAGTTTTTTCTTGGTTTCAATTTTTTTTGTTATAGTCAAGTTCTATAGATTTCTATTTCTATATTTTAGATCTATATTTTTTCTACAAATTACAATCATTGTAATGTCCATATGTGTATTTGATTAGACCATATTTTAGGTATATTGAGTTTTCCATTTTGAGTTTTTATTATATATGATTCATATATTATTTTTAAATGTCTATCTTCATTTTTTTGGGGTAATTGATTTTGTGTTTATTAATTTAATTGAGATTTTGTCTTGTATTTTATATCTCAATTGTGATATTATATTCATGTTTTTTATCTAATCAGCTTTCTTAATGGATTTCTCGTTGTCTTTTGGTCAATTGTCAAATCACAATTAATTCAATTTTTGAGGTGTTCGAAGCCAATTTCAGTTATGCTTTAAAAATTTTCTATGTTGTGGTTAAAGAGGATTTCAAAGTTCTAATTAGGAGGTTAGCAAATATTTTTAATTTCAAGTTAAATACTTCCTTAAAGGTGAACTTTCAAGTTACTTGGTTATTAATATAAAGGACTCTTTCTGACATTATATTTCAAAGTGAATTTCAAGGTGATCTTAAAGTAATTCTTTCATCTCATTATGCATATCGATCGTTCATCTCATCAGACATAATCATTCATCGCACTAGTCACATTCAAGATCAACCTAGTCATGTTTAATATTTGTGTTGATCATATTAATACATTTAAGAAAATTTACTCAAGAAGGCCAAAAGTCGACTATGAAGGTCAAAGTCAACTCTATAGAGAGATTTTTTAAAATATCTTTACCATATCTTTATTATTTTTTTCCATTTAAACTTTATTTTAATTAAGCCTAATATTTCATTTACCTTTATGTTGAGTGAGTTTGAAGAATTAGGGATTATTAGGAACACTCCCATACACTAGGTTGATTCCCAATGAGTAATATTTACCCTTAAGGGTAAGTGGGAGATTCGTTAGTGAATCGGTGCTGAATGGGACAATTATAGGGAACTGACCAGAAAGTCAACTCGAGGTGTAGTTTTTCTTTACCTTGAAGGATCATGCACGAACAAGCAACATATTTGGATTATGCATGGATCGATGACAAGGCTCGAGGAATTTCGAGAGGCAGGCTGGCTCAAACAGAGTAGGGTGTGACATGTGGTGCTATGGGAATCAACATGTTGGAGGTGGGACGAGCTTCAACATAGAGAATGACGACGACAAAGTGAGGTCACTAGCTCAGAGCATGAGTGGGTCTTATCAAAAGCTTGTGTTTGAACTTTCATTTGACTAACCTGTTCAGCTAGTAATTGGTACAAGGGGACTAACATGGTGAGGAGAGACTCCAAGTGTGTTGTCTCCTTTTGGGATTAGCATGGGGGGTTTAGATACCCTATCTAGTTTAAAAAAATCTAGTGTACGAGAAACATGAGCATTTGAGCATCTAATTAATGAAATCATGAGAAAATTTAGAAAACATTAATATGCAAAAGGCATTAATTCACCACTTAATTATGTCACTATCCAATTAAGGAATTTTATTTAGAACATATGTTGAAAAACTAGTGATCATTGTCTTATAATCTCATCATAATTCACTGAATCATTGTATATTATCTTGGATTTCATTTTAAACATCACACGTGAATAAAAATAAACAAATTTCATATTTTTATACATATATGAAAGTGTGATAGGCTTGTAAGACACATAATATCTATAAAAAAATAGGTGAATCCATCATTAAATCTTAATGCTCTCTTTTAAGGATAATGTGGAAATGAGGAATCCCCACATGAAATAGGTTCGACTAATGTAAGGTGGGGGGCGGAAATTTGCCTAAATTTCACTCAAAATATCATCAATTAAAATTTTCTTATGATTTCTCATTTTTCCTTGGTGCATGTTTGATACCCAACCTCGTAAAGGTCATCCATTACAAATAATCTTATGATTTATCTATATCTCTTGGTTTTTTCCCTATGAAATGTACTTAATAGCCTACACGAGCGTAACTTCTATGTCTTTACTTTACAAGATCTTAGATGAAAAGACTTGCTAAGATGGGGCAGACTAACAAGAAAATGGAATAGGGGTTTTAGAAGTTTTTTGAGTGACCTTGTGAATTCAAGGACATTGTTATGGGATAGAGAAATATATTTTTCTCAAAATAGTATTTATTTGTGGTTTTTATAGGTAGATAAATTGGCAAATCAAAATTGAAAATTGCTATGAATTTTTTTCTTATGTTCACTATGGGTTTTTGCATTAACTTTTATGTTTTTGAGTTGACTCACACAATTCACAGCATTGAGTTGACATTGAAGAAATATGCATAAATCCTGAATTTCTTTTTGATCTATTTTGACCCAATTTTCGTATCAAGATATCAAAACAACCATAGTACACCAAATTCAAAAATTATTCTTTCTAGTTGGCTTAAAAAATTTCAGCAATTAAAGTTGTCATGAGTAGGGAATGAAAGTTTTGATCATCAGATTGTCAGATAAATAATCCCCCGATCAGATTGATGAACTTGATCGGCAAGATCTGCCCTTTGATCAAGATTGCCAATTGGATTGTCAATGGGGGGGCAACACTATTAGGGCACATAGGGGATTTCTGCTGCCATGGAGCAGTGATGGCAGCAGAAATCTCTATCTCTCTCTCCCTCTTTCCCTCTGTCCCTCTCTCTCTCTCTCTCTCCCTCTGTCCCTCTCTGTCTCCCTCTCTCTGTCCCTCTGTCCCTCTCTCTCTCCCTCCCTCTGTCCCTCTGTCCCTCTCTCTCTCTCTCTCCCTCTGTCCCTCTGTCCCTCTCTCTCTCTGGACTTCGTTGTGAAGTTGTGATTCAGCTGATGATGATGATCGAGGATCACTAGATTGCATCAATCCAACAATAGACTGTCATAATCGTCTAAATCATAATGATTGAATCAATGATGATCTGGTTCAGATTGTCAATTGATTCGGATTGACGCTCCCCAATCATGAGCATAAATAAGTTTTGATGGTTGGTTAAAGTCAGAAGGAAAGCAGTCTACAGTCAATCTTAAATATTTTCCTGAATTTCACATATTTCTAACCTAATTTCACGTATATACTTTTGTACCCCCAAAAATGATGATATCAGCTCTTTGATTTTGCTGAGAATCGACCTAAAACAGAGTAGTTCTTCAAGTTATTGACTGGGATTTCAGAAAAATAGATATGAAATTTGTGTCAATCAATAGATGAGGCCATTGGACACGTCAGAACTCTTAGTTTCGAAAGAGAATCTATTTGATCTCTCTTTTGGACTTGTGTGATCTGGCAGAACAAAGCAAAGAGATTGTAAGAATAATGCAGAGAGAGAGAGAGAGAGCAGAGATCAGAGAGCAGAGAGGAAAGAGAGAGAAATAGAGGAAAATTTTAGCTATCATGTTTTAATAGGAGCAAAGTTTGATATTCTTATTCATTAAATATAAAATCTATATATTAACTATTTGATGAAACCCTGAGGCATCACCATCATGATTTTACTCTTCAAAAAAAAAAAAAAAAATCGCCATCATGATTTAGACATCTCAAATGCAACGGATTTTGATCGCATTCAAGCCGAAGCCATAAATAAATCACAATCTTCAATTGATAAATATGTGATAAATAATTGATCAAGCCAAAGGCTTTTTATTGACAATAACAACCACCCTCATCAACATTCTTCAATGGATATTCTAGCACATCTTCGTACTCTCCTGAAATAAAGACAAAATTATGAGGACGAAGAAGACAGTTCTAGAGAGAGAAACAAATTAAGAAGATGGAACCTGTTATAGGCTTGACGATCTTGTTGAAAGAGCAGGGCAGCCTCTGGATTTGCGGGGCTTGTTGGATTTGGATCGGTGAGAAGCGACTGAAAGAGTTTTGATTATCTGACTAGATGCTCAAGACCAAAAATGTGATATATTCTTGGGGTTTGAAGAGACCTGAATTGAGGTCAATATCGTACAAACATTGTGGCAAGGAGACCAAGCATCTTGGATAATATCCATGCACAGAGTTCCATCATTGAAAACTGGGAATAGAAAAACTAATCAAGTATCTGTTGATCATCTGACTATCCTCCGATCATAAAACTCCAGTAAAAGAAAGAAGAGAGGTCGAGAGATAAACAGATTTTGCAATTACCATTTGGGTGAAAAATGTCCGAAGTAAAACGCACACGAGGGGGCTTCTCCGGGTAATTATCCCCAAAAGTCAAACGCAGACCAAAAACGCCACCTAATTTTAAACAAATCAACGAGACAATCACCACAAAAATAAATTCATCGAATTCGCGATTACCTTCCCAGGGAGATTCATCAGGACCAAAGATGGTGGCGCTCCAGACGAACAAATTATCGTCCGACACAGGACTCGCGCTGCATCCCTACGAAAAATCTCAGACCCAGATCAGTACTCCAAGAATTAAATCGACCCAGATCGGAAAATCAGAAGAAGAAAAAAAACACTCACATCGGGGGCCTCGTTGCGGAGGGCCTTCAGATCGGACATGAGCCGGAGCTGCGCCGACGATGCCATGGGAGATAAATTTGGAGAGATTCGGAAGATGGAGGGGGGAAAAAAGGATGGAAAGGTGGTGGCTTGCGGGGAACGGAAGGAGGCACGAGCGTCGCGGGCACGAAAGGTGATGTTCGCCACGAATTCCGTGATACGTTGTACACAGCAAAGTATCTGCACAGACACGATGAGTTGAAAAAAATTGAACTGTTCAAATCTACCTGTAAAATGTATTTCTTGGAGTTGCTTTGAGAGTACAGTTCTGCATATTGGGCTTGCTTTGGGAATTCTCTTTGTTCAAGTGACGTGGAAAAGATCATTATTTTTTTATTCGGGTTAATCGCCCCATTTATCCCGTGTTTTGGGGTTTATTTCCGTTTTATCCCGTGTTTTCAAACTTAGCCTAATCTATCCCGAATTTGTCAAATCAGCCCGAGATATCCCGGGTTTGTCATCAAGCCTAGTGTCATCGTCGTGGGACGGCCACGTCGGCGTTGAATCCCACGTCGGCGTGGAATCATCGCCACGTCGGACGCCATTTATCCGGATGCGTGGAATCCACGTCGGACGCCTCAAAGTTTTTCTGTTTTCCTTAGTGCTCTCGACAAACTCGACGGCTATCCGTGAGACAGCATCGGGATCTTGCCGTGTTTTGATCTCGGTAAGTTTTTCAAAAAGCATTTCGCCCCATTTTTCAAAATCTGTTTGTAAAAACGATTTCAAATCGTTTTAAGGAGAACGATTTGAATCGTTTCTCCAAAGAAAAACGATTTCAAATCGTTTTATCAAGAACGATTTCAGAACGTTAACAAGAACGATTTCAAATC
>CM044110.1:5869230-5949229 GCA_024174645.1 Lemna minuta
GAATTAAGGATCTCAAAGATTGATTTCTGCTTCGGATCACTTGGTGCAGGATTGATGTGAGTTAATTTCAAGAAATTAAAAGAAAAAATGACTTGACCAAGTCAAAATTGACTATTTTCATCAAAATTACGCTTTAATTCCCTAGCAACGGCACCATTTGACGAAACGAATTGATGTCGTCATTGATTACACTCCAATTCATGTCAAAACTAATACCAAACTCACCAATTGTATCAAATCAGGAATTAAGGAGTATAGTGGTGAATAAAGATCGATTCCATGAAGAATTAATGTAATTTCATATGATCTTTTGAAATTCAATCAAATCAAACAATGAATCATGGTGAGAAATTAGGCAAATAGATATTTTTAAAAAGAGGATTTGAAAACATATCAAAGGAATAAAAAATCATTGGATTTTGATCAAGATTCACAAAGAAATTATGAAGTGAATAAGAGAGAAATTTCCAAAATTGAAAATCACGAAAAACCGATATTGAAATTGAAATTGACTAAAATTGCGATTCGAAAGTGACATCTAAAGCTACATGAAGGAAGATTAGGATACAACATGATCTCTAACCCAGGATTGCGCTCGAATTGATCCAATTACTCACCGGATCAAAGGCTTTTTATTCCCGAATTCGAAAAACAATCGTTGATGTTCAAGAGCTGATTTCTTCTTATTCTCTCAAAAAAATCTTACTTTCAAGCACTCCGTGGATGCGGAAATGAGTCTAGAAGCGATTAGAAGGAAGAGATTAAAGGGATTTTGTGTCTAAATCGTTCGATTCCTTGGAAATTCCTGAAATGCTTTATGACGTCGAAGAACACCTCTATTTATATGGTGAATTGGGCGTAACCATCTAATCGAGTATTTAATCTTTGATCAACTGCTTGAATGAAACGCATGAGTGCGAATCATTACGTTTAAGTCGTGGCCTTTAGATCTCAGATGGACCGTCGAGATGAAGCCACAGCGCGCGCGTTATGAGTAACGCATCGAACCGTCGCCGGTTGATCTTGATCTGATGCTCTAGATGCATTTCGTCAGTTTTAATCTCAGTGGTTATAACTCTTCACATCAATAGCTAAGATTAAATCATTTTAAAACGATTCACCGACAAATAGATATGTGCCATGTACCCCCCCGGCCTTAAGTGACGATCAACAATCGCAAATTAATCATGCGATCAGATGCCCTACGTGCTGCCACATCACCTCCACGATTATAAAATTAAATTTAAATAAAATAAATTGATATTAAATTAAAAAAAATTCAGAAAATTTAGAAAAAATTTAGACAAAATCTAAAAAGTCCCTAAAAATTAGAAAATTCGTATCTTTCAAATTATAACTCCAAATTAATCTAAATTTATTTCATTGGATCAGAAATTAAATTATCTTTTATACTAAAAATTCAAATTTAATAAATAACAAGAGAATAAATTTCTATTTAAAAAATATACTCATTTCTTAAAGATTTTAAAACTTAAAAAATTATGTGAGTGCATAAAAAATGATTTCTCTTATTATTTAACCTTAAAAACTAATTATAATCTCAAGTAAAGATGGGTGATAAAAATATTATCTTTATTTCATCATAATTAATTCTAAATTAATGCATTTTGAGATTATAATGACTATTTCATAGAATGATAGATAAACACTAAAAAATGTGATAACTTGCATTATAATGGAATGTCTTAGGCCTTAATTTGTACTATTAATCATGTATTTTCATGTCTAGTTAGCATGTTATCATGTCACTTCAAAAGCTTTGCCGTGTCTGAAAATATTTGTTTCTTTTTCTGCACTGATGATGTGACGATATCTCAGGTGTTTGATCTTTGTGTTTAACAAGAGCAGTCAATCTTCACTCAAAGCGAGGCATAGGCAGCTCATAGCGTTTTCAGATTAAGTGATGAAACGTCATTCATTTGAAGAGTTATAACGGTAGAGATTAAACATGCCCTATCCATATAATCATGTTTACTCAATTTGGACTTCTATCTATCTAGAAATCAAAGAGCAAAGTGGCACAAAAAAGAGAAAACAATGTTAAAAATCTCTAGAAATCAACCTAGTCTATGAGTTGAAATTAAAATTTAATGCTAAATGACAAAAGAATTAGGGGAGAAACAATAGTCTAACCTAAAAGCACGCTTGAAGTGACCCAATTAATTTCTGAATCAAGCCTTTTCACTGTGCATTTTTTAGATGGATCTTTGGAGTTCAAGCAATGAATTATCTCTATTTCTTTGACAAAATCTAGACTTCAAGAATTCTTTAAATGCATAAATGAGTCTAGAACATGATTGAAGCAAGAGATTCAATGATTAAGATGTCCAAACAAATCGATTAATAGAAACCTCCATCAACGCATATGTCGTCAAATAGAGAGACTTTATAATAGTTTGCTACTTAGATGGAGTATAAGGTCTAGAAATTTGATGTTAAGTTAGCCATTTTAAAAGTTCATTTTTATCAATATGTGTAAGTTGAGAAACTTGAAGGTTTTTTGTTAAGGCAATGAAGAAAAGCTATAAAAATTGAAAAAGGCATAATATGAGTTCAAACAAGCATTGAGAGCATGGTTTGGGAGATTACATTTGTATCTTTGTGAAAATATCTTTTAGAGAAGGGGTAAACTCTTTAAATCAAGAAAATAAATAATGATATTCTCATCATTTGTATCTATTTGGCTGATATAATCTATATGGTTCATCACAATATCTCATTGTTGAGTTCAAATTGTCAATGATGCCAAAATTTGATATGGCATATTAGGATGTGTTCCGTTATTGTCTTGTTCTTGAAGTTTATAAAGGTGATCGTGGTAGTTTTATTTCTCAACAGATAATGATATGGTCAAGAAATGTAACATGTTGAATTGCGCAATAATTTATACAGCCTTGAAAACAAGTAAAAAGTTGTGTAATAATGATGGTACATCTTGGATAGATGAACAAATTTTTAGAAGATAAAAAAAATTCAACTATATCAATGACAAAAAATCCAAGGTTTCATAGAAGAACAAAGCATATAGACTAAGAAATTTTGGGTACTATTAAAACAAAGTTTTGCTTTTAAAACACAGCTTTTACATCAAGGGGAAGTGCTAAAAATTTACGAAAAATTTTCTTACTCACTAAGAAAGACTTTGTGTGGGGCCATTTTCTGTATTTTTAAGCCTATAAATAAAGGGGTTACAGTAGAAAAATATATAAAGAAGAAGTTTCTTGTCTTTCATTGACTTTATCTTCTCTCTATCCGCTCTCTTATATTTCCAGCTTACGCATGTGTAGTCTTGAGTTGCTTGTAAGCAGTTTCTTAAAGATTTTGTGAGGTCATTTCATCTCTTGAACAATGAGGCTAGATAGTCAGTTGGTCCGGAAGATTATCAACTGGACATAATCTTTTGAACGGTTTAGAAGAGAAATATGTGTATCGAAGAAGTCTCTTGTTTCTTAATGAGTTTATCTCTTCTCTATTCTCTCTCTCATATTTCCAGCCTATGTGCGTGTGATCCTGAGTTGCTTGCAGGCAATCTCTTAAAGATCTTGTGACCTCATTTCATCATTCAGATCCTGCAGAAACGACAGTCTAGCAACAAAAAGTTTGCGCAAGAGATATGGACCGAAAAGACAAACAAAGCCCGCTCGGAGAACAGCGAAGAACTATAAACACAAGACGGGCTACACACGAGAAGGCGTCATCACACCTTGTGTTATTCCATACATCCCATATGAAACTCTGGGCATCCTCTTATTGGACGTAGGTAGACGGAGGAAGCCCAGCGGATAGCCTGTGGCTTACCAGCAACAGCGCTTACAAAAGCCGAAGGGGGACCAGAAGCAGCATCTAAAGCAGGGTTTTGGGGGACATGCGAAGGGAGTGTGACAGCAGCGGAGGCACTTCCCCCATCTGTAAAAGCAGCATCGATGACAGCAACGATGCAGGAATGCTGAACTGGGAAGGGACGATGCGTTGCTCCACTCAACGAGCGGCTGCGCGTCTGCAACAGAAGCCCTAGTTATGAAAAATGGCGAGTACGAAGCTGGAGCGAAGGTTTAAAAAAGCGAATAGTACTCACCCTTGGGAGCATCCGGCGGCGAGGCGGTGGCCGCTAAGGAAGGGGAGAAAAGCACTGCTGCGAGGAGGACAGCGAGAACAAGAAGCGTACGCGTCGGAGCCATATTTTCTTAGCTTCCTGTTGAAGATCTGCGCTTTGAGATCCCTTAGTGACTTGTTTTTATAGAGGGTCTGGGATGTTAACTCCTCGACCGGTCGCATTCCTTGGCCCCCTCAAACCTAACCGAGATAGAGACCGCTCGAGAGAAGATGGTTGCCTTATTGTCCTCGCTACGAGCAGTTCAACGGACACCCGTTAGGTCACAAGGATTTGGTTTGATCGTACCCTTGCAATAGTAATGGTGGCATGGATCACCGTTCTAACAATTTTCTGGTCTTTTCTAGAGTTCCCTTGCACCGTTCTAACAATAGTGATGGTGATCCTGAGTTGCCTGCAGGCAATCTCTTAAAGATCTTGTGACCTCATTTCATCCTTCAGACCCTCCAGAAACGACACTCTAGCATTAAAAGGTTTTGGCAAGATATATGGACCGAAAAGACAAAGAAAGCCCGCTCGGAGCACAGCCAAGAACTATAAACACAAGACGGGCTACACACCAGAAGGCGTCGTCACACCATGTGTTATTCCATACATCCCATATGACACTGTGGGCATCCTCTTATTGGACGTAGGTAAACGGAGGAAGCCTAGCGGATAGCCAGTGGCTTACGTGCAGCAGCGCCTACAAATGCCGGGGTACCAGAGGCAGCATCTTTTGCAGGGATGTTTGGATGTTGGGATGTTGGGACGTTGGGATGCTGGGATGTTGACTCCTCGACCGGTCGCTATCCTTTTGCGCCCTCAAACCTAACCCAGATAGAGACCCCTCGAGAGAAGATGGTTACCTTATTGTCCTCGCTACGAACAGTTCAACGGACACCCGTTAGGTCAAAAGGATTTGGTTTGCTCGTGCCCTTGCAATAGTGATGGTGGAATGAATCACTGTTCTAACAATTTTCTGGTCTTCTCTAGAATTCCCTTGCAGCTCTTGGAGTAAAAACTTCGTTGATCCTTCTTGGCTACACTGTTTTTCCATGTCGGAAGCAAAGAACTACCTTTTTCGGATTTGAAGGCAGCTGAAAGAAGTTCTAACACTCTACCAGGCAAGTGCTGGGCAAAGAGAAATGGACACGAAATAAAGTCAACTCCCTCACAGGCTTAGTCAATAACCACAAAGTTCGTCCTCGCATCGGCCGTGATTCATTACGTCACACGTGACACCTTGCGCTTCGTTTATTTTATCTCGGAAGAAATTTCGTTGAACAACGCCGGCTTCCACTTAGTCAACCAAATTAAGCAGGAGCTCTTGGTCTAGCAGGAGAGCGTACCGCACGACGTATTTTCTTAAAATAGACCGTACGGATGTTGGGGTACCAGAGGCAGCATCTTTTGCAGGGATGTTGGGATGCTGGGATGTTGACTCCTCGACCGGTCGCTATCCTTTGGCGCCCTCAAACCTAATCCAGATAGAGACCCCTCGAGAGAAGATGGTTACCTTATTGTCCTCGCTACGAACAGTTCAACGGACACCCGTTAGGTCAAAAGGATTTGGTTTGATCGTCCCCTTGCAATAGTGATGGTGGAATGAATCACCGTTCTAACAATTTTCTGGTCTTCTCTAGAATTCCCTTGCAGCTCTTGGAGTAAAAACTTCGTTGATCCTTCTTGGCTACACTGTTTTTCCATGTCGGAAGCAAAGAACTACCTTTTTCGGATTTGAAGGCAGCTGAAAGAAGTTCTAACACTCTACCAGGCAAGTGCTGGGCAAAGAGAAATGGACACGAAATAAAGTCAACTCCCTCACAGGCTTAGTCAATAACCACAAAGTTCGTCCTCGCATCGGCCGTGATTCATTACGTCACACGTGACACCTTGCGCTTCGTTTATTTTATCTCGGAAGAAATTTCGTTGAACAACGCCAGCTTCCACTTAGTCATTTTTAATCCTTGTTTTGAATCGATTTCATGCAACAATACTGATAATTATTGTTGCAATACTGATAATTCAAAACAATACTGATAATTATTGTTGCATGAAATCGATGGTCAATGCAAGGATAAGATCTAAGAAAAAAGTTTGTTTGACCGCTGGAGGCTAAATGGACAGTTTGATCGGGACGATTACAAACTGGACACAATGTTTTGAAAGGTTTCTATCTGTTTTATCTGAAGCGCGGAGTGGTGGACCCGTACGGTCTATTTTCTGTCACCCTACGGACTATTTTAAGAAAAAATGTCGTGGGGTACGCTCTCCTGCTAGACCAAGAGCTCCTGCTTAATTTGGTTGACTAAGTGGAAGCTGGCGTTGTTCAACGAAATTTCTTCCGAGATAAAATAAACGAAGCGCAAGGTGTCACGTGTGACGTAATGAATCACGGCCGATGCGAGGACGAACTTTGTGGTTATTGACTAAGCCGGTGAGGCCGTTGACTTTATTTCGTCTCCATTTCTCTTTGCCCAGCAGTTACCTGGTAGAGTGTTAGAACTTCTTTCAACTGCCTTCAAATCCGAAAAAGGTAGTTATTTGCAGTTTTTTGCTTCCAACATGGAAAAACACCGTAGCCAAGAAGGATCAACGAAGTTTTTACTCCAAGCGCTGCAAGGGAATTCTAGAAAAGACCAGAAAATTGTTAGAACGATTATTCATTCCATCATCAGTATTGCAAGGGTGCGATCAAACCAAATCCTTTTGACCTAACGGGTGTCCGTTGAACTGTTCGTAGCGAGGACAATAAGGCAACCATCTTCTCTCGAGCGGTCTCTATCTCGGTTAGGTTTGAGGGGGCCAAGGAATGCGACCGGTCGAGGAGTTAACATCCCAGACCCTCTATAAAAACAAGTCACTAAGGGATCTCAAAGCGCAGATCTTCAACAGGAAGCTAAGAAAATATGGCTCCGACGCGTACGCTTCTTGTTCTCGCTGTCCTCCTCGCAGCAGTGCTTTTCTCCCCTTCCTTAGCGGCCACCGCCTCGCCGCCGGATGCTCCCAAGGGTGAGTACTATTCGCTTTTTTAAACCTTCGCTCCAGCTTCGTACTCGCCATTTTTCATAACTAGGGCTTCTGTTGCAGACGCGCAGCCGCTCGTTGAGTGGAGCAACGCATCGTCCCTTCCCAGTTCAGCATTCCTGCATCGTTGCTGTCATCGATGCTGCTTTTACAGATGGGGGAAGTGCCTCCGCTGCTGTCACACTCCCTTCGCATGTCCCCCAAAACCCTGCTTTAGATGCTGCTTCTGGTCCCCCTTCGGCTTTTGTAAGCGCTGTTGCTGGTAAGCCACAGGCTATCCGCTGGGCTTCCTCCGTCTACCTACGTCCAATAAGAGGATGCCCAGAGTTTCATATGGGATGTATGGAATAACACAAGGTGTGACGACGCCTTCTCGTGTGTAGCCCGTCTTGTGTTTATAGTTCTTCGCTGTTCTCCGAGCGGGCTTTGTTTGTCTTTTCGGTCCATATCTCTTGCGCAAACTTTTTGTTGCTAGACTGTCGTTTCTGCAGGATCTGAATGATGAAATGAGGTCACAAGATCTTTAAGAGATTGCCTGCAAGCAACTCAGGATCAAACGCACATAGGCTGGAAATATGAGAGAGAGAATAGAGAAGAGATAAACTCACTAAGAAACAAGAGACTTCTTCGATACGCATATTTCTCTTCTAAACCGTTCAAAAAGATTATGTCCAGTTTATAATCTTCACGACCAACTGACTATCTAGCCTCATTGTTCAAGAGATGAAATGACCTCACAAAATCTTTAAGAAACTTCTTACAAGCAACTCAAGACTACACATGCGTAAGCTGGAAATATAAGAGAGCGGATAGAGAGAAGATAAAGTCAATGAAAGACAAGAAACTTCTTCTTTATATATTTTTCTACTGTAACCCCTTTATTTATAGGCTTAAAAATACAGAAAATGGCCCCACACAAAGTCTTTCTTAGTGAGTAAGAAAATTTTTAGTAAATTTTTCGCACTTCCCCTTGATGTAAAAGCTGTGTTTTAAAAGCAAAACTTTGTTTTAATAGTACCCAAAATTTCTTAGTCTATATGCTTTGTTCTTTTATGAAACCTTGGATTTTTTGTCATTGATATAGTAGACTTTTTTTCATCTTCTAAAAAATTGTTCATCTATCCACGATGTACCATCATTATGACACAACTTTTCACTTGTGTTAAAGGCTGTAGAAATTATTGCGCAGTTCAACATGTTAAATTTCTTGAACATATCATTATCATTTGAGAAATAAAGCTACCACGATCATCTTTATAGACTTCAAGACCAAGAGAATAATGGAGCACATCCTAATATGCCATATCAAATTTTAGCATCATTGACAATTTGAACTCAACAATGAGATATTGTGATGAGCCATATAAATTATATCAGCCAAATAGATACAAATGATGAGAATATCATTATTTATTTTCTTGATTTAAATAGTTGACCCCTTCTCCCTTCTCTAAAAGATATTTTCACAAAGATACAAATGTAATCTCCCATACCATGCTCTCAATGCTTTTTTGAACTCATATTATGCCTTTTTCAATTTTTATAGCTTTTCTTCATTGCCTTAAGAAAAAACCTTCAAGTTTCTCAAGATACACATATTGATAAAAATAAACTTCTAAAATGGCTAACTTAACATCAAATTTATAGACCTTATACTCCATCTAAGTAGGAAGCTGCTATAAAATCTCTCTCTTTGACGGCATATGCGTTGATGGAGGTTTCTATTAATTGATTTGTTTGGACATCTTAATCATTGAATCTCTTACTTCAATCATGCTCTAGACTCATTTCTGTGTTCAAAGAATTCTTGAAGTCTAGATTTTGTCAATGAAATAGAGATAATTCATTGCTTGAACTCTAAAGATCCGTCTAAAAAATGCACAATGAAAAGGCTTGATTCGGCAATTAATTGGGTCACTTCGAGTGTGCTTTTAGGTTAGACTATCGTTTTCCCCTAATTCTTTTGTCATTTAGCATTAAATTTTAATTTCGACTCAAACACTAGGTTAATATCTAGAGATTTTAACATTGATTTTTAGTGCAATTTAAGGCATAAAACATTCCATTCTAATGCATGTTATCATATTTTTTTAGTGTTTATCTACAATTCTATGAAAAAGTCATTATAATTGAAAGTCCCTATGGGGTGGTGGTTTAACCTAAGAGAGGGGGGAGTGAATTAGGTTTATGTGTTAATTTTAATTGTTAAACTCTACTGTTTCTGTTTACTAAGATTCTTTAGTTAAGCACTCACTTCTTGTCCTCTCGATGCACCAAATATTATTATACTGGTTGGGGGACCTAATGTCACTTAATCCAGTCCTGAGTACTGTAGACTCGGAGCCTCAATCCTCATCAAATAAAACCTAATCCTCTCACCCCTCTAAAAGGGTGAAGAACAATGTTCAAATACATGGATTTAGATTTGTCCCCAACGACAAACCTAACACTCACCTTTACCTGACCCTATGGCACTACCCTCTAGGCCTCGACCTCCTCAGCTTCTGGATGCCCTGTCTCCCTCAAGCTGATCTCCACACAATCGTTTGTCCCTTCACGCCCTCTCATGCCTCCTCCGCTAGTACCGTCGACCACTAGTAAATTGAGACCTTGTCTTCAAGCTCCACTCGGTCTTCTCTCTTCCGAAGTCTTTACTCCTTCTCGTCTCATCGAATGAGACGCTCCCGTCCTCTTGGTATGTGTGGATCTAAGAGAATGTTCACCTAACTGCTACTACCTAAGTAAGTACGCCTTCGGATTAGGGTTGACTTTTTTATCATGATTGACTTTCTCACACAAGTTGATTTCTGACTTGAGTTGACTTTCTGATGCAGGACGCGGTGGTGAAAACCCTCGCGCCTGATCAATGAACCTGAGGATGGCTAATGATAGCCTATCAAACCTAACCTATGGATAAACAAATCCTAGACCCTAAGTATGAGACCTCTAACCTAAGCCTAAGTGCAGGCAAGCGTGCCGATCAGCGGAGTCGACTCCGGGTGACCCGGGGAAACTCGCGATGATGGGTAGGGTGAGACCCTCTCGATCCACGTCCAGAGGCGTGGAAGTCGCTCGTCGTGGGGTAGCCAGGAGGCTGCAGCCCACGCTCGGTACCGGACCTGACGTACGCCTCAGAAATCTCGAACCTATAATCGTACTACCCTATCTACGTCGTCCGACGGCGGTGGAGACGAGTAAAGGAAATGCTTCGAAAGGTAATTAACTGGAAAGAGGGGTTGAAGCTAACCTGCGGGGCGCGAGCCCGGTCGGTCGGGGCGAGGGAGATCGTCGGCGCGGCAGCGGGGTCGGACGCCGGGCGAGTCGGCGGGGAGCGTGGGGAGCGATCGGCGTGGAGGCGGAGTGATGATGAGTCGGGGCGAGCCGGACGAGCGCAGCGAACACGGGAGGCGGGAGGCGACGTCCGGGTCCGATTCGGAGCGGGCTGGAACGTTCTGGGCCGGCCTGGGCGGCTCTGGGCCGGTCTGGACCGGTTTGGGCCGGTTTGGGCCGGGCTCGGGACCCTGGCTCTGGGCCGGTCTCGGGGCTCGGCGCGCGGTCCTGGACCGGCTCTGGGCCGACGGGGGCGGTCTCGGACCTGTCGGGCCTGGCTCGGGTCGGCCGGGCCGGCTCGGGCTGGTCGGCCTGGCCTGGGCCGTTCTGGGCCTGGGCGGTCTGGTCCGGCCCAGCTGGGTCGGTCTGGGGGCTTGGGCGGCCTGACCTGGTCAGGGCCGAACCGGGCCGACTTGGCTGGCTCGGGCCGGCCTGAGGGGGGGTGGGCGGACCGGGCAAGGCGGGTGGTCCGGGCGGCTCAGTGAGGTGAGGTGGGAGGCGGGCGATTCCCGCTGAGTCGACTAAGCGGGAATCGTCCATTTGCTCCTTCGTGGTTTAGGGTTCCGTTTCAGGGCAGAGCGGCGCGCGGCGATTCCGGAGCTCGTGGCGGCGCGGCGAAAGGGGGGGCTCGTGGCAGCGATTCCGGAGCGGCGGCGGGCTCGCCGGGCGGTGGACTAGCAGGGGAAGGCCGTGGCGACGACCCTCGAGGCGGGCTGGGGCGCGGAGCTTGACGGGAGGACCGGAGGCGAGCGAACGGCGGCCGGACCGGTCGTCGGGCGTGGCGTCGGCCACAGCCGGTCGGAGGCGACGTGTCTCGGCGGCGACGAGGTGCGGAGGGGGCGTTCCTGACCTTGGAGGTCAACGGAAGGGGGCAGGAAGATGGCCGGGGTTGCAGGAGGGTGAGCGCGGGGTGGAGTTGCAGGGAGAGGAAACCCTGGAGGAGGCTTGGCAGCGGATGGAGGAGGACGGTGGAGGGGATGCGGGAGACCTCGCCGGAGATGGGCTGGTGGAGGAATCCGAGAGAGGAAGGTTGTGGTGGAGATGAACCGGAAGGTGGAGGGGTTGGCCGGAGAGGGAGGAGATCTCGCCGGAGGAGAAGCTGGGGATGGCCGGAGATGGAGATGGAGGTGGAGATGATGGCGGTGCGGCGGTCCGAAGGCGGCGGCGGCGGCGGCGGCCTGAGGCGGCGGCGGCGGCGGCGGCTTGAGGACGGCGGCGTCGCGATGATGATGGTGACGAATCCGTGGCCGGGGCAAGGAGTGGCGGCGGTCGTCGCGGTGGCGGCGGCGGCGGCACGAAGGCGTGCGGCGGCGGCGGCGACGGCGGCGGCGGTTGGACTCCTTCCCCGGCCTTCCTTGAGCAGCCACTTGAGAGGGAGGTCACTCCTTTCTTTCTTCAAAGGACGACTAGGGTTTGTGGGGGGGTCCCTTCCCCTCTTATAGAGCCCTTGGTGGGCAAAGAGAGGAAAGGGCCCACTTGAGGCCCACAACCCACACCCATACTCATAGAAATAGAATAAAAGGTTCACAAAGAAGGATGGGCTTCACAAATGGGATCCCGAAAAGGGAAGAACCCACCCGGAAGCCTAAAGGGAGAGAAGAAATAAACGAGGACCCGCTTAAACACGTGTGGGTCAAAAGGTCCATAATAAAGAAATAAAGAAGTAAAGATAAGCGGAAAGATCCGCGCACGCAAAAGGGCTCCTCCGGCGCCGTGGTATCATGTCTTGGTGGCGACCGGGGTCGTACGCCACCACTTTCTGTTAAAGGTTGACTTTATGACTAACATTGACTTTCTGTTAAAGGTTGACCTTCTGACTAACGTCGACTTTCTAACTTGAGTTGACTATGGGTTGACTTTTGACCTAGAGTAACTTTCTGACTTCTGTTGACTCAAGTTTGACTTTTGACCTAGAGTTGACTTTTTGACTTCTTTTGACTCTGGGTTGACTTTTGACTGAATAGGGTTTACTTGATTGATTATGATTGACCTTGATGGTCAAAGGATGACTTCTGACTAATAAGGGTTGACTTTACCTAAGCAAGGTTGACTCGATCTAATTTGGGTTGACTTGACTTAAAACGGTTGACTCTACCTAATTTCCACTAAATAGGATGAACTTAAACACAATAATTTAACGTGAGCTTAGTGAAGAAAATAGAGATAGTGTTGATTATAGAAAGAACTTGGTAAATGACTAATATGAAATAACTAGAACACTTCAAAACCTTGACTGTGAATATCAGACTACAGAACATTAAGGCAAACAGTAATATGTAAGTAAGGAGAGACTTATCAACCTGAAATGAAATACCTCTGATCTTGATTGATAGTATTAACTCACAAAATGTTCTATCAATCTAAAAAGTCAAATTGAATAAATAACGAGAGAATAAATTTCTATTTGAAAAATACATTCATTTCTTTTAGATTTTCAAACTTAGAAAAATATATGAGTATATAAAAAATGATTTCTCTTATTATTTAACCTTAAAACTAATTATAATCTCAAGTAAAGATGGGTGATGAAAATATTATCTTTAATTCCTTATAATTAACCCTAAATTAATGCATTTTGAGATTGTAATGACTTCTTTATAGAATGATAGATGAGCACTCAAAATATAATAGTATGCATTAGAATGGAATGTCTTATGCCTTAATTTGTATTAATAATCATGTATTTTCATGTTTAGTTAGCATGTTTTCACACCCCTCAGCTTAACTGATTGCTAGTCTATTAACAGTGTACTATATAGTCTCCTCTGAAGGTCCTTTCATCCTTTGATTCTATTATTAAAGAGGTGAAGCGTATGAATGTATGATTACATTTTACTCATAGTGTAGGCAATAATGATGTAGATTCTATCTCTAGGCTGAGTTCTGTAGTGCATATTAAGGTAGTGCTCATCGGCTAATGCTCGAGTCTAATTCTCAATTGTGATCAAGGTGAGAATATCTAAGGTTTGATGCTATGGGGATGAAAAGATCCTCACTCTCTCATGAGTAGATGTAATTCTTTACCCTCTCCATCAATACATCACTCCTTCCTTCAAAATGGAGGCTACTTAGTGTATTAGAATTCCCCTCAACTTGTCTTCTTCCTATAAAGAGTGCGATTGCAAAGGGATTCCTATCTTTGGGATGCAACGTGAGAAGTAGCTGAAGGAAATAAAAAGATACTATTTCTAAGGAAATGACGTGGTTAAAATCAAATATGTAGATAAACAAAGTGGATTTTAAAAACAAAGGAGGTACCACTTATGATAATTATACTCCCAAATGATGTGGACAGTGATGATAGGGTAGATGGTAGAGTTGATGGTGGAGGTGGTAGAGATGATGATGGAAGAAGATACTTCTCAACTTATTTTCCTTCTTTTCACTTCTTATTTATCTATTTCCTTGATTTTTTTTCCTTCTTTTCTCCTTTTTTCTTCTTCTTATTTTTTTTATTATTTTTTTTTTCAAAATTTCAAAAGAATTTGCATGAAATAAGAATATAGAGGAATTTTTGGGTTTTTTTAAGAGAGTATGTTACAAATGTGAAGTGTAGTGTGAAGGGATATGATGCGGAACTACCGGTCGGGATCGACAACCGTTCTAGATCAATGGGTGCGGAACCCTATCTGGGGTATGATATGCGTGCTATGTGTGGTTGAGAGATCAACGAGAATAATAAACACCACGACGACGAGCGTGAACGCCCGATGAGCGACAGTAAGGGAGGATAGGGGGAAGTCCTGGACTTTTGATAACCCGAGTGATGTGGTCGCCACTGCGTACTCGAGGGTCAGGGTGGGGCACGGAGGAGAGGGGTAGGGGTAGGGAGGTTGGGGAGGGAGGGAAGAGAACGTAACGGCGGGTGGAACTATGCCTATCTACTTCGCACAGACTTTCAGGATGCCTTCTCGGCAATTCATCGGGGATCCCGATAACTCTCCAGTTCTCTCTCCCCTATTCTGGCTAGTAGCCGTCAACCGACGAAGGCCGAGGGGAGTTCTAACAAAACACTACTCTCTATCAACTTTCACACCAAAAAGGGAAACATCCAAAAACTGTCCACTCTCGCTACCCGGGGTTCTCTATTTATCCCCGCACTACCGACGGTTCTCCCGCGCTAAAAGTAAACGTACTCTGATGCGTGCGTCGGTTTGGCAGAGCGTCAGGGTCGCTCTGTCCGTTCGTCTGCCCCATCGTCGACGTCGAAGTTCGTTACTGTGGGGTTCGTCGTTGGGGCGTCGGCTGTTACGCCCTTCCTGGGGTTGCGGGACCCATCATCCTCCTCGGGGTCCAAAAGACTCGACTCGGTCGAGTAGGGCGGTCGGCCTGGCTCCGTGGGAACCTTCAGCCATCCCTGGTACGGTACTAGATCACAGATGTTGAAGGTCGTCGGAATTTTCCAGTCGGGTGGGATGGCGATGTCGTATGCATTAGCATTGATTTTTCCCCGAACCTGGAAAGGACTGGATGCACGCGGATGGAGCTTGTGCGCGTTCTCATGAGCGTAGCGTTCGAGACAAAGCCGGACCATGACCATATCTCCCACTTGGAATTCGCAAAGGTGGCGGTGCTCATCGACCACGGACTTGATCTTGTTGTTGTATGTTGTGAGTCTGTCATATACTTGCCAATGGAGAGCCGCGAGATCGGTGGCAAATGTAATGGCCTCGGTGGACTTGGGGCCCGTGTTTGGAAGAGGAATGAGATCGACTGGTAGATTAGGATTGCGACCTGTGTGAATATGGAAGGGGGAGTACCCGGTGGCGCGATGCTCGAACGCGTTGTAGGCGAACTCGGCGCGGGGGAGCAGTTCATCCCATGATGAGGTGTTCTCTTGGACAAGGCACCGCAGGATATTACCCAGCGTCCGATTAGTGACCTCCGTTTGGCCGTCCGTTTGTGGGTGGAAAGCTGTTGAAAATTGTAGTGTTGTCCCCATTAGGCACCATAGCGTTTTCCAAAAGCTGCTGGTGAAGCGGACATCCCGATCGGAGACGATGCAGCGGGGGATGCCGTGGAGACAAACGATCTCATTGAAGAAAATTCTGGCCGTGTGCGGCGCATCCGTGGTTTTGGCGTAGGGGAGAAAGTGCGCCATTTTACTAAAATGGTCGACGAATACCAATATCGAATCCTGTTGTTTCCGAGTGCGAGGTAAGCCCAGGACGAAGTCCAAGCTGACCTCTTGCTAGGGGTACTCTAGAACCGGGAGTGGCAGGTACTGTCCTGCTGATTGCTTCGTCATTTTTCCCACGACGCAGGTAGTACAGCGACCAATCAGGCGGCGGGTATCTCGGCGGAGACGCGGCCAGTAATATCTTGCTTCCAGTGCGTGGAGGGTCTTGGTGATGCCGAAGTGTCCGGCGAGTCCTCCCCTGTGCAACTCCCAAATAAGAAATTCTCGGGTGGACCCTTCGGGAATGCAGAGGCGATCCAGGAAGAAAATAAACCGCGCCTCCTTGCGGTAGCCGTCGGGTGTGGTTGTATTGTGTGAAGTGTTTAGCCAGGCCGTCCGGAAGTCTGCGCAATTATCATACAGAAGTGGAATTTGGGCGAACCCGGTGATCACCGCCTGAGATATTTGGAGAGCGTGCTGACGGTGGCTGAGGGCGTTGACGACCTTATTGTCACGGCCGGGTCGGTGACGAAGAGAGAAGGTGTACTCTTGAAGAAATTCCGTCCAGCACCCATGTCGCACGCTTAGCTTTTTCTGGGAGTGGAGGAACTGGAGCGCCTCGTGGTCGCTGTAGAGGGTGAAGTTCCAATATAGGAGGTAATGCCTCCAAAACTTCAATGCTTGTATGACGGCAAAGAGTTCTCGGTCGTAATTAGAATAACGTCTTTTGGCGTTAGTAAGTTTCTCGCTGAAGTAAGAGACCGAGTGAGAGTCTTGCGATAGGACGGCGCCGACTCCCGAGCCCGAGGCGTCGGTCGATACGTCAAACACTTTGGAGAAATCCGGGAGCCGGAGGATTGGGGCGGTGGTCAAGGCGACCTTGAGCTGGAGAAATGCGCGTTCCGCAGCGGAATTCCAAGCAAACTGAGTCTGCCAAAAAAGGTCGGTCAATGGAGAGGCGATGGAGCTGAAATCTCTGACGAATCGCCTTTAGAACTGGGCTAATCCATGGAAGCTCTGAATGTCGAATAAAGATTGTGGTGTTGGCCAGTCTCGGATGGCGGTGGTCTTGGCGGGATCCACGGCGATGCCTTCAGCTGATACGACGAATCCCAGATACGCCACGGATGTCTTCAGGAAGGAGCACTTAGTTAGGTTAGCGTATAATTGTTCGTCTTGTAGCTTGACGCAAACCGCTCTGAGGTGTTCTTGATGTTCGGCGAGAGAGCGGCTATAAACGAGGATGTCGTCGAAGTATACCACCAGAAATTTTCCCGCCAACGGCCGGAGTACGTCGTTCATCAATCGCATGAAGGTGCTAGGGGCATTAGAGAGCCCGAACGGCATGACCAGCCACTCATAGAGTCCGGTGCCCGTCTTGAATGCCGTCTTCCATTCATCGCCCGCTCGGATTCTTACTTGGTGGTAGCCGTTTCGAAGATCCAGCTTGGAAAGAATTTCCGCTCTGGTTAGCTGATCTAGTATATCATCAATGCATGGGATGGGAAACCAATACCTGACGGTGATGCGGTTGGTCACTTGGCAGTTGATGCAGAGGCGCCATGTGTCATCCTTCTTGGGAGCCAGGAGGGCGGGAACAGCACAAGGGCTGTGGCTCTCGCGGATGAGGCCGCGGTGTAGCAGGTCCTCCACTTGCCGCTGGAGTTCGGCGCTCTGTGTGGGGTTGAGACGGTAGTGGGGTAAGTTGGGCAAAGTAGATCTGGGTACGAAGTCGATGAAGTGTTGTATCGATCTGTCGGGAGGTAGTGCGTTTGGCGATTCCGTTGGAAAGACGGCCGCGAAATCCTGCAGAAATTCTGGAAAATTATCTGAAATAGAGCTTGGTATCTTGGTACAGACCTGGATTGCCCACACCGGGGCGTCTTTCGCCATGTCCTTGAGGAACTGCCATGCCGAGACTACCCCAAGGAATTGGGGGACTGGAATTGGGGTGTTGGGATTTCTGTGGTCGTCGGTGTGTCCCGGAGCGATGATATGTAAGGTTGCCAGACCTGCTTGCGACCCTCAAAGAAGAAGGTGCAGTGGTTGGTCCTCCCAAGCTGCGCGACATCCCGGTCGTAGAGCCATGGACAACCGAGTAACACACTTCCCACACCCATCGGTAGGATATCGCACCAGATATCCTCGCGATACCCAGCCACCTTCAGCTGTACGATGCACCTTTTGGTCACCACTAGGAAAGTCTCGTTAATCCACATAGCTTTGTAGGGTCGGGGGTGAAGTCGAGGTTGGAGGCCGAGCGCGAGGACTGATGCTGCCCTGACGGCGTTTACTACGCTCCCGCTGTCTACAAAGATTTTGATCACGGTGGAGCCGATTTTGGAGAATGTCGAAAATATAGATGAACGGAGGGGATCTTCGAGGTCGGGCACAGAATCTTCCCACGTCGGAAGCTCCGACAGCATTGTACCAAGAGGTGCGGATATAGCGAGTGAGTGTTCCTTGTTTGTCAACGGCATTACTTCCTTGATGATGCAGCCGATGGTGGTAGGGGTCCCTTCGAAGGCTTGGGCGAGTTCTGGGTCGGCTTCATAAATTTTAGCCATGGTTTCTTCGTCGTTGACAGGTGGTGGAGGGGCGTCCTCTTGAATTTCGACCAGTAGGGCGCGAGCGGGGCGAGAAGTCTGCCGGGGAGAGGGGCATTGGGATGCAAAATGACCCCACCCCTGACACTTGTAGCACGCGACGCAGTTTTCGGTATTATTTGAAAATGCGATCGGCGACCGCGGCCGCGTTCCACCCTAGATCCCCCCGACGGGCGACTGATCATTAGCTGAGGGAATACTGATTCGGTTCAACGTCGGGCCGAGTGGAGTGCCGAGTCGACTCCCCGCATTGGATGTTGCGGTAGACAGTGGAATCGTTGGGATCGTTGATGGGCTAGGAAGGAACAGACGAGACGGAGGGGGAGTGATATGATAGGCTCAAAGTCGTTGGGTGTTTAAGCCCTACAAATTTACTATTTATAAACTAGGAAACTATGAAACAAATGGGATGATTGGGATGTATAGGTTTCCTAGGTCGATCCACAGGGACTTTAGGGCGAGAGAATGTCAATGTAGGCGGTAAGAAAGGAGATTGGCACAGAATTAAGTCATATCAATAAGGAAGACAATTAGAAGATATGAAAAATAGAGGAATATTAAAGTTTGGATAAGACTTAGGAAAGATGATGTGTGATAAGATGTAATAAAAATAAAAATAGGAAAAGGGAAATTAGAGGAAAGATGGGGAGAGTAAAGATCTAGATATGGAACCTTTTTAAGGAAAATGAATAGAGAGAAATAGTGAGGAAATAGATGAATAGAAAGGGATAAAGAGTGGGGGAGAGAGAGATTAGAAAGAGAGAATTAAATATAGAATGAGAGAGAGAAAGAACAGAATTAGATAGAGGAACGTGATGAGAGAGAGAGCGGGATTAGGGAGTTAATGTAAAGTATGAGAGAGTAAAGAGAGAGAAAAGAGAGAGAGAGAGGGAAGTGCAATGGCGATATCGGAAAATAGGGAGAAGAGACGGGATTGACGGTGAAGAGGGAGAGGAGACGGGATTGACGGCGACTCAGAAGGAAATTAGGAGAGAGAAGCAAGATTGCGGCATTAAAGAGGAATTAGGAGACGGGATTGACGGTGAAGAGGAAAAGAGAGAGGATGAATCGCAAAACTAAAGAGGAATTAATTCTATTAGCGGCGACTGAGAATAGAGGAGAGAGAAAACGTAGAGAAAACGGAAGAGGAATCAAAGGAGACTGATGGGGAGAGAGAGCGCTGGAGAGAACTTGGATCGGCAAGGAAGACTGAGATCGCGAGAGGGAAATTTCGGGGAAGATCGAGAGAGCGAGAGAGATAGAAAACGGCAATTGGGGGGGAGATGGAATTTTCCAGATGAAGAAGAGGGAGAGAGAGGCAGAAGAGAGAGAGAAGCGAGATGGGTATGGCGTCATCGTGTAAGCGAAATGTGAAGACGTGAGAAAGTGAGAGAGACTGTGTGGGAGAGAGAGAGAGAGGATAACGCAGGAGAGAGAAATCACGATTACGAGAGAGAGGATGACGGAAGAGAGGACGATAGAACGAGAGAGAGAAGGAGAAATTTCTGGGAAGATAAAGAGAGAGAGAGAGAGGGAAAGAAGAAAATGAGGAAGAGCAAGAAAGCCAGAGGGTGAAAGAGAAGAATTAACGGGAAGATGGAGAAGATGATGTGCAAGAAAGAGATTTCGCGGCAGAACAAAAGAAAGAGAGAAATCGGGAGAGTTTGGAAGAGAGAGAGTGAGTACGGGAGATATCCGGAGGAAAGAAAAAAAATAAGATCGCTAGAGAGATTAAGAGAAGAAATAGAAGAGAGTGAAAGGAAGATGCGGCGGAAGAGAGAAGAGTCGGAAAGTTGGACGTTATGGAGGAAATGGCGGAAGAGTGAGAGCGATAGAATGAGGAGGAGAGCAAGAGAGGAACCGAAAAGAGAAAAATCAGAAGAAAGAGGGAGATAAGGACGATTGGGAGAGCGAAATTTGAGAAAGAGAAAATCGCAGGAGAGAGAGAGAGAGATCGCGAAAAAAAAAAACTTGAGATGCAAAGGGATCGAGAGGAAGAAGGAGAATGCCAGAAAGATCGAGAGGGATCGAGGGGAAGAAGCAGAAACGGAGAGGATGCTAAGATCGGGATCGGTAGAGAATGTGGAAGAGGGAGAGAGAATGAAAACAAACAACATCAATAACCTGAGAATATTCACTACATCTTCCCGACGGGAAGAACGCTAGCCAAAAAAAAAGAAAATTACAAGAACCCTAAGAGAGAAGAGTAGCAGCGAAGGAGGAAGAAGGAGCAACCTAAAAAAAAGAGAGCAGAAGAAGCGCCAAAAAAAAGCGGAAGAAGAAGCTTCCGAGAGAGCTTTTTCCCTTTTTATGCTCCCGAGTCTTCACTTCGGGTGGGCTCATATTTCCTTTGACTGGGCTTGCAATTGCTTGCCTAGGACAGCCCATTAAGCACTTCCATTTGTGAGGATCTTGCTGCCCTTCCTCTTGTATACTTCATTTCCTTGCTTTGGACAGCCCATTATACCTTCTATTTTGGAGTGTCTTGTTACTCATTCCTCTTGTATAGTTCCTGAAAATCAGAAAAGCAAAAGGCATGTAGAATAAACTCTTTTTGATGCACTAGTAGTGTACAATATCAAGTGATAAAGTGGTAGAGGAGATGGTGTATTCAAAGTTTAATGAAGTTAATTAAGAGCAATAAATGGGTGTTATAAGTACATTTCATGTTCTTATCATGATCTGCGGGGTAACCGGGTTTTGTACTGTCGAGAGGGGGTTGCGAGGGGCAGTTGGGGCGTACCGGGCGTTCTCCGGGTCGCGATCCAGGGGGCGTGGCTTTTATGAGCGTGTGTAGCGTACAGCTCCATGTTGAGGGTGTACCGGTACGCCTTCTCCAGTGTGGAGACCTCCTGCAATACCAATTCTCGTTGGAATTCCGGACGTAAACCGGCCCGAAATCGGACAAGCGTTGCCATGGGCTCCTCGTCAACATTGTAGCGGATCATTAAATCATCAAATCGAGCTATGTAGTCGGCTACCGTCCCCTCCTCTTGACGAAGATGTTGTCATTCGTCGATGATCATGGGCCGGTAGCAGGCGGGAATGTATTTCTCCCGTAGGCGGCTTTTCATTTCCGCCCAGGTCGTGATCATTGGATCGTGGCGACACTCCGTGGTGGCTTGTAGGTTGCGCCAATAGATCCGAGCCTGCCCGGTGAGTTTCATCTGGGCGAACTGGATCCGGCGACCCTCCGGGAGCTGATAACAATCGAAATATTCATCGAGCCCCACCTCCCAATCCATATATCTCTTGGGGTCTAGCGAGCCTTCGAAGGCCGTTACCTCCGGCTTGGCTCCTTTCTTTGCTACATCCCACTGAGGTTCTATCTTTGCTTCTTCCAGAGGGGGTGTGGTAGGAGAGTCTACTCCGAAGGCGGTTGCCAGGGGGGAATTTCCGTCGACTTACTAGTTTTGAGTTCCAAAAGTTGTGTCATGAGGAACTCTACTGCGTCTTTGTTTCCTCTTGACCCCGGAGGATTGTTCTTGCCCAGTCAGGTATGTCGTCGGGTAGCGGAGAAGCACTGCCTCCTGCACGAAATTCTGTTCCCAATCGGGTCGACATGATAGTTGTCGTTGGCTCTGATACAAGTTTATGATGTGGTCGCCACTGCGTAATCGAGGGTCAGGGTGGGGCACGAAGGAGAGGGGTAGGGGTAGGGAGGTCGGGGAGGGAGGGAAGAGAACGTAACGGCGGGTGGAACTATGCCTATCTACTTCGCACGGACTTTCAGGATGCCTTCTCGGCAATTCATCGGGGATCCCGATAACTCTCCAGTTCTCTCTCCCCTATTCTAGCTAGTAGCCGTCAACCGACGAAGGCCGAGGGGAGTTCTAACAAAACACTACTCTCTATCAACTTTCACACCAAAAAGGGAAACATCCAAAAACTGTCCACTCTCGCTACCCGGGGTTCTCTATTTATCCCCGCACTACCGACGCTTCTCCCGCGCTAAAAGTAAACGTACTTTGATGTGTGCGTCGGTTTGGCAGAGCGTCGGGGTCGCTCTGTCCGTTCGTCTACCCCATCGTCGACTTCGAAGTTCGTTACTGTGGGGTTCGTCGTTGGGGCGTCGGCTGTTACGCCCTTCCTGGGGTTGCGGGACCCATCACCGAGGTTCGGGAGGAACGGATATGATGATGGCACGGTTATGACCGAAATGTGCATGCACTTGTAAACCGCCCGACTGGCACCGAAACCGAGAAGAAATCCTAAATACTCCCCAATACCCGAATACCCCGCTATCCTAGCCCCCGGCGGTGGAGAGCATTAGGAAAAGCACTGAAAGAAGTAAATACTCTCGAAGGGGACAACTACGAGCGTACCTACAGGGCCGAGGCCCGATCGGTCGTGATGAAGAGCGACGGGCTTCCCTAGCGGCTGATGTCGATAGACGCGTGAAGGGAGTGCAACTAATCCACGGGTCTCCCCGGTCAACCCCGTGAAGTCAAAGGTGTATGAGCAGATCTATCGGGGGACATCACATATGGTGTTAATGGGGGACATGCCGGGCTCGCAACAGGGATGAAACAAAACTCGTAGCCGAGATAGAGGGCAGAACGGGATGACAGCTAGAAAAGGAGTAATAGTTTGGAAACCCCCAATGTTTGGGTTTTGTCCACTTTTCACCCCAATGTTTGGAAACAGCCGCCTCCACCCCAATGTTTGACAAGGAGTGGAGGCTGTACCCCGACGCTTCTATCACGCAGAGCTGGCAGCGACGTGGACGCCATGGCAGTAGCTGACCGGACGCGGAAGCCACGTCGCTGCCATGTCTCCGCTTCCTCAGTGCCCCCCTACTCACCCATCGCCTCTGCCTTATTTCCGCGATACCCCTACCTACTCTTGACCTTCACCTCTCCCTCCTGTGATTCGCTTTTCGCCACATCTATGACGCGCCCTTCTTTCTCTAGTGGATCGCGACTCATCTGCTAGTTAGTACGTGGATCAACCGCTTTCTTTGCCGTAACATTTGTACGGCATTTGTTAGCTGCAAATAGCTCCCCCGCTTCGGGCGTTCGTGCGTTCGTCCAGGTCCTCTAGTCACAGGCTGGGCTTATAGACCAGCCTGTCAGCCTTGTCTGCTCGCCACATCTGGTCTATCTCGCGCATCACAGAAGACCGGCGATCTTAGCCGTGGTCCGGCCACTCATCAACCCCCTGCCGTCGACAACGATTCCCAGCTACTCGAAGGCCCGCATTCGGATTCTACACATCGCTCTTCGTCGGACGCCTCTGCCGCGCCGACTCTCCACCCGTCACGACCCGTCCGGCTACAGAGCCCCGAAGGTTAGCTCCGTACCCTTCCCTATCTCAGTTTAATTACCTTTCGAAGGATTTCTTCGGCTTGTTTCCACTGCCTTCAGACAAACATAGATAGGATAGAACGGATTTTAGGATCGGGAATTCTGACGCCGCGTCAGACCTGCCACTGATCATGAGCAGCCACTTTTGGCCTTTGCACTACGACTGTTCCGCCACCTATCTGGACGTGGACCGACCGGGTCTTAGTTTTACCGTCGTCAAGTGTTTCCCCAGGTTTTTTGAAGTTGACATTGCCTCTCGGCACGCTTGCTTGTACTTAGATTAGGGAATTGACTTAGAGTCTTAGGATCTTACATCATTACGGATCGGGCCCACTGCTCCTTCCTCTGGACGTTGAGTCTCATTGATCAGGTACGAGGGTCTGCACCCCTCATCTTGCATCAACTCCCCAATACCCGAATACCCCGCTATCCTAGCCCCCGGCAGTGGAGAGCATTAGGAAAAGCACTAAAAGAAGTAAATACTCTTGAAAGGGACGACTGCGAGTGTACTTGCGGGGCCGAGGTGAGATTTGGACTGCGCGACTGCACCCGTAAGGGCAGATATAGAAAATAACTCCCACGAGAAAGTGATAACATGCTATTTATGCATGTAATTGCATGATTATTAATGCAAATTAAGGCATTAATCATTACACATATATGCATGTTATCATATTTTAAGTATATTTCTATCATTTTGTATTATTTCATGTTATGATCTTAAAATATACTCATTTATGGATTATTATACATGATTAAACATTATAATCTTTAATCCTAATTATAATTGAGATCCTGATCATGTTTTGAGGATTAAAATATAAGAGAAAAGATCTTTATTTACATTTATGTATTTTTATAAAGTTATTTTATAAGATACATAAATGTATTAAATTAATTATAATTTATTCTCTGACTATTTTAATAATTTGAATTTTTATAATAATAGATTATTCAATTTCTGATCCAACAAAACAAATTTGAATTAATTTGGAGTTGTATTTTGAAAGTTATGAATTTTACAATTTTTAGGAATTTTTTGGAATTTTTTTTGAATTTATTTATATTTATTTTCGATTCTTAAAGTCTTTAAAATTAATTAAAAAATCACACAAAGGGTGTACACGTGGATGCGACATGGCACTCGGGGCCATGTGGCTCTGCCACGTGGACAGCACGCGGGCGCCTATGTGACGCTGATGTGACACGTGGACGCTATTTATATTTACTATATATATTTTTATATAATGTATATAGGTCTTCTGATTATCGGAAGACAAATTATTAATAGTTCTTATTCGTTATACTTTATATAAGCATGATTCCTTCTTTATTTCTTCGGTGTGGGACTATTTCACTTCCTTTTATTTTATTTCAGGGCGACGTGGCAGCTTCTCGAGCGTCGGATTTAATCGCGATTGATCGCGCGCGTCGATCGGATGGACATGTGGTCCACTCGATCAAACAATCAAGCACGTGCCTATTTATTCACTTAAGTGAATAAATTGTGACTGTCGATCGTGATTATTATAACGGTCCAGATTATTCTCAGCAGATGGACATCGAATCAAATCTAAACCACACGATGAAGATCTGACGATCATCACAACACAACGATTCATCCAAAAGGGCGCACGATCGCGACCGTTGATCCTGATGCCCTCTTCATCCGACGGCTGATATCAAAAATCGTTTTTTATAAAAATCGTTCTTCGCGACGAAGAACATGTTCGTGGATTTTCATCAAATTCTCCGTGTTTAGGCCATCATTCCATGCGTCGTTTCTTTCCCTGTAATCGCAACTCAATTCCGCTTCTATTGAATAATTAATTTCAAAGTTTTATCGAGGGAGAAGGAAGAAATCATATCTTGAACTTCAATTGTCGTCTTCGTCAATTCGGAATGAAAAGCCTTGCATCCGGCGATTAATTGGATCATTTCGAAGGCTAATTTGGGTTAGGTTGCGTGATTTCATCTGAATCTTTCATCATTTAGTGTTAATTTTACTTTTAGCATCATAGATTAGTTTAATTTTAGTTTAAATTTTGGTTTTTAATTGTTTTTGAAAACAAAAATTTCTCTTAACTTCAAATTTCGATTACTCTTTGAATTCTCATCCAAATCATCTGATTTTTGATTCCGTGGATTCGAAATTGAGCTATCTTTCTTAATATCATTTTCCCTAATTTGTAATCACATTTCATCGTCCGATTTTACCGAATTTCAAAGATATCTCTCAAATTTCCCTCATTCTCCGTGGATTCGACCCTTAATTACCATTATACTAATTAATTATTTTGATTAATCATAAATTGGTAAGATTAGGACTTTGTTTTGATACTAGGTCGTGTGCATTCAACAACCATACGAATTAGTCTCGTCAAATGGTGCCGTTGCCGGGGAATTAAGGCGTATTTTTGAGAAAAATCATCGATTTTGACTCGATCAACTCGGATTTTTCTGTTTTTTTTTATATTTATCCAAATTGATCCTACAACGGCAGAAATACCCTTAGATATGTAGCAGAAATACATCGTTTAGATACTGAATTTCGATGAGATTAGGCGAATTGTCCCTCTCTACGGACGACGGACGATCATCGCGTCATAATCGAATTGCGAGAGCGTAACTCTCACGAATAGCGACAATCAGGTACGATTAATTTGTCATTGTTGAATAATTTTATAGTATCTCTTATTATTATTATTATATTATATATATTAGTGCATATTTATGAGACGAGAGTCTGATTAGAGAATGAGGGATTATCCTTTACACTTAGATCTTTTTGAACGTTCCTCGCAATCACTTTCATCTTCTGCGTCATCATCGACCTTAGATATGGCCTTCAATGATGAGGGAAATGTTAGGAGATGTGGTGGCGTACGACCCCCGTCGCCACCAAGACACGATACCACGGCGCCGGAGGAAGCCCTTTTCGCGCGCGGATCTATCCGCTTATCTTTATTTCTTTATTTCTTTATTATGAACTTTTTGACCCGCACGTGTTTAAGCGGGTCCTCGCTTATTTTCCTCTTCCTTTTAGGCTTTCGGGTGGGTTCTTCCCTTTTCGGGATCCCATTCGTGAAGCCCTTTCTTTTGTGAACTTTTGTTTTCTATGAGTATTTTGGGTTTTGGGTTGTGGGCCTCAAGTGGGCCCTTTCCCCTCTCGGCCCATTATGGGCTCTATAAGAGGGGAAGGGACCCCCCCACAAACCCTAGCCGTCATTTGAAGAAAGAAAAGAGTGATCTCCCTCTCAAGTGGCTGCTCAAGGAAGGCCGGGGAAGGAGTCCAACCGCCGCCGCCGCCGCCGCACGCCACCGTGCCGCCGCCGCCGCCGCCACGACGACCGCCGCCACTCCTTGCCCCGGCCACAGTTCTTCTCCGCTGTCATCGCAACGCCGCCGTCCTCCAGCCGCCGCCGCCGCCTCAGGCCGCCGCCGCCGCTGCCGCCGCCTCCGGACCGCCGCACCGCCATCCTCTCCACCTCCACCTCCATCTCCGGCCATTCCCCAGCTCCTGCTCCAGCCCAGCTCCTCCGCACATCCTCCCCGTTGCCCCGATTTCCCGAACTTCCCCTACACCCCTCCCTGGTTTTCCCGTCCAGGCCTTCCCTCTCGTTTTCCCCAACCGTTCTCGCTCCGGCGAGCTCCCGATTTTCCCCACCTACTTCCCGTCCTCCACCGTCTACCCTCGGATTGCATCCTCGACCTCCCTCCTCCCATTGCCACGATCGTAAACCATCCCTCCCGATTTCTTCCTCCCCGATTACACGGATTCTCGGTCGCACGCCGGAATTCCCTGCCCACTCCGAGTGTCCTGTCGAAGTCCTCACAGCCACAATCCCCAAATTTCCTGCAATTTCACCCACTTTCCCCATCACAATCCCAGATTCCCCTCTCCCTCTCCATTTCTGGCCGCTTCGCCGATCCCCTTGCCCTGAAAGTCGCAACCATTTCTCTCCCTCCGCGGAGGCGCGAAATCGTCTTCCCCATCCTCTCGCGGAAATTCAGGTCCACGCGGACTGAATTTCCCGACACCCTCCCCAACTCCTGCTACCACCGGCGCCCCTCCTTCCGGAGCTGCCCTACTCCCTTCCCCGATTTTCCCATTCCAAACACCACCTCCGTCACTTGCGCACCCTCCCCGTCGCCCCTCTTTCCCTGTCGCGAAATTCCGTCGCCCTTCACCCTGTCACGAAATTCCGCCGCCCCCCCTAGCCGAATCCTCGTCATTCCCTCTATCATCCCGCCATCACCGTTCCCATCCCGGAATTCCCACAATCGCTGCCTTAATCCTACCCCTCGCCACTGTTGCATATTACCCGTGATCTGGGCTGAATCTCGAGCCACACCCTCATCATTGTATTCCCCAAAATCCCACTCAGACTCGCGAATCCCTCCCCACCTACCTCTTGAGTCCCGAAACGCAGCCACGCCCCCGAATTTCAGTTCCAGCTTCCCCACCCGGTCCTCACGCTAACTTCTCTCCTGCGCAGCCCCGACGTCACGGGTTGTGAAGGAAGGATAAACTTCGCCACCCCGGAGCGTCACGACCTTCCCGACGGCCTCGTCACCAGCCGCACCTACCGACGCTCTCCGCGCTTCATACCAGGGTTGACCACCCCCTCCCTCGCCGACGTCAGCTCCTCAACCCGTGAATCGTGCCAGAAGATCGATCCGGAAGCGTATGCGCCCCAACCGACGTTGTCACCGCGGGTGATCCATCCTCCCCTGCTCGCGCCAGACCAGCATCTTGGGGTAGGACCTTGAAACCCTTCTAGGGGTGCCTCCCCTCCTTCCCTGTCACGACGACTGCGCGCAGCGCCTGCTGGGGGAAAATTTGGCCTCCCGCACCCCGTGGTCAACGCCCGGAGTCCTTGGACTTCCTCACCTGCCACCTCTCCGGCGTCACGTCACGCGTGACTGCCCTGTTGCCTGACCGTGCTGCGGGTTGACCTGCCAAATCAACCCATTGACCGTGAGCTTCACGTGACACCGAGGCTTCACGTACTCGCCAACTTCCTAGCACTCGGGGCTCACACAGTTGGTGGAACACTATCCACCAGAGTTCACACCTAAAGGCGCGTCGACCCCGACGTCGCCCGTCCGGCCTCCTCCCGTCTACGTTCGTGTGGTGTATGAGTGATCTCCTAGTCACAACCGACCGGGCACCTCGCCCCGCAGGTTAACTTCAAACCCTCATTTTAAAGCTTAATTACTTTTCGAAGCATTTCCTTTACTCGTCTCCACCGCCATCGGACGACGTAGACAGGGTAGACGGATATAGGTTTGAGATTTCTGACGCGTACGTCAGGTCCGGTACCGAGCGTGGGCTGCAGCCTCCTGGCTACTCCACGACGAGCGACTTCCACGCCTCCGGATGTGGATCGAGAGGATCTCACCCTATCCATCATCGCCAGTTTCCCCGGGTCACTCGGAGTCGACTCCGCTGATCGGCACGTCTGCCTGTACTTAGGTTGAGGTTAGGTCCTATACTTAGGGTCTAGGACTCGCTTACCCATAGGTTAGGTTTGACCGGCTATCTTTAGTCACCCTCAGATTCATTGATCAGGCACGGGGGTTTTCACCACCGCGTCCTGCATCAAATTGGTATCAGAGCGGTCGTTGGGTTCTCGCCCAACCCGGTCCTTGAGGACGCTCACTTGAGCCTCCGTAGCGTAGTTAGGACATCATCTAGGTCATTGCATCATATAGGCACCCCTAGGTTATCATCATGGCATTTGAGACACGCTCCGCCAGAGCTAGAGGAGGATCCCCATCTTCACGGCATTTGTGCGATGCCTCGGAGCCACCTCCCCCGCGGTTTCACGAACCCCGACGGCTCGTGAGCCCATATGGTGATCATTACGATCACCACTACCCCGACTACTATGATTGTCGAGATGATCCTAGTCGTCGAGGCAACCCACGTCACGACGATGGTCGCGACCGAGTGTACCATCGCTGGCCCTCGGATGCTTATGGTCGCCACAGACAGGCCTACCCAGCTCATTTGGATGATCGAGCCCGTTCGCCGCTGCCACCACTATCCGCACGGCTCACCACACCGCCTGTTAGTCAGGCCCCTCTAGAGTTTCATGAGCCCCGGCGGCCCGTGAACCCCGGTAGTGATCGTTACGATCACCGCTACCCTGACTACCACTATTATCAGGATGAGCCTAGTCGTCGAGGTGCCCCACGCCACGACGATGGACGCGACCGAGTGGACAGTCGTCAGCCCCAGGATACATATGACCGCCGCGGACAGGCCTATCGAGCTCATTTGGACGACCCACCCCATCCGCCACCGCCACGACCGCGCTATGATGACCATCGACACCAGGATCGTGATCAGGGTCAGGATCAACGACACTACTCTAGATATAGAGGTGACCCTCCCCGACGAGACGATCTCGATCGGCGAGTTGCCAGTCAGTCGCCAGATCGCGATGCTTATCATCGCGACTATCCGCGTGCGCGAGACTACACTCGCGCACCCGAGGACACACGTTATGATCGTTATCACGATCAGGAGTGTTATCCCGATCATAGGCGTTACCGGAGCCCTCCCCACCACGACATTGGTGATGACTACCGCGCAGACCGATACGACGATCGGGATAGGCGACACGAGGATCATAGTGCCCGCATACTGAAAGGTATGCGCACCTTTGATCTAGTCTTTTATGGCTCTCGAGGGCCTAGAGACTATATCGATTGGGAGTCTGGTATGAACTCGTACTTTCGATACTATCGCATGGATGACGACCACTGCGTTGAGTACGCCGAGACGAGACTTGGCGGACACGCCAAGATCTTCTGGGAGGATGGAGCATCATGCAGCTTATCGACGAGGACAGCCCATCACTTCATGGATAGATATGGCCCAACGCTTGAGGAACAAGTATGTTCCTCGAGAGTATGAGCCTACATCATTCCCCAGACAGGGCACGATGCCTGTCCGGGAGCACATCGAGCATATGGTGCGACCCACCGATGACTTCGATTTTTCTCCATCTCAGCCTCTTACGAGGGTCGCTCCTATGCGATCTAGTCCGACCACCTCGGCTTCACCGATACAATCTAGCATCGGGAATGGTCGGACTACACCCAAGATGTCAGTAGCGTCAGCACCATCCCGGCGACCACCACCTGCAGACGCACCTCACCAGACGACAGCCTTGTCCCAAGTCCACACCACTTGTTTCAAGTGTTTGGGCGAGGGACATTGGACGAGCCAGTGTCCTTTGTGGAACCTCCTTCGCGAGGTCAAGGAACCCGACCGTGGATCCCATGAGGATGACGTTCCCTCAGGCGATGATGTCTATCTCGCTGATGAGGCCCTGGCCGACGAGTGCGATGACACTCCTGAGCTTATTGATCACACCCTGATCAGGCCAGCCGCTCCCGCAGCCGTCGAGGCCCCCGCTCCAGCCAGCACCCTGACGAGCACACCGATGAGGGACATGATCAGCGTTGCTATTCCGACATCACTAGTGGATGTGATCCTACCACCCCAGTTGCCCGTCAGCCATCATTTGCCCGACGATGCATCTTCGGTAGGTGCGCCATCACTTATGCGCCTACATGGACTATCCACGTCCATTATCTCAGACCGCGACATGCGGTTTACTAGTCACTTCTGGAGGACTTTTATGGGCTTACTTGGGACTGAGCCCACATTTTCTAGCAGTTATCATCCTCAGAGTGACGGTCAGATCGACGACGTCAATCGTAGCATGAGGAAACGACTTTGGTCAACGGCCAGCGCGAGCTTGATCATTTGGGACATGATCCTACTACGCGCCGAGTGCACCTACCACCCCTCTTCCGACCATACCTCTGGCGTGAGCCCCGTCGAGATTGCACATGGCTTAGCACCCCGCAAGCCCCTAGACATAGTTCCCCTCGACCCTCATGTTAGTGTTTATAGGGTCAGATTCGCATTTGCCCAGCATGTTAGTCAGTTGCATCAGGACGTTCATGATAGAGTATTGAGTCAGTATGCATCGTACAAGCAGGCTGCCGATTGGCACTGTCGACCCCGGGTCTTCTAGGTGGGAGACCAGGTTATGGTTAGGCTGAGGCCCGAGCGTTATGCTCCTGCTCTTAGCACTGGCCCGTCTCGAGTCCTTCCCCGGATAGGCGGGATCGCCTATGTCGTCGACATCCCTCCTTTGTGGGGGAATAGCTCCACGTTCCATGTGATGGATCTGACGTCGCACCCAGCTCTACCTCTTTCGTCTGACGTTAAGCCGTCACGTACCGGCCCATTCTTTGAGAGAGAGTTTGCCTGGAAGTCCACTTTCCCCGCGTTACCACCCGATCGGCACGAGCGAGTCGAGGAGATTTTTCGGGAGGTAATTGACTTCTCAGGGGACGGAGTTTCGTGGAGATTCTTTGTGCACTGGCCAGGCTGACCACCGGAGGATGACGTATACATCTCGGAGGTGGACCTAGAGCGACTACGATCAGATCTTTGGAGCCCCTGCCGTCTTCTCTTGCTAACTCGACGGAGTCGAGTTCTTCCGACCCCGGGAGGATTGGTGGCGTACGACCCCCGTCGCCACCAAGACACGATACCACGGCGCCGGAGGAGCCCGTTTGCGTGCGCGGATCTATCCGCTTATCTTTATTTCTTTATTTCTTTATTGTGAACTTTTTGACCCGCACGTGTTTAAGCGGGTCCTCGCTTATTTTCCTCTTCCTTTTAGGCTTTTGGGTGGGTTCTTCTCTTTTCGGGATCCCATTCGTGAAGCCCTTTCTTTTGTGAACCTTTGTTTTCTATGAGTATTTTGGGTTTTGGGTTGTGGGCCTCAAGTGGGCCCTTTCCCCTCTCGGCCCATTATGGGCTCTATAAGAGGGGAAGGGACCCCCCCACAAACCCTAGCCGTCATTTGAAAAAAGAAAGGAGTGATCTCCCTCTCAAGTGGCTGCTCAAGGAAGGCCGGGGAAGGAGTCCAACCGCGCGCGCCGCCGCCGCCGCACGCCACCGTGCCGCCGCCGCCGCCGCCACGACGACCGCCGCCACTCCTTGCCCGGCCACGGTTCTTCTCCGCTGTCATCGCAACGCCGCTCGTCCTCCAGCCGCCGCCGCTGCCGCTCGCCGCCGCCGCCGCCGCCGCCTGCCGCCGCCGCTGCCGCCGCCTCCGGACCGCCGCACCGCCATCCTCTCCACCTCCACCTCCATCTCCGGCCATTCCCCAGCTCCTGCTCCAGCCCAGCTCCTTCGCACATCCTCCCCGTTGCCCTGATTTCCCGAACTTCCCCTACACCCCTCCCTGGTTTTCCCGTCCAGGCCTTCCCTCTCGTTTTCCCCAACCGTTCTCGCTCCGGCGAGCTCTCGATTTTCCCCACCTACTTCCCGTCCTCCACCGTCTGCCCTCGGCTTGCATCCTCGACCTCCCTCCTCCCATTGCCACGATCGTAAACCATCCCTCCCGATTTCTTCCTCCCCGATTACACGGATTCTCGGTCGCACGCCGGAATTCCCTGCCCACTCCGAGTTTCCTGTCGAAGTCCTCACCGCCACAATCCCCAAATTTCCTGCAATTTCACCCACTTTCCCCATCACAATCCCAGATTCCCCTCTCCCTCTCCATTTCTGACCGCTTCGCCGATCCCCTTGCCCTGAAAGTCGCAACCATCTCTCTCCCTCCGCGGAGGCGCGAAATCGTCTTCCCCATCCTCTCGCGGAAATTCAGGTCCACGCGGACTGAATTTCCCGACACCCTCCCCAACTCCTGCTACCACCGGCGCCCCTCCTTCCGGAGCTGCCCTACTCCCTTCCCCGATTTTCCCATTCCAAACACCACCTCCGTCACTTGCGCACCCTCCCTGTCGCCCCTCTTTCCCTGTCGCGAAATTCCGTCGCCCTTCACCCTGTCACGAAATTCCGCCGCCCCCCCTAGCCGAATCCTCGTCATTCCCTCTATCATCCCGCCATCACCGTTCCCATCCCGGAATTCCCACAATCGCTGCCTTAATCCTACCCCTCGCCACTGTTGCATATTACCCGTGATCTGGGCTGAATCTCGAGCCACACCCTCATCATTGTATTCCCCAAAATCCCACTCAAACTCGCGAATCCCTCCCCACCTACCTCTTGAGTCCCGAAACGCAGCCACGCCCCCGAATTTCAGTTCCAGCTTCCCCACCCGGTCCTCACGCTAACTTCTCTCCTGCGAAGCCCCGACGTCACGGGTTGTGAAGGAAGGATAAACTTCGCCACCCCGGAGCGTCACGACCTTCCCGACGGCCTCGTCACCAGCCGCACCTACCGACGCTCTCCGCGCTTCATACCAGGGTTGACCACCCCCTCCCTCGCCGACGTCAGCTCCTCAACCCGTGAATCATGCCAGAAGATCGATCCGGAAGCGTATGCGCCCCAACCGACGTTGCCACCGCGGGTGATCGATCCTCCCCTGCTCGCGCCAGACCAGCATCTTGGGGTAGGACCTTGAAACCCTTCTAGGGGTGCCTCCCCTCCTTCCCTGTCACGACGAGCTGCGCAGCGCCCTGTCTGGGGAAAAAAATTTGGCCTCCCGCACCCCGTGGTCAACGCCCGGAGTCCTTGGACTTCCTCACCTGCCACCTCTCCGGCGTCACGTCACGCGTGACTGCCCTATTGCCTGACCGTGCTGCGGGTTGACCTGCCAAATCAACCCATTGACCGTGAGCTTCACGTGACACCGAGGCTTCACGTACCCGCCGACTTCCTAGCACTCGGGGCTCACACAGTTGGTGGAACACTATCCACCAGAGTTCACACCTAAAGGCGCCTCAACCCCGACGTCGCCCGTCCGGCCTCCTCCCGTCTACGTTCGTGTGGTGTATGAGTGATCTCCAAGTCACAACCGACCGGGCACCCCGCCCCGCAGGTTAACTTCAAACCCTCATTTTAAAGCTTAATTACTTTTCGAAGCATTTCCTTTACTCGTCTCCACCGCCATCGGACGACTTAGACAGGGTAGACGGATATGGGTTTGAGATTTCTGACGCGTACGTCAGGTCCGGTACCGAGCGTGGGCTGCAGCCTCCTGGCTACTCCACGACGAGCGACTTCCACGCCTCCGGACGTGGATAGAGAGGATCTCACCCTATCCATCATCGCGAGTTTCCCCGGGTCACTCGGAGTCGACTCCGCTGATCGGCACGTCTGCCTGTACTTAGGTTGAGGTTAGGTCCTATACTTAGGGTCTAGGACTCGCTTACCCATAGGTTAGGTTTGACCGGCTATCTTTAGTCACCCTCAGATTCATTGATCAGGCACGGGGGTTTTCACCACCGCGTCCTGCATCAAGATGTCTTAGTGATTATGCTAGGCCTGTTCTTCAAAGACCCGTTACTCGTATTCATGCACCTTTAGCTTGAAATACAAATCTTAGGATAGGTTCGCATGTGATATGTTACTTATCTTCCATGGTAAACCTTCTGAGGATCCTTATAAACATGTCGACGAGCTTAGTCAAGTATGTGATATTAATCAGATTCATAATGTGTCGGCAGATGTAATGAAGATGAAACTCTTTCCCGCCACCCTTAGAGATAGAGCTAAGGATTGGTTTCTTAAGCTAGAAAAGGAGTTCACTTCTTGGACCGAGATGGAGGAGGAATTTCTTAGGAAATACTATTCCGTAGGAAAGACCACCTCTGTTAGGAAGGCGATGCGTGAGTTTACCCAAGGACCGAGTGAGACATTTCACGAAGCTTGGGAGAGATTTAGAGACCTCACTAGAGAGTGCCCTCACCATGGAGTGTCTAACCATGAGCTTACACAGATATTTTATGATGGGTTAGGCTTGCAAGATAAATATCTTTTGGATGCAGCTAGCGGTGGCAGCTTCATGAGCAAGTTTGAAGATGAAGAAATGGATTTGATCGAGACTGTGGCAGAAAATAGCCACCACAACGTGGCAAAACCATTCAGAAGAGGTGCAACGCCGAAGGGAGGATTGATCGACGCAAAGTCGGTAGAGACGGGCATGCTCATTGAAAAGATGGTGGAGGTTTTGAATATTTTATTAGATCGGTTCCACATCCGCAACGGATCTGAAGGACTTGCACGCGTCACTCTACAATAAGCGTCGCCATGCACCCATTGCTCACGCCTCGACCATGTCGAGATGGATTGTCTGATCATGGCAATTCAAGGGCAGGGCTTGTATAGACAAGGCCTATGACGGGTCGTTTTTGTGCGTCGTTAAAACACAAATACGATGGTCAAACAAAATTTATAAAACCGAACTCACAAAGACAAGATAGAATAATCAAGTACTGGGTAAGTATCGGGTCGATCCACAGAGAGCAGGGTTGACTTTAATTGCAGAGTTGACTTGGTCAAACTTAGGTTTAAAACAAGTTTTAAATAATAGAAAATAAGATTTAAGATATGGAAATGATATAAATAAGGTAAATAATAAGTTTTAAGAATTGAAATCTCGGATTTGACAGAGAAAAGTCAAAAGTCAAAGTCAAAGCGTTGACTTTGACCAGCAGTAGGTGTTCAGCAAAATCAGAGAATCAAACCGAGTCAGAAGATTACGAAAATTATATATTTGGAAACTAGAGAGAAAATGAAATTTATTGATATAAGTTTTGTAATTTTTGGATAAGAAATGGATTTATTATGAATTATTGAAAATCAATGATCAGAAAATCCCCGAAATGAACACCTCAGAGGAAATCTTCAAATTGAATGCCCAAATGAAATCCAAATCTTGAAATTTATATGTCAATAGAAAGCTAAGAACCAGGGGAATCTAACAAGACCAAAATTATCAAATTCTGATTTGTCAATAAAAAGTAATTGACCCTTAAAGTCAACGTTTGACTGCTGATGAAAGATGAACATTCCGTGGTCAAACGTTAAATTGAAGGGTCAAATGAACTCGGAATTTGATGAAATTGTATCCACGGAAAGCTGATGAAAAGAGGAATCCAATGAAACCAAAATCAAGTGATTTGGAATTATAATCAGAGAGATATCTTATTTTCAAATTCAGCGACTTTTCGGACTGAAATTTTGGAAAAATGAAGAACACTATGAACTAATTTGCAAAATTAAACTTCTAAATCTAATAAAAACTCAAATTACCTGCTGATAATCGATCGAATCTCAGTACTAACCCGATTGCCGCTAGGATGGGGCTCCAATTCTCGTGGATTGAAGCGAATTTGCTCGGATTCTTCCTCGTGGACGTTCGGAATTCAAGGGGAAAATTCGATGAAATCAAGGAGAAATTCGTGATCAATCCCGCTCCAATTGCTTCGCAATCGAGTCTAAACGCGGGGGGAACATGATGAACTAGAGATCTTCCTCGAAACTCGCTTAATTTCTTCACGAGTCGATCAAAAGTTGAAGAAGAAGTGAAGGAGTACATGAGTTTTTAAAGGAGAAATTAGCCCGAAATCATGGGCTGTAGAGGCGGTCGTGGGGCCGATTTTCAAGCGTCGTGGGGGCTCTTCCTTAAGCATGAGTCATGGCTTCAATTTCGCGGCGCTTTTGACCAAATTCAGTGGTGAATTTGGCTCCTTTTTCCACGATTTTAGCGCCACGAGTGGACCACGATCGAGCCACGATCGGGTCACGATCGGGCTTCGATCGTGGTCCGAAGTCTTTGCCGATCACTTGTCGATCGGTGGAGGACGATTCCGATCCGACCCTGCGCCATTTTCTCCTCGATCGCGGTTAGATCGCGCCGCGATCGTGGAGTTCTTCCACGACGTTCAACCGCCGTCCGATTCTGATTTTGCTGGATGGACGATCGCGATTATCTGATCCCGTGCGCCGTGATCGCGATGTAAATCAGCCGTCCGATGATTTGATGCGAGTCTCCCGCCAGCCGTCCGATCGCGATCGCCTCTCGACGAAGATCAGCCGTCCGATCCTTCCAAAGCCTTCTGTTGATGCCGATCGGGAGCTTCTCAGGATGCCACGTGGCGCGAGGTAAGTCGTCCGATCCTCTTCACTTACTTTCTCTTTTTCGCACGTGTTTTGATGAAGATCGCGTGGACTCGGGTCCACGCGATCTCGGCCGTTCCGCCTGCATCCAACGCTCATCGCGTTGCCACGTCTCCTGCAAAACAAAAATCGTGTGGGAACATAGTCCCACACGGATTAAAAGAAGGAAAAGATTGCGCATAAATAGGGGAAAACTTTCCCCTATTAACTATCCTAATAAGCCTCTCTGCTCCGCGACACGTGGCGCCCCCCACGGGCCCCCACGTGGCGCGTGGTCTCCCTGCCATTTGGCGCGCCCCGTGCGCCTCCTGCGTGGGCCACACGCGCCCTGCCACGTGGCCTCAGCGCCACGTCGTAACGGCGCAGTGGACCCGCGCGCCACGTCAGCCCGTCGCCTGGGCCCGGTCGCCACGTCAGCTCCGGTCGCCACGTCAGCCGCAGGTAATTTCTCCCCCTTTTTTTCGCGATTTTCACTAATAAAATACTTAAAATTCAATTAAAAATCAAATAAAAATCGGAAAAAATAGTGGAAAAATTCAGAAATTCATATTTCTCAAAATACAACTCCTTTTTAATCCAAATTTTCTCCATTGGATCACAATTTCTTTTCTTTTTAATATCATGTCATTTAAAATATATTTAGAGAGAAGAAATCAAGATGACTTATAATTTACTCAAATCATTTTTCATTAAACACTTTAAATCATAAATTCATCTTGAAATTATCTTTATAAACATTTACTAAAGTTAAAAATCATTTAATAATAGAGATTAACTTCTATTAGTTTTAAACAAAAGATTAATAATCTATTAAGCATGAAATTATCTCTAATTTGTGCATAAATATCAACTTTAGTGAAATGACATGCCAATGGAGAAAATTCCTAAAAAGTATGATAACATGCATCATATTCACATAAAATAAGCATGAATATGAGTTAATTAGGGTAAGAATTCAGGTTATAAATGCATGTTATCAGCCTGCCAGGAGGGCAAAGTCAACAGGGATGACCAAACTATCAAGGTACATATTCAACTTATTTTAATAACCCTGTTTATCATAATCCTATGCAGAAGCAGCAGCAAGGATTTAGGTGGAACACTGATAAGATGTATCCTCCATATAGCACCGGTCAGCAACAAAACTCACAACAACAACCCTATGCGAATGCAAGACAGTCGACGTATATTCCGCCACAGCAATCGTACAATCAAGCTCCACGAGTGACCGCACCATCTACAGATCCGATTCTGGGTGGGATCTCTCAATTGATGGAGCAAATGAGCAGGATGAACTCGCTCGTGGACGAGATATAGGATTTTGTCAAGACGAACATCCCTACCTCGATTGATAATAAGAAGGGTAAGCAAGTTTCGTTTTCTGACCAGTTACCATTGCAAGCCACTATCAACCCTAGGAATCAAGGGTCGTCATCGAGTCAAACGCACAATTTGAGTCATGTGCATGTTGACGAGGAGGCAGTGGAGGCTGCGTTAGCGATATCGAGCCTTAGGAGCGGCAAGGACTTACCTGATCCTTACAAGGATCATCCTTTACATAAGAGCTCGATAGATGATAAGACACCGACAGTCGTAGTAGAGCCAGACAGTAGTTTTGATGATGAGGAAAAAAAGGTGCGAGCAGAGCCGAATCCCGACACATACAAACCACCCGTGTCATATCCTTAAGCATTGAGTAAGCCTAAAGCTAAGGTTAGTGAATCTGATGATCATTTATTAGAAGCCTTCCAAAAGGTGACCATTACCTTCAGTAGATGCAATTAGGTATATACCTTATTATGCTAAATTTCTTAAAGCCATATGCACACCCCATAGAAGCCCCAAGAGGATCCAATTGAGTGAGAATATTAGTTCTATTATGATGAATTCTCTTCTGATTAAAAAGAGAGATCCAGGAGCTCCCATGATTACGAGTGAGATTGGAGGAATGACTTTTACTAGATCCTTGTTAGATACCAGAGCTAGTATCAATATCCTCCCTAAAGCCGTATATGACCATCATCATGTAGGGGAATTGCAGCCTTTCCTTATAGAGTTATGTTTAGCGGATAGATCGGTAAGGAAGCCTCATGGCATAGTAGAAGATGTGATTGTTAGAATCGAAGGATGTTATTTTTCGGTAGACTTCCTAGTTGTAGATATGAAGATCACTGAGGAGCTTAGTCAAGCCCCAATTATCCTAGGAAGACCTTTCTTAGCTACTGCAAAAGCCGCTACAGATTGGGGAAAAGGAGAAGTGATTCTTAAGGTGGGAGAGCACACGGTGAAGGTCAACATCAACAAGTTGATGAAGTATCCTTCACAAGCTTTCGAGGATGTGGGCGTGATGAATCGTTTTCATGCGTCATCAAATCACAAAACGTCGGTCAAACAAAATTTATAAAAACTGAACTCACAAATATAAGATATAAAATCAAGTAATGTGTAAGTATCGGGTCGATCCACAGAGAGAAGGGTTGACTTTAATTCCAGAGTTGACTTGGTCAAACTTAGGTTTAAAAGGGGTTTTAAATAAGTGAAAATAAGAAATAATGAGTGGAAATGATATAAATAAACTAAATAAGAAGTTTTAAGAATTTAATTCTCGGGTTTGACAGAGAAAAGTCAAAAGTCAAAGTCAAACCGTTGACTTTGACCAATAGCAGGTGTTCTGTAAAATGAGAGAATCAAATAGAGTCAGAGGATTACGAAAATTATATATTTGGAAACTAGAGAGAAAATGCAATTTATTGATATATTATTCATGATTTTTTCATAAGAAATGGATTTACTATGAATTATTCAAAATCGAATATCAGAAAATCCCTAAAATGAACACCTCGGAGGAAATCTTCAAATTGACCAATCGAATGAAATCCAAATCTTGCAATTTATATGTCAATGGAAAGCTAAGAACTAGAGGAATCTAAAGAGACCAAAATGATTGAATTCTGATTTGTAAATTGAAAGTAATTGACCATGAAAGTCAACATTTGACTTCTGAACAGTCCTCGGTCAAACGTCAAATTGAAGGGCCAAATGAACTCGGAGTTCAATGAATTTGCTATCCACGGAAAGCTGATGAAAATATAAATCTAAAGAAACCAAAATCAAGTGATTTGGAATTATAGTCAGAAAGATATCATATTTTCAAAGTCGGCAATTGTTCGGACTAAAAATTGGGGAAAATGAAGAACACTATGAACTAATTTGCAAAATTAAACTTATAAATCTAAGAAAAACTCAAATGTTGTAGTTGGTTTGATTAATATATTGATATCAGAGGAAGGAAATGTCCTAAGATTAACACATAAACCCTAAGTGTCGGTCAATCCATCTAAATCCTGACGGAGTCATCATTATTCTACCGGAGCTTGAATTAGCTCCCAAGCTTGGCATCTATCGCGGTAAAATAATGAGCTGAATAAGCAACTAGAACTCGCATAGTAACAACCTTGCCCCCTATCCTCAGTCCTCACGGGGCTAAGACCCTCGCCCTAGCGGGATCTCAGTGACAAGGCCCTCCAACTTTCTCGTGATCAATTCAAACAATGGTGATTAATTCTAAACACGATAAGAAGATAAAACCTGATCCATCGGTGCTCCCATGGCCTTTCGACATGAAACACTCTTGCCATGGAACAAGCGATCACAAAAGAGGATATGAAGAAGCAAGTCAGGTATCTAGATGCACTCTGTTCATCACGCCGCACAATCCTAGATACCACACGAACACACAAGGACATAAGAAGAACAAACAATAACTAAACATACCAAGATAGTTGATCCCTAGCTGCCTTGATCCCAATGGCCAACCTCCACAAGGAGGCTAACTAGAAGATAAAAAAAACAACGTCTTCCCGTGCCCTATTTATAGACCAGAAGGCATGGATGGAAAGAGGGGAGAGAGAGGAAGTTGCCCCCAAAATTTTGGCTTGATCTGCCTTCTGGATCGCCAGATATCGCGTCTGGAAGTTGGAGAAATCTGAGCCATTGATTTAATTCTCTCTCCTACTTTGACTTGGCATGGATTGATGATGGGCATTAATTTTTGTGCCTTGATTTCCGTGAACGAGGAGAACTACCACTCCGATCCGTGTGAAATGATTCCTTCAATCATGGTCTGACACGTCGCATCATCGTCAGCGATCCACATGAAGTGATTCCTGCAATCATGGCCTGACACGTCGCATCATCGTCAGCGATGCGCATGAAATGATTTGTTTAATCATCGGCCGACACATCATGTCACGCATCAGCGATCCTCCTGAAATGCTCTTGTCCAATCCGCTTTTGTCACGTCATCCTCGCGCCTACAAAATCCATTAAAAACATAAAAGTCATCTTTGTCCTATTAGGTGGGAGAAAGTCCCTCCTTTTTTTTCATTGGCCGCCGCCTCCTTGACTGACGTGTATCGATTTAGGTGGGAGAAAGTCATCTTTGTCTTATTAGGCGGGAGAAAGTCATCTTTGTCTTATTAGGCGGGAGAAAGTCCCTCCTTTTTTTTCATTGGCCGTCGCCTCCTCGACTGACGTGCATCGGTTATAGTCCATAAAAAAAACAAAACGCGTGCCCAATCATTGGGCCAACGTCCAATGATTGGAGCATGTTTAAATTTTTGAACTTGGACGATTCAGATCATGACACGTGTCGCGATCTGATTAAATATGCAAAAGGCTTAATAAATCATTATGAAAATTATAAAATGCCTTTAAATAAATCCGAAATTATATTCCGACTTTAAATATTTATTTCTCTATGATTCTGAAGTCGAAAAATTACCAAAAAATACCAAAAAATCAGGAAAAATAGGAATTTTGCTGTAAAGCCAGAATTAATCATTTCCTATGATGATAACATGCATAAACAGTTGATTTAGTCCAAATAAGCATGTAAAATTCATGATTTTAATACATTAAATAAGATGTTATCAGGGCACCATTGACCTATTTGATGACCAAGACATAGAGACTTGCATCAAAGAAGTGATGATGGTCAACGAGGGAGCTGATTTTGAGGAGCTACCGTTGGATGGGCCTATAGGGGAGCTCAAGCCTCTTCCATCTACACTCAAGTACACTTTTCTTCACTCTCAGCAGGTTAAACCGGTGATCATTTCTTCCCAGCTCAATGAGGAGCAGGAGAAACGATTATTCGATGTATTATGACGGAATGAGCAAGCAATCGGATGGACTCTAGCAGATTTGAGGGGATTAGACCCTTCATTGTGCACTCATTGCATATTCTTGGAGGACGAGTCCAGACCCGTGAGGGAAGCCCAGCACCGACTTAATCCTAGGGTATGGGAAGCCATTAAAGAAGAGATTCTATAATGGCTTAATGCAGAGATCATCTATCTCATACTGGATAGCCAGTGGGTTAGTCCCATGCACGTGGTTCCCAAGAAGGCAGGAGTTATGGTGACCGTGAACGACAAAGGAGAGGAGATCCAAATGTGCCTCCTGACGAAGTGGCGAGTTTGTATCGACTATCAGAAGTTGAATGGAGCGACGAAGAAAGATCACTTCCCACTGCCATTCATCGATCAAATCCTTGATCGACTAGCAGGTCAGACTTACTTTTGTTTCTTGGATGGTTATTCAGGGTACAACCAGATTGCGATTCATCCGGAGGATCAAGAAAAGACGACGTTCACATGTCCCTTTGGCACATTCACATTTAGGCGAATGCCATTCGGATTGTGTAACGCCCCTGCAACATTCTAGAGATGTATGACGGCGATATTTTCTGATTTCCTTGGCGAAAGTCTCGAGGTCTTCATGGACGATTTCTCTGTCTTTGGAGATGATTTCGACAGCTGTCTATCTCACCTGACAAAGATCCTCGAGGTCTGTGTCAGGAAACGACTAGTATTGAGTTGGGAGAAATCCCATTTTATGGTGCGAGAGGGAGTAGTGCTCGGGCATATCGTCTCAGGCAAAGGTTTGGAGGTTGATAAGGCCAAGATTGAGGTCATTCAAAACCTTCCTCTCCCCACTACATTACGAGATTTATATAGTTTTTTAGGACATGTTGGCTTCTACCGCAGGTTTATATGAGACTTTGCTAAATTCTCCAAACAGCTATCCACTCTTCTTTGCAAGGATAAAGAATTATTTAATTCTTCGAAACAATATCCCCGGCAACGGCGCCATTTGACAAGACTAATTCATATGGTCGTTGAATGCACACGACTTAGTGTCAAAAAAAAATCCTAATCTTACCAATTTACGATTAATCAAAGTAATTAATTAGTATAATGGTAATTAAGGGTTGAATCCACAGAGAATTAGGGAAATTTGAGAAATATCTTTGAAACTCGGTCAAATAGGATGACGAATTGAGATTAAAATTGGGCGTTTTAGTGTATTAAGAAAGATAACTCAATTTCGAATCCACGGAATCAAAATTCCACGAATGTGTTCTTCGTCGCGAAGAACAGTTTTTATAAAAAACGATTTTAGATCATGGCCGTTGGATGAAGAGATCATCACGATCAACGGTCGCGATCGTCCGCCCTTTTGGATGAATCGTCGTCTTGTGATGATCGTCAGATCTTGATCGTGTGGCTGAGATTTGATCAGAGATTCATCTGATGCGAATAATCTGTACCGTTATAACTGACGATCGGACGGTTCATATGATTTCACTTATTCCCGATTTGAAACACGTGTTGAATCTCTGATCACGTGGACCGCGTGTCCACGCGATCTACGTGCGCGATTCGTCGCGCCACACATCCAATGCCCCACAATCCGCCGCGTGTCCTGCAATCATGAAATCAACGGGACTTTAGTCCCACACGGGGGAAATGAGAGAGACATTACGCGTATATAATGTGCGCGATTTATAAGGGTTAATAATCTTGTCTTTCGATAATCGGAAGACCTATATACATTATGTAAATATATATAGTAAATATAAATACGTCACATGTCACATCAGTGCCACGCAGGCGCCTGCATGCTGTCCACGTGGCAGAGCCACGTGGCCCCGAGTGCCACGTCGCATCCACTTGTAGACGCGCAAAATATATCCCTTTTTGTGATTTTTTAATTAATTTAAAAGACTTTAAAACTCGAAAATAAATATAGAAAAATTCTAGAAAATACCTAAAAATTGTAAAATTCATAACTTTCAAAATACAACTCCAAATTAATTCAAATTTGTTTTTTTGGATCAGAAATTGAATAATCTATCATTATAAAAAGTCAAATTATTAAAATAGTCAGAGAATAAATTATAGTTAATTTAATACATTTATGTATCTTATAAAATAACTTTATAAAAATACATAAATGTAAATAAAGATCTTTTCTCTTATATTTTAATACTCAAAACATGATTATGATCTAAATTATAAGTAGGATTAAAAATTATAATGTTTAATTATGTACAATAATCCATAAATTGGTATATTTTATGATCATAACATGAAATAATACAAAATGATAGAAATATACTTAAAATATGATAACATGCATATATTTGTAATTATTAATACCTTAATTTTCAGTAATAATCATGTAATTACATGCATCAATAGCATGTTAATTAGAAAGCAGTTATGCGGACGGTGTAGACGTTGAAAACTGTGCGGGTTCTTCGTGCGCATGATCGTAGGTAGGTGGAGCAGACACACGCACGTTTTTGCGTGCGGGATGATCACGTTCGAGCGGCGTTGACTGACGAAGCACTTTATGCGGTCGTTGAAGCACACAAACGTTAGTAAAAAAATTTTGATAATACCGAACTCACAATGACAAAGATATAAAATCAAGTAAAGTGTAAGTATCAAGTCGACCCACCGAGAACAAGGTTGACTTTTATTGCAGAGTTGACTTGGTCAAACTTAGGTTTAAAAGAGATTTTGAAGATGTAGAAATAAAATTTTATGAATGGAAATGATATAAATATGCTAAATAAGAAATTTTAAGATTTAAGATCTCGGTTTTGACAGAGAAAAGTCAAAAGTCAAAATCAGAGCAATGACTTTGACCAATAGTCGAATTTCTCTAAAATTAGAGAATCAAAAGATGTCAAAAGATTACGAAAACTATATATTTGGAAACTAGAGAGAAAATGGAATTTATTGATATAAATTTTGTGATTTTTAAATAAGAAATGGATTTACTACGAATTATTGAAAATCAAAGATCAAAAAAATCGTGAAATGAACACTTCGAGAAAAATCTTTCAATTGGCTGGTCAAATGATATCCAAATCTTACAGTTTATATATCAATAGAAATTGAAGAACCATAGTATTCTAAAGAGATTACAATCATTGAATTCTGATTTATATTTTGAACGTTATTGACCCCGAAAGTCAACACTTAAATTCCGATTGAACATTAATAGTGCTCGGTCAAACGTTAAATTAAGGAGTCAAATGCTCTTGGAATTCGACGAATTTGCTCTGCACGGAAAGCTGATGAAATAAGGAATCCAATGAAACTAAAATCGAGTGATTTGAAGTTATCAAAGAGATATCCTTATTTGAAAATCAACAAAAATCCATCACTAAAATTGGGCAAAAATATGAATTTAACTACTTCTACAATCTAATTAGCTACCTAATCTAATCTAAATTACATGAATCGCAAGAATGATGAATTAATCACACTACTAACCTGTTTGATGCGATGATTTGTCTTCAAGTCATGTGGATTGAAGAGTATTCCTCGGTTTCGTCTTCGACGTAGGTTCGGAATTCAAGGGGAGATTACGATCATTTCTTGCAATCAATTCATGATTATCATGCTTCAATGGCTGTGGAATTCGACTTTAGAAATCAGAGGATCAGAAAGAACTTAAGACCTTCCTCCTTTTTTGCTTAATTTCTTCACGAATTGATCAAAAGTTAAGTTTACAAAGGGAGAGAACATCTATTTATAGAGAAGTTTGTGCGAAATTAGTGGATCGTGGCCCATGACGCGGATTTCACTCCGTGTGATTTCAGCCGTTGGATCGCGCGAAATCAGTGGAATCGTGGCCCACGACTCAGATTTCACTCCATGTGATTTCAGCCGTTGGATCGCGCGAAATCAGTGGAATCGTGGCCCATGAGGCGGATTCCACTCCGTGTGATTTTAGCCGTTAGATTACACGAAATTGGTGGGATCATGGCCCATGACGCGGATTCCACTCTGTGTGATTTCAGCCGTCCAATCGCGCGATTTAATCCCGACCGTCCGATTGCATGATTTAATCTCGATCGTTCGATATCACTGTTCACGCAACGTAGGCACCACGTAAGCATCGATATGGGCTTGCATGGCCTCGCCATGTATCCGCATCACACCACGTCACCTCTGCGGGTTGCGCGCGATTAAATTAAACCTGAAAAATCAAAGTAAAATCCAGAAAATTCTAAAAAATTAAGAAATTCATAAATTCCTTCATCTTTAATATTATGCCATGTAAAAATGCAAATTAAAAGAGTCATATAGGATGAATTTCAAATAAACATAGATAATTTCTTAAGAAGTCTATTTTATATCATCCAACATTCTCTTCTTGAAATTAAATCTTCCAATCATCAACTAAAGTCAATGTAAATTAAGGGAAGTAATTACCCTTGTAAAATATTAAGCATCTATAAAGCACATAATTAACACAAAATAATGCATAAATATGGACTTCAGTAGAATGACATACCAATGGAGAAAATTCATTAAAACTATGATAACATACATTATGAAGCATGATAACATAAAATAAGCATGAATATGAGTTAAATAAGATAAGAATTTAAGTTATAAATGCATGTTATCATTGACCAAGTGGATGGCAGTTGGAAGAAGGAAGTATGGCGTGTGGCTTCTTCAGGAATCTAGTCGTCTATCGAGGAAGTTATCGCACGCGTTGCCTCGCGTGCGATTTGGCACGATCTAGGGGGGAGGGGGAATCTGCAATGTGGGCAACAATTGAAGCGGTGTGCGCGTGGGCCAAGGGGACGTTTCGTGGGTATTTCTGGCGTGCAGGTGATAACATGCATTTAAAAATTAATTTCTTATCCTAATTAACTCATATTCTTGCTTATTTTATGTGAATACGATGCATGTTATGATACTTTTTAGGAATTTTCTCCATTGGTATGTCATTTCACTAAAGTCAATATTTATGCATAAATTAGGGATAATTTTATGCTTGATTGATGATTAATCTTTTGCAAAGTTAAAATTAATAGAAGTTAATCTATTTTCTTAAATTACTTTGATTTTAATCCATGTTTTGAAAGATAATTTCAAAATGAAATTATGATTAAGAAGATTTCTTAGGAAATGAGTAAGTTAAATTTTCATTCATCCTATGTTCTTCTTTGAAATTACATTTTAGATGACATGATGTTAAAAAGGAAGAAATTTGTGATCCAATGGAGAAAATTTGGATTAAAAAGGAGTTGTATATTTAAAGTTACGAATTTCTCAAGTTTATGGCCTCTTTCTGATTTTTATCAGATTTTTAAATTAATTTTTATTAAGTTTTCTTATTAAAAAAAACCACAAAAGGGGCTATTTTATCCACAAGACCGCGGGGCTGAGGTGGCGCGCACGACTGACTGACATGGCACGCGTGACCTGCGCTGATGCGATGCAGCACGTAAGGCCGCATGGCAGGGCCGCGCGGGCCCATGTAAGGCGTAGGTGGCGCATAGGGCACGGACACATGGCAGGAGGCCACGCGAGTCCACGCGGACGCCCGTATTGGGTGCCCTGTGGCAGGGGGGTTGCCATTTGGAGGGCCCACGGGTTAGTGGGCCCTAGTTAGAGTATTGGGGCGGTAACGCAATAGCGTTAAACTACCCCCCTATTTAACCGTGTGATCTTCTTTGTTTTCCTCCGTGTGGGACTATGTTCCCGCACGTCTCCTCTGTGGAGGTGACGTGGCGGCAGCGCAAGCATCGGATCCAAGTGGGAAGCGTCAATAGCGTGGATCCAAGCAGGAAGCGTTGATCATCCATCATTACACGTGCACGAAATCGAGCGTAAGTGAGATGGACTTACCTATCACCTGGCGACAAGTGGATGCACAAGGAGCGTCTGATCTTCATCGGACAAACAACACTAAAGAAATGACGCGATCGTCAATGGATTCATAACGAGAGCACGATCGTGGCCCAATCGTGCCGCGATTGTGGTTCCTTTGAAGTGAAATCAAGGCCACGATCTCCGCCAATTGATGGGCCACGATTGCTGTGAGATCGTGGCCATCAATCCCACTTCCCGACCGGATCAAACGGCCACAAAAATTGGGCAAAATTTTCCTTAAAAATTGATTGATTAGTGAAGCAGTTAAGTGAATTTGGAGCAAAATCTTAAGTTCTTCTTGATATCCCTACATTTAGACTCAATTGCGAAGCAATTGGAGCGGGATTGATCGTGAATTCCTCCTTGATTTCATCAAATTTTCCCCTTGAATTCCGAATGTCCGCGAGGAAGAAATCGAGCAAATTCGCTTCAATCTACGTGAATTGAAGCCCCATTCTTGCGGCAATTGGGTTAGTAGTGAGACTCGATCGATTATCAAGAGATAAGTTGAGTTTTTGTTAGGTTTAGATCTTTAATTTTGCAAATTAGTTCTTAGTGTTCTTCATTTATCCCAAATTTTAGTCTGAAAAATTGCTGATTTTGATTGTAGGATATCTCTCTGATTTATAATTCCAAATCACTCAATTTTGGTTTCATTCGATTCCTCTTTTCATCAGCTTTCCGTGGATAGAAATTTGTCTGATTCCGAGTTCATTTGACCCTTTAATTTAACGTTTGACCGAGCACTGTTCATTTTTCATCATAATTCAAACATTTACTTTTGGGGATGATTACTTTTAATTTACAAATCAGGATTCGATCATTTTGGCCTCTTTAGATTCCTCTAGTTCTTAGCTCTCCATTGATATATAAATTTCAGGATTTGGATTTCATTTGACCAATCAATTTGAAGATTTCCTTTGAGGTGTTCATTTCGGGCGTTTTTTGATATTTAATTTTCAATAATTCATAGTAAATCCATTTTTTATGTAAAAATCACGCATTGTATATCAATAAATTTCATTCTCTCTAGTTTCCAAATATATAATTTTTGTAATCTTCTGGCACCTTTTGATTCTCTGATTTTACACAACACTGACTGTTAGTCAAAGCCAATGCGTTGACTTTGACTTTTGACTTTTCTATGTCAAATCCGAGTTTTCAATTCTTAAAATTTCTTAGTTAGTATATTTCTATCATTTATATTCATCACATCGTATTTTTACTTCTTTAAAACCTCTTGTAAACCTAAGTTTGACCAAGTCAACTCTACAGTTAAACTCAATGCTGCTCTTTGTGGATCGACCTGATACTTACACATTACTTGATCTTATATCTTTATCTTTGTGAGTTCGGTTTTATAAATTTTTTTTGACCTACCTTAGTGTGTTTAACGACCGCGCTACAACGCTTCGTCAAAATGGCGCCATTGCCGGGGAGCATGCGTTATTGATTTTATTGCTTGATGTCGTGGTTATATTTAGGTTTTTGTCTTCTATTGTTCACTGACCTACAGAGAATTTATTAGACCCTCTTAGTGGTGGAAAAGGTATAGCGAGGAAAGATTATCTGATTTTGCCCACTATTTGATAGTTTTGGTGCAAATTTGGTAAACTATTTTATGTTTTTCACTCATTTGAGACACTGATATTGATATATCTGATATTCATTCTCTGTTATTAGTGACCTATTAGTATTATTATCTTTAGTGGTGTGATTTTTGATAGTGTGTAGCTTGATCTTTCTTTTTAGTGTAGTAGAGTGAAGCATTTTTCATTTGGACATCACTCTTTTCATCTAACCCTTTTTTGACTTTCTTATATAAATATATACTTGCTCTTCTGTGATCTTTTTGGATTTAGATATGAATAGGAATCATAGGAACCGGGGAGGACCATAAGGTCACCATAATCTGCGACCCACGAGGCATACAAGGAATAATCCCTTGTATGATGACTTATTCGACACATCTAGAGCTCCATCAGAGGCCTCTAGTGATTCCCTTCCAGCCATCGCCACACCAAGGTGAGGAGAGCCGATAGACGCCCCTCTTCTTGCCGAGATAGTGAGACAATGTCTTAGCAATTATGCAAGACCGGTCTTCCAAAGGCAGACTACGCGAGTCAATGCGCCTCTTCAACGAGGTGAGAATTCTAAAATTGACTCACATATTCTTGGCCTTTTGCCCACTTTTCATGGACTACCATCGGAGGACCCGTATCGACATGTGGACGAGTTCAGCCAGGTGTGCGAATTCAACCAATTCCACAATGTACCCTCTGAGACGGCTAATATACGCTTCTTCCCCTTCATGCTTAAGAAAAGGGTAAAGGAGTGGTTTTTCACCTTGGGCCGCGAGTTCGATTCATTGGAGAGGCATTGAACACGCATTTTTGCATAAGTACTACTCGGTAGGTAAGACTAGTGCTGTGAGACAAGCCATACGCGAGTTCTCACAAGGGCCAGGTGAGGTTTTCTATGAGGCTTGGGAGAGACTTAGCGATCTCTTGAGATAGTGCCCGCATCATGGTATACCTAAACATGAGATTACTCAGATTTTTTATGATGGTTTAGGTGCACCTGACAAGTATTTGCTCGATGCCGCTAGTGGAGGCACGTTCATGAGCAAATATGAGGATGAAGCTCTTGAGTTGATCGAGTTGGTGGTGAAGAATAGCCATCATCATGCGGCTAAATCCTTTGGAGGACAGAGCGCTCCCACGAAGGGAGGGATGTTAGATGTGAAGGCGGCAGAGACAATTATGCTTTTAGATAAGATTGAGAAACTAACCGAGGCACAGAACTTGTTTATGGATTCGCTTAAGATTCAACCAGGTTCTGATGGCCTCGCACCAGTTTCACATGTCGATGTGTGTCCGTGTTCGCATTGCTCTAGTTTTGAGCACGTAGAGCTGGATTACCCCGTGATGGCAATCCAAGGTCCATATTCATTTCGGCCAAACCCTACTAGATATCCAGGTTTGAGCCAGGCGAGTAGGTCAAACTACCCGAATTAGGGTTATTCTAGTTTTGATAACCCTACTTATGCGCAGCAGCGGAACGGGAAGCACACTTCATATCATCAGCCCTATGGATCCGCGCCGCATCATATGGGCAACCCAAGGCCAACATCTTTCATCCCCGGTATTCCGCGAACGGTCACACCGCCACAGGCTGTCCCACCTCCAGCACCTTCGGTTGATCCCGTCATGAGTGCATTAGCACAAATGATGAGTAAACTAAATGAGGTTAGCGACCGACTTGATCTAGTCGAAGGGGCTAAAGCCCAATGCTGTGATGCTTATACCGATCAAAGGAAGGGTACGCATGTTGAATTTATAGATCATTTACCTTCCCAACCTTTGGCAAGTCCCAGGAATTTAGGTCAAGCACCCACAATGTGAACTCCCATGATTAGTTGTGAGATAGGGGGTAGGACTTTCACTCGATCTCTCCTCGGCACAGGGCTAGTGTCAATATTCTCCCAAAGGGAGTATATGCAATTTGTCTACTTGGTGAGTTGCAGCCATTATTTATCGAGATAAGCTTAGCGGATGGATTTGTGAGACGACTTCACGGCATGGTGGAGGATGTGATAGTTAAGGTCGACAACTGCATCTTTCTGGTAGACTTTATTATCGTGGATATGAAATTCATGAAGGACCTCATTGACTCTCCCTTCATACTAGGGAGACCGTTTTTAGCGACCGCAAAAGCTATCACGGATTGGGGCAAAGGGGAAGTTATTTTTTAGGTTGGAGATAGCATGATGAAGCTGAGCATCAACAAGTTGATGCGACATCCTTCACATGAGTTCGATGAAGTAGGCACCATCGATCTTTACGAGGATCTAGAGATCTCGAGTTGTATCGAGGAGATGATGGTGGCTATTGAGGACAGGAGCTTCACGGAGCCTGAGGATGATCCATTTCCCTCCGGCGAGATGGCACGCGAGCTAAAACCGCTACCTTCTATGCTGAAATATGCTTTTCTTGATCATCGTTGTGCTAACCCCGTTATTGTATCCTCGCAACTAGATCAGGACCAAGAGGAGAGATTATTGGCTGTCTTGCGAGCGACAAAGGAGGCAATTGGATGGAATTTGTCGGACCTTAAGGGAATTGATCCCTCTTTGTGCACGCATCGCATTTTCCTAAAGGAGGACTCTCGTCCCTCTAGAGAGGCACAAAGACGGCTAAACCCTAAGGTATGGGATGCCGTTAAGGATGAAATCCTTAAATGGCTTAATGCATGTATCATATATCCCATCTCCGACAGTCCATGGGTCAGTCCGGTGCATGTTGTCCCGAAGAAGGCAGGAATTACCATGACCATAAATGACAAGGGCGAAGAAATTCAGACGCGTCTTCCAACGAGGTGGAGAGTATGCATCGACTATCGGAAGCTTAACACGGTGACAAAAAAGGACCATTTCCCCTTGCCATTTATTGACCAAATTCTTGACAAGCTTTCAGGTCAAGGATTTTATTGCTTTCTAGACGGCTACTCGGGGCATAATCAGTTAGCCATACACCCCGATGATCAGGAGAAGACGACGTTTACATGTCAATTTGGCACATATGCATTTCAGCGCATACCATTTGGACTATGTAATGCTCCTGCCACATTCCAGAGGTGCATGATGGCCATCTTCTTTGATTTTATAGGAGAGAGCATAGAGGTCTTCATGGACGACTTCTCAGTTTTTGAGCCAAGTTTTGATGCGTGCTTAGAGCACTTAACGCAAATCCTTGACGTTTGCGTTAAGAAACGCCTAGTCCTTAGTTGGGAGAAGTCCCACTTCATGGTAAGAGAAAAGTCAAAAGTCAAAGTCAACGCATTTGCATATGGTAAGAGAAGGTATAGTGCTTGGACATTTAGTTTCAAGCAAAGGATTAGAAGTGGACAAGGCCAAGGTCGAGGTAATCTAAGACCTTGCACTCCCTAAGTCGATAAGAGAACTTAGAAGTTTCCTAGTCAATGTCGGTTTTTATCATCGCTTTATTTAGGATTTTACTAAAGTTTCAAAACCACTGACTTCTCTTCTATGCAAGGAAAAAGACTTTATCATTGAGGAAGAAGGGAAGCACGCCTTTATGTAGCTAAAGCAAGCATTAGTAGGAGTGCCTATTTTACAAAGTCCTAATTGTGACTTACCTTTTGAGATTATGTGTGACGCTTCTGATTTTGTAGTGGGTGCGGTTTTGGGGCAACGAATAGACAAAAAGCCGACTGCCATATGTTACGCAAGCAAGACACTAGCTGACGCTCAACTTAACTACACGACTACGGAGAAGGAGTTATTAGTGGTTGTCTTTGCTTTGGAGAAGTTTAGGCCGTACATCTTGGGCAACAAGATCATTGTCTACACGGACCATGCCGCATTGAAGTACTTGCTGTCCAAGAAAGAGGCTAAACCACGACTGATTAGATCGGTTCTCCTTCTTTAAGAATTCGATTTGGAGATCAAGGACAAGAAGGGAAGTGGTGGTGTACGACCCCCGTCGCCACCAAGGCATGACACTACGGCGCCGGAGGAGCCGACACCCGCGCGCGTCCATCCCCCTCGACAGGCGAAGACAAAGGATGCCGAGTTTCACTACACCAAGTGAGGACCTCATCTCGCCACGACACATTTCACTGGGCTCGCGCGCGCGTGGAGTTATCTTTCCAGTTTTTATTTCATTATGAACTTTATTAGCCCGCACGTGTTTAAGCGGGCCTTTGCATATCTTCTTCTCTCCCTTTTAGGCTTTCGGGTGGGTCCTTCCCTTTTCGAGACCCCATTCGTTAAGCCCTTCTCTTTGTGGACCTTTTTATTTTTCTATGATTATGTTAGGTGTGGGTTGTGGGCCTCAAGTGGGCCCTTTCCTCTCTCGGCCCACTATGGGCTCTATAAGAGGGGAAGGGACCTGGTGGCGTACGACCCCCGTCGCCACCAAGACATGACACTACGGCGCCGGTGGAGCCGACACCTACGCGCGTCCAGCCACCTCGACAGGCGAAGACGAAGGATCCCGAGTTTCACTACACCAAGTGAGACCCTCTTCTCGCCACGAGCTCGCGCGCGTAGAGCTATCTTCCCGTTTTCTCTTTTATTATGACTTTATTTAGCCCGCACGTGTTTAAGCGGGCCTTTGCATGTCTCTCTCTCTCTCTCTAGGCCGTTGGGTGGGTTTCCCTTTGTTTCGGGACCCTAGCCTAAGGCCCTTTCTATTTTGTGAACCTTTATTTTATTTCTATGAGTATGGGTGTGGGTTGTGGGCCTCAAGTGGGCCCTTTCCTCTCTAGGCCCACCAAGGGCTCTATAAGAGGGGAAGGGACCCCCCCACAAACCCTAGCCGTCATTTGAAGAAAAAGGAGTGTTCCTCTCTCAAGTGGCTGCTCAAGGAAGGACAAGGAGGAGAACCAACCGCCGCCACCGCCACCGCACCAGTAGTGCCGCCGCCGTGCCCGCCGCCGAGGCCGCCGCCTTCTCCTGCCTTGCCCACTGCTCTCTTTTGTGCAGATTTCCAGCCGCCGCCGCCGCTGCCGCCGCCTCAGGCCGCCGCTGCCGCCGCCGCCGCCAGAACGCTGCACCACCACCTCTCTTCCACCTCCACGGACCCTCCTCCCCCTCTTCCACGCCACCTCCACCCCATCTCCGGCGAATCTCCCAGCCGCCGCTTCCGATTCTCTCCCTCCCTGCGATTTTGCCCCTTCCTCCTCCACGGACCGTCACCCCCTTCCCCTCCAATCTCCTCCTCCACCATCACCTCCTGCGGAGCTCCTAACCGCTGCCTCCATTCCTCCCCGGTCTCCGATTTTCCTCCATCGACCACCCTGATCCTGCCGCCGTTGCATTTCGCGGCCTCCACCTTCGCCCCCTGCTGCAGCTGACGTCTCGCCCGGTCGCAGCCGCCGTCACCCTCGCGATCGCCTTCGCGATCCCTCCGCAAACCTCTGCGCCCCTGTCCGCCACGAAGATTGTCGCCCCTGCATCCCCTCCACGTTCCGCCGCCTGACGCGCCCGCCTCCTCGCCGGAAACGCCGCCTCGCCGCCTCATCGCCGTGCGCCGCCCCTTTCCCTGCAGCGTAACCCTAACCGACGAAAGGAGAAATGGACGATTCCCGCTGAGTCAACTCAGCGGGAATCGGCCCTTCCCCCCCCTCCAGCCGGTCCGAGCCAGCCACACCTGACCCGGTCAAGCCGCCACAGGTCAGCCCAACCAGGCCAGCCCAAACGCCTGAGCCAGGTCCGGCCCCAATCCGGCCCAGACCGGCTCGCGCCCGATCGAACCAGACCGTCTGGGTCGCCCGGCCGGTCCAGACCCGGACCAGACCGGCCGACCCGGTCCAGACCCGGACCAGACCAACCGACCTGGTCCGGGCCGGCCCAGACCGGTCCATTCGTTCCAGACCGGTCCTGAGCTGTCCGAACCGGTCCAAAACCGGCTCAGACCGCCCTGAACCGGCCCAGACCGCACCGAGCCGGCTCCGGACGCCCCGCCCGCCTTCCCGTGCTCGCCGCGACTCTCCTCCTGCTCGCCACGACTCATCAACGCCCGATCCGCGCCAATCGCTCCTCCGCGCTCACTCGCCGACTCGCCCCGACGTCCGACGTCGCTGCCGCGCCTGACGACCTCCCCCGCCCCGATCGACCGGGCTCGCGCCCCGCAGGTTAGGCACTCATCCCCTCTCTTTACTTTGAAGTCTATATTTCCTTCAGTACTTCCCGCATTTGTCTCCACCGCCCTCGGGCATAGTTAGGTCGAGTGACGTTAAGGCACGGGATTGGGATCGTGGATCCGGTCGCCGGGTTGACGATCGAGCTGCCCCGACGACCCGAGGTTGCTTCCTCCCCTGCATCGACGGATTTGGGAGGACTCCCGTTCCATCCTACTCGGCGTACCCCCAGGAACGCCGTGACGACGCGCCGGTCGGTTGTCTGCTTGTGGAGATCGTAGATATCACTACATCACTTAGAGCACGTAGGTTACCCCATCCTTAGCTACCCCTTAGAGGATATTAGCGCCGGACCGATTCACCCCGTCGGTCCTGCATCAGGACCCCCCCACAAACCCTAGCCGTCATTTGAAGAAAGAAAGGAGTGAACTCTGATGGAGGACCATCCCAGCGACCAGGCTACAGCAGGTGACGGGCCCGAAGCCGCACGAGGACGTCCACGTCGTAGCAGCCGAGCCGACATGAAGGACCCTGCCTTGAAGTATACAGCCTGACACGGTTCTCCGATCGAATTTCCCTTTTCGCACTTTTATTTGTGTTTAGAGCTATGTGTGTGTCGGGGCCCTATGTTTTCGGGCCCTCCCGGACCGTTGGGACCTTTTCTCTTTTTGTGGGCCTAGTTAGGGGGGCTTGGCTTCATTTTGGGCCAAAACACCCCTTAACTACGGGTATGCCCCCAGGGCAACCCTCCCTCTTTCTCTCTCCTATATAAGGGAAGAGGAGGAGAGAGAAAGTTAGAGTTGTTGATGAAAGAGAATTTGAGAAGAAAAATCGTGATGTGACCTCCTCATGCAAGAGAGAGAGAAGGGGGATTCCCCCCCCCCATTCTTAGGGTTTGATATTGGGCCCTGATCCGCACGCCACCGCTGTCCTCGCTGCAGCATCTTCACCGCCGACCCTGTAGCTGCCCTGCCGCCGAGTCTGCCGCCGCCGCGTGTCGTTTTCCAGCCGCCGCCCCACTTTTTACGTTCGTCATCATTTTCAGTCGTTCTGCCCTAGTTTTTGCTTGCAGTCGCTTTGGGAAGCCTTTTTTGCAGCAGACGGCGGTTTTCGCGACGCCAGATCGCCAGACCGTCGCCGCTGGGACGCTGGAACGCCAAAGCGTCACCGCCGAAACCCTAGACGACGAAGGTTGGGGACGACGAGTCCCGCTGAGTCAACTCAGCGAGACCCGGACGATTCGGGCGCTGAGTCGACTCAGCGCACAACTCGGTTTTAAGTGAGTGATTCCGCGCTGAGTCGACTCAGCGGGACTCGGTCTGCCGGATTGAACCGGCCCAAACCGGGCTGAACCAGGCCGAGCCGGTCCAAACCGGCCTGAACCGGCCCAGACCGCCCTGAACCGGCCCAAATCGCCTAGGTACCGGACCAGACCTCCCGGACCGGTCCTGAACCGGCCCAGAACGCCCCGAACCGGCCCAGAACCGGCGCAGAGTCACCGCATGGGGCCCGAATAGGCCCACATTGCTCCGAGAGGCCCTCTTAGGCCTAATAGTTCAGGATTTGGGGGTTTTCGTTGAAATTTCTGTTGGTAACTTAGTTTCTCTTCCTTACGGCGCTTCCTCGTGCCTTGCAGGTCGGTCTTCTCAACGTCGAGGAGCTGCATCGCACCGCGACCTTCCGGACTCCGGTCCCGCAGGTCAAGACGCTTACCTCTTAGAGTATTATTATCTTTTCCAGTGCCGGCCACGTGTGCTCCACCGCCGGGGATTAGTTATAGGATTAGCTATAGGATTGGGTTTTGTTAGGGATTGGGTTCTTTTTAGGTACCGGACTAGTTTTGTTTTCATCGTACGAGTGCGGGCTACCCCTTCTGTGGTATCCCGAAACGTAGGTCGCCGAGCTGATCTATCGGGTCCTTGGGAGCTTGATATCCCTAGTTCAGTCCTCGCTAGAGTATTTCAGAGTTTTTCACCCTAGGTCAGCGGCAGAAGCTCGTGACTCTCATTGTTTTAAAACTAGCATATCATTGTCGTCCCGCTGCATCTAGTCATTAGTCACTTTTTTGTGTTGTAACGCGTGCCGCGCGATCCCGGCATCTGTCGTGTTACATCAAACTCCCTCTCAAGTGGCTGCTCAAGGAAGATCGGAGAAGCAGACCAACCGCCGCCTCCGCCGCCGCCGCCGCACGCCGTTGTGCCGCCGCGGCGCCCGCCGCCGAGACCGCTGCCTCTTCTTGCTTCCTTCACACATTATCCCGGTGGATCACCGCCCAAGCCGCCGCCACCGCCTCAGGCCGCCGCCGCTCAGGTTGGCTGTGCCACCACAACCCCACTCCACCTCCACCTCCATCTTCCCTTCTTCACCTCCACCACCGTCAACCCTCCTCTTTGTCGCTCATCACCTAAACCCGGAAAACAGCCATCTCCCATCCCGATCATCCACCCTTACCGCCAGAATTTCCCCTACCTTCCAACCCGTTCCCCCATTTCCCGTCGCCTCCAACCCTCCATCCTGGGATTGTCCTGATTTTCCCCTCAATCCCAGGACTTTGTCTTCGTTCAACTTCCTCGGGACGATCCGCCTTTCCATCCTCGCATCCCGTCTCCTTCAACCCACAAACCATTCCCACCCGATTTCCTGCCCCCTCACTGCACCGTCTCACAATCTTCACCGGCAAAACCCCTTCCTTTTCAGCATCGCTGCGTTCGTTGGATTTCCATTCACCTATCCGCCCCCATCACGATTCCACTCCATCCTGACCATCTGTCGCGCATCCTCCACCCCCTCACCGTCCGATCGATCTCTCTCTCACGATTCCACACAACTTCTCCCACGTTTCCTTCCATGCCCATCGATCTTCCCTCCCAACCGTTGAGAGTGAGCGATCCCCTCCATCTCCCCTCACACCGACGATCCGGATTCCCCTCCCCTTTCCCTTCCACGCGAATCCGCACGCCGAGGAATTCAATCGCCCTTCCTGTCTAAAATTCAATCCACACGCATGACGAATGAACCCTCCCCAACCTGCGAGTCCTTCCCCCCGAAAACCAATCCCCCGCTAGTCCATCCCTTCTCATCATCTCTTCCCGACCCTGACCGTTTCCGTCCATTCCCGGCATCTACCCTTCCCCGTCTCCGCGTGAATCAAACTCGGACACTCCGCAGTGCCCGCCTGCACGCCGGCGATTACGCTACCTCTTGCGGTTTCCAGTTGCCCAGTCGTGCCCTGCCGATTCTGCACCGCACCGGACTCGCATGACGCCGACCCGCGTATGTGAATCCCCGTCAGCGCCGTCTTTGCCTGGAGGCCCTCCCCGTTGACTGAAGCCGCGCATCTCTGCCCCCGGATCGCACCGCTCCGTACGACCTGTGACCCACCAAGTTGGTGGATACTGCATTTATTTCCCCTCCCCGTGTCCTTCCGCGTTGATAGAAGCTGCGCTCCCAACACACCATCACATCACCCTCCACCTACCCTACCGTCCACTTGTGACCCTCTCAATCACGCTTGCTTGACGACATCCGAGCTTGTGTGTCCCGCCCCACGCGAGGTCCCACCAAGACTGAAACATCGCCGACCTGGACTACCTCCGCCACCCGTTCGAGCCGTGTACGACGACCCTCCACTATACCACGACTGACCGGGCTCGTGCCCCGCAAGTTATGCACACATTCCCCTTTATTTTACGTCGAAGTCTATATTTCTTTCAGTATTTCCCGCGCCGTCTCCGCCGCCATCGGGATTTAGCATAGGCGAGTGCTTAGACGAAATTGATAGGATTCAGACCGTGGTCCAACCCGACGGGTTGACTGTCGAGCTCCCCTCGACGACTCACGGCCCAACGCCCGCGAGGATGTGGACCGGATGGAATCCCGGACTGACTCTACTCGGCGCATCCCAGGATGCACGGGGCGACATCCGAGATGGTACTCTGCTTGTCTGCATTATTAGTACATTACATCAAATTAGAATTCCCCAAGGTAATCTCATCCCTAGTTCACCCCTAGTATCCCGGTGCGAGATCGGTTTTGCAACCGGTCCTGCATCAAGAAGTGAGAACTCGGTGGCTGACTGATAACATGCTATTTATGCATGTAATTACATAGTTATTAATGTAAATTAATGCATTAATCATTACAAATATATGCATGTTATCATCTTTTAAGCATATTTCTATCATTTTGTGTAAATTCATGCTATGATCTTAAAATACATCAATTTATGGGTTATTATGCATAATTAAACATTGAAATCTTTAATCCTAATTATATTTATGATTATAATCATGTTTTAAGAGTGAAAATATAAGAGAAAAGACTTTTATTTACATTTATGTGTTTATATAAATTTATTTTATATAATACATAAATGTATGAAATTAATATAAATTTATTCTCTTATTATTTTAATCAATTAGCATTTTATAATGATAGATTATTCAATTCTGAATTCAACAAAACAAATTTGAATTGATTTGGAGTTATATTTTAAAAGTTATGAATTTTACAATTTTTAGGAATTTTTCTGGAATTTTTCTGAATTTTATTTGATTTTTATTTCGATTTTTAATCATTTAAATTAAATAAAATGCAAAAAAAAACTTAGGTTTCATCGCGCGTGTACACGTGGCATAGCCATGTGGACCGGCGCAAGCGCCAACGTGGCGCTGATGTGACACAGATGTGTTATTTATTTGTACCTAATATAGTAAATATATAATGTATATAGGTATCCCGTGTATAGGGAGACAAATTATTAATAGCGTCTATTCATCGTATATTATATAGTAAAAGTTTTCTCTCTATTTTCTACAAGTGGGACTAAAATGCTTTGTTTATTTTGATTACGGGCGACGTGGCAGCATTTCGTGCATCCTATCCAATCGCGATCAACGCGATGACATCGATGCGGTGGACACAAAGTCCACCGCATCAACAATCAAACACGTGCGTAATTGAAGGAGTAAGTGAATTAATCCGCACCATTCATCAAGATAATTATAACGGTCCAGATTAGTCGACGCGATGATCTCCGATCAAATCTCGATCTTACGATGAAGATCCGACGAACGAGATGAAGCGATGATTCATCAAGAGGAGCGCACGATCGCGATCGTCGATCGTGATCATCTCTTCATCCAACGGCTGAGATTTAATTTTGTTATTTATAAAAGCGTTCGTCGTGACGGAAGAAACCGCCCGCGATCAATCTCCGCTTTCTCTTTGTTTACAAACTCAAATCTTGTGCCATTTCTTTCTATGTAATCGCAACTTGTTTCCGCTTCCTTTGAATGCATCAATTTCAATTTTAATAGAAAGAGGAGGGAGAAATCAAGTCTTGAACATCAATATTCGTCTTCAAAAATTCGGAATGAAAAGCCTTGCATCCGAAAATTAATTGGATCATTTCGAAGGCTAATTTGGGTTATATTGGTTGATTTCATCTTAATCTTTCATCATTTAATATTAATTTTTATTTTAGCATCGTAGATTTAGCTTAATTTAGTTTAATTTTTGGTTTTTAATCATTTTTCGAAACGAATTTTTCTCTAAACTTTAAACTTCGATTTCTCTTCAAATTCTTATCCAAATCACTTGATTTTTGATTCCGTGGATTCGAAATTGAGTTATCTTTATTAATATTATAAAATCCCCAATTTCTAAACTCATTTCATTGTCCGATTTGACCGAGTTTCAAAGATATCTCTCAAATTTCCCTAATTATCTGTGGATTCGACCCTTAGTTACCATTATACTAATTAATTACTTTGATTAATCATGAATTGGTAAGTTTAGGACTCTGTTTTGACACTAAGACGTGTGCATTCAACGACCATACAATTTAGTCTCGTCACTGACCATCTTTCTCGACTCTACACCAACTCTTCAGGTGAGATTTGTGACGCATTTCCCGATGAGGAGCTCCTTGCCGTTGCGACTAAAGTACCTTGGTTTGCGCATATTGTTAATTACTTAGTCACAAAATCTGTCCCCGATTATTGGAACACACATCAAAAGAAGAAATTTTCCTATGATGTTAGTCATTATTTTTGGGAAGAACCCTAATTGTTCCATGTAGGGGCTGATCAAATTATTCGGCGATGCGTTCTGGAGGAGGAACAAGAGCATATTCTAGCAATGTGTCATTCATCTTTATGTGGAGGGCATTTTGTGCCGAAAAAGACGGGAGCAAAAGTCCTACAAAGTGGCTTCTATTGGCCAACTCTATTCAAGGATGGGATCAAGTATTGCAAGGAATGTCTAAAGTGCCAATCCGCATTGAACATCTCAAAGCGAGATGAAATGCCCTTGCAAACCATCCTCGAGGTAGAAATTTTTTATCTTTGGAGGATTGACTTTATGGGGCCATTTCCTCCGTCGGAGGGAAAAGAGTATATTCTTGTAGCGGTGGACTATGTGTCCAAATGGGTCGAGGCGATACCGACGAGGACAAACGATCATCGAGTGGTTAATAAGTTTATTGTTAACAATATCTTTTCTCGATTCGGTTGTCCTAGAGCTATTATTAGTGATGGTGGATCTCATTTTTCTAACTCTCATTTCAGGACATTACTTAAGAAATATGGAGTTCACCATCGTGTCACGACCCCGTATCACCCCCAAGCAAATGGCCACATAGAAATCAGCAATAGAGAAGTCAAGAACATATTGAAGAAGATAATTTGCAAGGATGGAAGAGATTGGGCAGCGAAGCTACCCGATGCTCTATGGGCCTACCTCACTGCATTTAAGACACCCATCGGGATGTCTCCTTTTAGGCTCATTTATGGCAAACCTTGCCACCTCCTCGTCGAATTAGAGCATGGAGCATATTGGGCCATTAAAAAGCTCAATCTATCTCTTGATCAAGCTGGAAAAGAAAGACTTCTACAAATTCAAGAGCTCCAAGAACTACGGAATGAGTCGTATCAAAATGCGGAGATTTATATAGCCAAAAATAAAGCCTTTCATGACAAGCACATTAATAGGAAAACTTTCATGTTCATGACAAGGTATGGCTTTATAATTCTCATCTTAAACTCTTTCCAGGGAAATTGCGCTCAAGGTGGGATGGTCCATATGAGATCCTTGAAGTGTATGACGATAGATCGGTCTTGATTTTAGATCCCAAGACCCAAAATTCCTTCAAGGTAAATGAACATAGGTTGAAGCCATACATTGGTGAAGAAGGACCCCCACCTCCCCATAGTGAAGAGCTGCAATCCCTTGAGACCTCAGCCATTAGTTAGCCGCTAGAGGGAGTTACGTCTAGCTAAAAACGGAAAACTTAGCGCTTGTTGGGAGGCAACCCATCCTTATTTTTCTTTTTGCATTTATTCTCTACTTTTGTTATTCTTTTAGCATGTATTTTTACTTTTATATTTTCTGTTTGCTTTGATGTTTTTTGTTTCTTCTCTATAAGTTTATCAGGTGCTATGGAGAGGGGAACATCAAAAGAAGAAATTCAGCTCCAAAACAGCTCCACAAATGAGGAGAAGAATGCAACCGTTGCAAATTCCCGCTAAGTTTTTCTTTTTTCTCTTATGTCTCTTTTGCTTTTTACTGATGTTGCATGCCATGCATATTGATTGTCATCACTTTTTCCATGAGCATGTTGAATTTTATTGAGGACAATAAAAGGAATGAGCATGGGGGGGAGTTTTCTAGAAAACTTCAAATTTTTAAAATTCTTGTATTCCTTCATTTGACATTCTATGCATGATCTAATTTTTTTTAAAACATGTGAACAGAAACATGATCTTTTCAAAACTACATGAAATAGAAGATCATAGAGTACATTAACACCTCCACTTATTTAGAAAGTTGTGGGAAGAGCAACCTTAAGTGTTATGTTGAGGAGATTGTAGAGTCGATGGGATTATGGATCTAGGTATTCCTTTGGGGAACCGTAAAATCCAAACTAAGGATGTACTCAAGCTCATAGTATGATTTTTCAAAACTTTCTATACTTCTCATCCACTCATTCTTCTTTCTAAATCTTGAGTTAATGACTCCTTGCACGCACATCCTTCCGCTTTCTATAGCAAGTCGTAGCTTGTATCATCCTTTGTTGGAACTACTATTATTAACATAGTGAAGCTCCGTGATCCATAGAGATACCAAAACCTCTTTGGGGGAATAAGCTGCATGTCTACTAAGGACGACACATGGGTAGGATGAGCACCATGAAGTAAGAAATGTTGTTTTCAGTAAAGTTGCATAAAAAGCCTTCTAAATTTCAAATTCTGAATTATCTAATCTCCTTCTTCAAAAAGGCTTGCAGCAAGTAGAATTAGGATGAATAAAGTAGAATTAGAAAGAATGAAAAAGACAAAAAAAAATAGAATTAGGATGAAAGAAAGAAAAATAAAAAGTAGAATTAAAATGGTAAGCTACCTCCCATGTGTTTTAGCCGACTCTATTTTATAGACACTTTGTATGAAAAGGATGATGCTTGTTTCTACTTCTTGTACCCTTATCATTCATATCCATAGTTCATGGAGGAGGCGACGATTGGTTTGGTATGATGAATTTTTTTTAATTATGTATATTTCTATTAGTATGTAGCGCAAGAGCATTCTTAGTTCTTGTGGTGGATTAAAGTGTTTGCCGGAGGAATGCCGTGACCCTAAGTTTCTAGTACATTACTTTCTTCGTGGCATCATTTAAGGTAGAACATTCATTTCAGATTCTATCAATACTTAACCCGTGGTTCTCTAAGCTTGTTAGTCCAATTACATACTTTTTCTCTTTCCATTCCTAAGGGATAAGCAATGATTTAAGTTGGGGGGTGTGATAAAATGCATTCATAAATTAATTTCTTATCCTAATTAACTCATATTCATGCTTATTTTATGTGAATATGATGCATGTTATCATACTTTTTAGGAATTTTCTCCATTGGTATGTCATTTCACTAAAGTCGATATTTATGCATAAATTAAGGATAATTTTATGCTTGATTGACGATTAATATTTTGCAAAGTTAAAATTAATAGAAGTTAATCTATTTTCTTAAATTACTTTGACTTTAGTGCATGTTTTGAAAGATAATTTCAAGATGAAATTGTGATTAAGAAGATTTCTTAGGAAATGAGTAAGTTAAATTTTCATTCATCCTATGTTCTTCTTTGAAATTATATTTTAGATGACATAATGTTAGAAAGGAAGAAATTTGTGATCCAATGGAGAAAATTTGGATTAAAAAGGAGTTGTATATTTAAAGTTATGAATTTCTCAAGTTTATGGCCTTTTTTTTATTTTTATCTGATTTGTAAATTAATTTTTATTAAGTTTTCTTATTGAAAAAAACCGCAAAAGGGGTTGTTTTATCCGCAGGATCGCGGGCTGACGTGGCGGGCAAGACTGGCTGACGTGGCACGCGAGACCCACGCGGATGGGACGAGGCACGTAAGGCCGCGTGGCAGGGCCGCGCGGGCCCAGCTAAGGCGTAGGTGGCGCACAGTGCGCGAACACATGGCAGGAGGCCACATGGGTCCACGCGGACGCCCGTGTGGGGTGCCATATGCGATGGAGGACCATGCCCACGATCAGGCGACAGCACGTGCCGAGCCGGACGGTGCGCGAGTACTACCGCGCCGGAGCACCCGAGCCGATGCCCGAGACCCCAGCTTCAAGTACACCGCGTGATGCCATCCTCCCGGCGAGTTTTCCCCACTTCTTGCTTTATTTGTTGCGTGAGACTATTTGTGTGTGTGTGGGAGGGTTTTTCCCGTGTTTTGGGCCCTCCCTAGAACTCATGGACCGTTTCTAGGCCCTTTGGAGGGGTTTTAGCCTCTTTTTGGGCCAAAACCCCTACGAATTACGGGATTGCCCTTAGGGCAACCCGTCTCTTTCTCTCTCCTATATAAGGAAGGGAGGAAGGAGTATCGCGTAGATGTTTTGAAATGAATGAAGAATGATAATTTTGATGTGACCTCCCCATGAGAGAGGCCCTGGAATTCCCGAGCTAGGAATTCCGTGGAAAGGAAGAGGAGAAGAGAGGACGTCTGAAGCGCGCCGCCGTGCTCGGCTGAAGCGCCGCCGCCGTGATCGCCTTGAAGCGCCGCTGCCGCCGGTTCTCGCCAGCCACGCTGGACGCCCGTCGCCCTTCGTCAAGCTCTCCCAGCCGCCGCTGCCGGACCGGACTGGAGCGTCGCCAACCCGCCCATCGACGTGCCGCCCTTCCGTGCTGCCAACTAGCCAGCGCCACCCCAGCGCCGTCGCCCTGGGCGCCGCTGCCGGATTCGCCGTCACGCCCCGTGGTCACGCCGGATCAGCCAGGTGCGATACCTCCACGCCGAGACGCCCAGGTCGCCAATCCGCCCACCATCGTGCCACCCTTCCGTGCTGACGACTGGTCAGCGCCACCCCAGCGCCGTCGCCCTGGACGCCGCTGCTTGACCCGCCGACGCGCCCCGTGGTCACACCGGATCAGTCAGGTGCGACACCTCCACGCCGAGACGCCCTGACTGCCGACCCGCCTACCGTCGCGCCGCCCTTTGGTGCTGCCGATTAGTCGACGCCGTCCCATCGCCGTCGCCCCTGGACGCCGTTGCCAGATCCGCCACCGCGCCCTCTTGGTCACGACGGACCGCCAGGCGCGAATGCCGCCCCACCGAGACGTGCAGGTCGCCTCCGCCCTGGTGCCTGACGCCGATTGTTCGACGATCCAGTCTACCGCCGACGACCGGGCGATCACCACTGCCGCTGCTCCTACGGGCTACCGGAGTCGGAACAATCTCTGCCGCCGCCCGTCGAGCCACCGCGAGAACACTCCTGCCTTTGATTTCAGGTTCTTTCCACGCCGACGAACCACCGGCGACCGGACCGCGCCGTCGCTCGCCGTCGCCAGTTCGATCGCTTGCGATCACTGCGTTCTTAGCGTCGATTTACAGGTCAGACACTTCGGCCCTGAAATTCGGGCCGCCCGACGCCTCTGCTGATCGAGGATTCCGCCGCTAGGATTCTCCTCGCCCTCTAGATAGTACCGTGATACCCTTTGTCCCTCTCCTCACGGCGGATAGCCTTTCCTACTTGCAGGTTGGTACTGCCCGCGTGCGAGGGTGCTTCGGGCCACTGCGATCTCCGGATCACGACGCCGCCCTCGATCGAGTATTATCACCTACCCCAGTGCTGTCCGCGCTCGCTCCACCGCCGGGGACTAGCTTTTTAGGTACCTCTCGTTTGCCCGGGTTGGGTTGGGTTTGTTTCTTGGTTTCGTTCGAGCTTTCACAGTCGTCGTACGGGTGCGGATCACTCCGGTCGTGGAATCCCACCGTAGTTGTTAGTAGTCGACCTAACGGAACGTGGGGAGGTCGATCCATCGAGCAGCGCTTGGAGGGCTCTCCGGACGTCACCCTAGGTCAGCTGCCGCTCCCTGTGCTTCTCGTTATTTTGAAAATTCGCATCATCATCATATTCCACGCGATTTAGTCGTAACTAGCCCAGATTCGTGTGTTGTAACACGAGCCGTCGATCCCGGCATCGATCGTGTTACATCATATTGGTATCAGAGCCGAGTCGTGCTGACCTTCTGCTTAGCACCTCGGTTGATCTTCTTTCCATCGCACTCTGCATTTTCTGGCATCTTTCGAAATTCATAGCATACATATATTTGCATTGTTCACTTACCCTTTGCACTAGGACTCCACCCGATTACGTAGTATCTGGTCAGGATGGTTCGCACGCGCGGCCAGTCGCGTGTCGCCGCAGAGGATGAGCAGCCAAACCGGGATCGTGATGTCGATTCCCGTGTCGTGGAATCTCCCCGGGGAGATAGCCACAGTCCTGGATCCCCCACGATCCAGACAGGGCAGGACGAGTACGGATCCCCTACCAGGACCGGTAGAGGACCCCTTTCGGGTGTAGACACGGCTCCACTAGAGCCGTCCATAGGTGACATCTCCCCTAGGGCTTATAGAGGTAGATCAGTAGACCCAGCTCCGCTGGACATACCGGAGCCCAGCACCCGGCGAGCTGGGAAGGCTCCAGCAGTAGGCCCTACACCACCGCCGGTCGCGCCATACATTCCGCCCTAGCGACGCCAGTCGACTCCGCGGCAGCCGACTGTGCCCCAGCAGCAGCGCCGACAGCAGCAGCAGCAGCAGCAGCAACCGCCAAACTAGTCGGGGCCGACGTACCCGCAGCAGCAGCCGTGGTATCCGCAGCAGCTGCCTTACCCGCAGCCGCCGCCGTGGTACCAGCAGCAGCCGGCGTACCCACAGTAGCAGCCGTGGTTCCCGCCACAGCCGCCTTACCCTTAGCCACCGCAGTACCCGCCGTGACAGCAGGCCCCGCAGTAGCAGCCGCCCGTGCCCCATCCACAGCGCGCTCCTCAGCAGCAGCAGCCGCGACAGCAGTACCAGCACCCGCAGCCGCGACCACAGCGGGCACACTGGGGGCAGGCCCGTCGTGGACCCGCCCCCCAACGAGGCCGAGGCCGGAACCGCCGATCCCAGGATGCTCGGCTTCCCCAGTACGACGACTACCTTGGTCCACCGGTTGGTTATTATGGCCCCCAGGACGAGTACCAGTATGGGCCACAGGATTACGACTATGGGCCACAGGATGCCCTGGGCGGGGATGATTACTATCATCCACCCGATGATCAGTTCGTCGAGGAGTACGTGGGAGGCGCCCAGCACCCTCGGCACCACGACGATCGATTCCGAGACCACGGACCATATAGGTCCCCACCCCGACGCCGCGACGACGATTCAGTGGGTGACGCTAGCCGCCGGAAGGAGGACCTTCGCCGCCTGAATCCGAAGAACACGCGCATGGACACACCGGTTTTCGCCGGAAGTCAGGAACCTCGCGATTTTGAGGATTGGGAGCGATCATTAGAGAGTTATTTTCGTTTCTTTGAGATTACAGAGGACGACGTGCGTACGGCCTTCGCGGAGACTCGCCTGGGCAAGGAGGCCCAAATCTTTTGGGTGAACGAGGTCACCGCCGCCCGAGCCCGACGAGACCCACCCCTCACGTGGGCCGACATGACGAGCAGACTGCGGAGCAAGTATGTTCCGACTCACCACCAGACTCACCTATTGTTGCACTGGCTCGACCTCAAGCAGGGGCGACGGAAGGTACACGACTATATCACCGAGTTTGAGGAGTGCCGCATGAGGTGCAGGATGGTGGAGAGCCCCGAGCAGCAGATCGTCTATTTTGTCCGAGGGCTGAAGCCCGAGTTAGGAGCGAAGGTCTTGGAGCTGAACCCGATGACGGTTGACCAGGCCTATCGTATTGTAGAGGATAACGAGTACATCCTTGAGAAGGCGGCCACAATGACTATATCTTCGGCCGCGAGGACTACGACCACGACAGCGAGCGCCGCTAGGACGAGCTCGACTTCCACCGGGTGGCCCCGGAACCCCACCCCGGCCTTGAGGGGCGCCGACACTGCCCCACCAGCACCGGCGACGACCACGCCTACCCCGACGACTTCAGCATCGACCATGGCTTCGACGGCGAGAGCCCCACCTAGGGCCCCGGCCAACATGAAATGCTTCAAGTGTCAGGGATTTGGTCATCGAGCATCCGAGTGCGTTTCTCTTTTCTACGTAGATGTTATGGGGAACCAGATCGATTCCCCTGCACAGGATTCGGAGGTGGATGTGTACCAGGGCGATTGCCCCGACGACGAGGATGAGGATAGTCCGGCCTTCACGGGCATCATAGTGATCTCGCCCGCCTCTCCACCCCCGAGCGCTACTGCGCCTCACTTGCCGCTGGTCAACATTAGGGTTCGACCAGATCTTCCGGCACCGTTTTCACCCTCCCCCGCGGACATTTGCCCGCCGACGGGTGCACCGGCCACTACGGACACTTCGGGACTACCCGACGTCTCGCCGGTTCCTCCGGCTACACTGTTCAGTACCCCAGCGACACGTGCCTTGGCACCCACTCCATCGGCTACATCTACTTTGCCGACGGATGTCGCGACGCCGACCGCCGCCGAGCTTGTGCAGCGTACCTCAGTTTTCTACATTTACCTGAGGATTGGAGACCGTTCCTGCAAGCTCATCGTGGATAGCGGGAGCTGCCTCAACGTCGTCTCCGCAGATTCAGTGGCCAAGCTTGGCCTCACTTTAGTTCCCCATCCCGCACCATACTTCGTGTCTTGGATCGACGCCTCCACCCTTCCGGTGACGCACCAGTGTGCCATCCCGATGAAGGTGAGTACCTACGAGGATACCGTCATCTGTGATGTATTGCCCATGAGGATTGGCAACATCATTTTAGGTCGACCCTGGTTATTTGATCATAACGTCAGGCTAGAAGGCCGGGCGAATACTGTTTCATTCATGTTTAGAGGACGACAGCTCCTGTGGTACCCCTCGGTTCGGGCGTCGACCAGAGTTGCACCAGCCGCCCCGCCGACGGAGGTCATTCCCATCGGGTCGTCCGGATCGAGGAAACCGAAGAAGCCAACCCCAGCGCCGAAGTATCCGATCGTGACGAACGGGTGTATTTTTATACGTGAGTTGGAGGCCAGCCCAGAGGACACACCTATCTGCTTCGCCCTCACGTTCGACATCCCCTCGGGGGACCCGTTACCGCCATCGGATGCACCAGAGTTGGCCGAGCTGATGACGGAGTTTAGTGATGTGTTCCCCGAGGAGCTGCCCGATGAGCTCCCACCCATGCGTAGCATCCAGCACGCGATAGATCTTATTCCGGGGGCCTCGCTCCCGAACTTGCCTCATTACCGGATGGACCCGGTAAAGTATGAGGAGCTACACAGACAGGTCACGGAGCTCCTGACCAAGGGGCTCATCCGGGAGAGCATGAGCCCGTGCGCCGTCCCCGCATTGCTCGCCCCGAAGAAGGATGGCACGTGGCGTATGTGCTGTGATTCGAGGGCCATCAATAGGATTACCGTGAAGTACCGCTTCCCGATTCCCCGAGTGCAGGACTTGTTTGACCAGATGGCTGGAGCGACTATCTTCTCGAAGATAGACCTTCGGAGCGGATATCATCAGGTTCGTATTCGACCAGGAGATGAGTGGAAGACGGCCTTCAAGATTAAGGATGGCCTGTTCGAGTGGAACGTGATGCCATTTGGGCTGTCGAACGCCCCGAGCACGTTCCAGCGGTTGATGAACGAGGTCTTACGCCCGTTCATAGGTAGATTCGTAGTTGTTTATTTCGACGATATTTTGGTGTATAGCAGGTCCCGTACGGACCACCTTCGGCACCTTCGAGATGTTTGCGCCGCGCTGCTCCGGGAGAAGCTTTACGCTCACTCGAAGAAGTGCAGCTTCTTCACGACGGAGGTTAGCTTCTTAGGGTTTATCTTGTCGGCCCGCGGAGTAGCCGCTGATCCGGCTAAAGTGTCGGCCATTACGACCTGGCCTCCTTTGAGGGACGTTCATGACGTCCGGAGCTTCATTGGGTTAGCGACGTTATACCGTCGATTTGTGCCCAACTTCAGCGGGGTAGCCGCGCCCATTACTGATCTGATTCGGCTCGAGAAGTTTGACTGGACGAAGGCGGCAGAGAGGGCTTTCGAGGAGCTGAAGCGGCTCATGACCGAGGCCCCCGTCTTACGACTACCGGACTTCGAGAGGGTATTTGAGGTTGCGTGCGACGCCTCTAGAGTAGGCATAGGGGGAGTCCTTAGCCAGGAAGGACACCCGGTAGAGTATTTTAGTGAGAAGCTAGACGATACGAAGCGCAGGTATGATAACTACGATCGTGAGTTTTACGCCCTCGTCCAGTCTTTGAGGCACTGGCGCCATTATCTCCTCCCGAAGGAGTTTGTACTCTATTCTGACCATAGTGCCCTGAGACATCTACAGGATCAGAGGAAGGTCAGCGACCGGCACTCACGGTGGATCGAGTACTTACAGGACTACACATTCGTCATCCGGCACAAGAAGGGGAAGGACAACGCCGTCGCCGACGCACTGAGCCGCCGGCCGTATGTCCTACATATGATGCAGGTTCGTGTATTAGGGTTCGAGCAGATGGTAGATGCTTATGCTGACTGTCCCGACTTCGGGAAACTTTACAGTCTAGTCAGTAGTGGCCCGAGCCCGGAGTGCAGAGATTTCTGTATTTCGGAGGGATATCTCTTCCGAGGGAAGAGACTTTGTGTTCCCCGTACGTCGATCCGGGATTTCCTTATTTGGGAGACGCATGCAGGAGGTCTTAGTGGGCACCACGGTGTCAACAAGACTATACAGGCGCTCGAGTACCAGTTCTTTTGGCCGTCTCTGAAGAGAGACGTAGGTAGGATTGTTTCCCGTTGTTTGACTTGCTCTAGGGCAAAGATGACCAAGCAGAACGCTGGTCTCTATTTGCCCCTACCGGTGCCGGCCCGCCCATGGGACGACGTCAGTCTCGACTTCGTCCTCGGATTACCTAGGACGTCGCGTCGACACGACTCCGTTATGGTTGTCGTCGACAGGTTCTCGAAGATGGCTCACTTTGTGCCATGTTCGAAAACCGCCGACGCCTCACGAGTAGCGACCTTGTTCTTTGACGAGATCGTGAAGCTTCACGGCCTACCCCGTTCTTTAGTTTCCGACAGGGATGTTAGGTTTACGAGCTACTTTTGGAAGACCCTATGGATCCTATTGGGTACGAAGCTCAAGTTCTCCTCAGCGTATCATCCACAGACGGACGGTCAGACAGAGGTAGTTAACCGTAGCTTAGGTAGTTTACTTCGTTCCATCATAGGAGATAATGTTAGGACATGGGATAGGGTTCTTCCGAGAGCGGAGTTTGCTTATAACTCCTCGGTGAGCCGCACCACTGGCCGCACTCCTTTTGAGATCGTCTACGGCCAGATACCACGTAGGCCCCTAGACCTCGCACCCGTAGATCCGCATACTAGGACTTCAGCTGAGGGCATTTCATTTGCACAGTACATGAGCGACATGCATCACGACATTCATTCTCGCATTGTTTCCCAAAACGAGAAGTACAAAGCTAACGCTGATGTAGGTCGCCGATCCGTGAGTTTTTCCGAGGGTGAGCTTGTTATGGTTAGATTGCGGCCCGAGAGGAATCTCCTCGGGGGTCGCCTGCGAGCTTCATGCTCGCAGTGCCGGGCCCTTCCCTATTGTCCGGGTGATCAACGAGAACGCTTACGTAGTGGGTATCCCATCTGATTGGGGCATGAGTTCCACCTTCAACGTTTGTGATCTCGTCCGATACCTACCCATGTCGGATCCTATTAGGGATTTAGAGCCTCACACACTCCCAGGCCAGATGAGTGATGTGATTGAGCGACCTTCTCCTTCCCCACCAGTTTCTTCCCCACCGAGGCATGAGCGAGTAGAGTCGGTACTGAGGGAGGTGATTCACGCTGCCGAGGGAAGAGTGGGCCGCAAGTTCCTTGTCCGCTGGCAGGACCGACCAGCGACCGAAGATGCATGGATCTCAGAGGAAGACATGCAGCGACTACGCCCGGAGCTTATCGAGCCCTTGGACGAGATACTCGGCTCTAACTCGTCGGAGTCGAGTTCTTCCCACCCGGGGAGGATGATGGAGGACCATGCCCACGATCAGGCGATAGCACGTGCCGAGCCGGACGGTGCGCGAGTACTACCGCGCCGGAGCACCCGAGCCGATGCCCGAGACCCCAGCTTCAAGTACACCGCGTGATGCCATCCTCCCGGCGAGTTTTCCCCACTTCTTGCTTTATTTGTTGCGTGAGACTATTTGTGTGTGTGTGGGAGGGTTTTTCCCGTGTTTTGGGCCCTCCCTAGAACTCATGGACCGTTTCTAGGCCCTTTGGAGGGGTTTTAGCCTCTTTTTGGGCCAAAACCCCTACGAATTACGAGATTGCCCTTAGGGCAACCCGTCTCTTTCTCTCTCCTATATAAGGAAGGGAGGAAGGAGTATCGCGTAGATGTTTTGAAATGAATGAAGAATGATAATTTTGATGTGACCTCCCCATGAGAGAGGCCCTGGAATTCCCGAGCTAGGAATTCCGTGGAAAGGAAGAGGAGAAGAGAGGACGTCCTGAAGCGCCGCCGCCGTGCTCGGCTTGAAGCGCCGCCGCCGTGATCGCCTTGAAGCGCCGCTGCCGCCGGTTCCGCCGCCAGCATGCCAGACGCCCGTCGCCCTTCGTCAAGCTCTCCCAGCCGCCGCTGCCGGACCGGACTGGAGCGTCGCCAACCCGCCCATCGACGTGCCGCCCTTCCGTGCTGCCAACTAGCCAGCGCCACCCCAGCGCCGTCGCCCTGGGCGCCGCTGCCGGATTCGCCGTCACGCCCCGTGGTCACGCCGGATCAGCCAGGTGCGATACCTCCACGCCGAGACGCCCAGGTCGCCAATCCGCCCACCATCGTGCCACCCTTCCGTGCTGACGACTGGTCAGCGCCACCCCAGCGCCGTCGCCCTGGACGCCGCTGCCTGACCCGCCGACGCGCCCCGTGGTCACACCGGATCAGTCAGGTGCGACACCTCCACGCCGAGACGCCCTGACTGCCGACCCGCCTACCGTCGCGCCGCCCTTTGGTGCTGCCGATTAGTCGACGCCGTCCCATCGCCGTCGCCCCTGGACGCCGTTGCCAGATCCGCCACCGCGCCCTCTTGGTCACGACGGACCGCCAGGCGCGAACGCCGCCCCACCGAGACGTGCAGGTCGCCTCCGCCCTGGTGCCTGACGCCGATTGTTCGACGATCCAGTCTACCGCCGACGACCGGGCGATCACCACTGCCGCTGCTCCTACGGGCTACCGGAGTCGGAACAATCTCTGCCGCCGCCCGTCGAGCCACCGCGAGAACACTCCTGCCTTTGATTTCAGGTTCTTTCCACGCCGACGAACCACCGGCGACCGGACCGCGCCGTCGCTCGCCGTCGCCAGTTCGATCGCTTGCGATCACTGCGTTCTTAGCGTCGATTTACAGGTCAGACACTTCGGCCCTGAAATTCGGGCCGCCCGACGCCTCTGCTGATCGAGGATTCCGCCGCTAGGATTCTCCTCGCCCTCTAGATAGTACCGTGATACCCTTTGTCCCTCTCCTCACGGCGGATAGCCTTTCCTACTTGCAGGTTGGTACTGCCCGCGTGCGAGGGTGCTTCGGGCCACTGCGATCTCCGGATCACGACGCCGCCCTCGATCGAGTATTATCACCTACCCCAGTGCTGTCCGCGCTCGCTCCACCGCCGGGGACTAGCTTTTTAGGTACCTCTCGTTTGCCCGGGTTGGGTTGGGTTTGTTTCTTGGTTTCGTTCGAGCTTTCACAGTCGTCGTACGGGTGCGGATCACTCCGGTCGTGGAATCCCACCGTAGTCGTTAGTAGTCGACCTAACGGAACGTGGGGAGGTCGATCCATCGAGCTGCGCTTGGAGGGCTCTCCGGACGTCACCCTAGGTCAGCTGCCGCTCCCTGTGCTTCTCGTTATTTCGAAAATTCGCATCATCATCATATTCCACGCGATTTAGTCGTAACTAGCCCAGATTCGTGTGTTGTAACACGAGCCGTCGATCCCGGCATCGATCGTGTTACATCAATATGGCAGGGGGATCGCCATTTGGAGGGCCCACGGGTTAGTGGGCCCTGGTTAGAGTATTGGGGCGGTAATGCAATAGCGTTAAATCGCCCCCCTATTTAACTACGTGATCTTCTTTGTTTTCCTTCGTGTGGGACTATTTTCCCACACGTTTCCTTTGTGCAGGTGACGTGGTGGCAGCGCAAGCGTCAGATCCCAACGTGAAGCATCGATCGCGTGGACCCGAGTAAGTCGATCAACACACGTACGCAAAATCGGGCGTAAGTGAGATGGACTTACCTATCACCTGGCGACGCATGGATGCACAAGGAGCGTCCGATCTTCATCGGACGAACGACACTAAAGAAATGACGCAATCGTCAATGGATTCATCACGAGCGCACGATCCTAGACATCGTCATCAAAGGCCAACCAGATCAAATGGCCGCAAAAATCGGGCAACATTTTCCTTTAAAAAGACGATGTATCCCCCCTTATTTCTTAACTTTTGATTGATTCGTGACGCAATTATGCAAATTTGGAGCAAAATCTTAAGTTCCTTGTGATCCCCCACATTTATACTCAATTGCGAAGCAATTGGAGCGGGATTGATCGCGAATATCGAGTTCATTTGACCCTTCAATTTAATGTTTGACTCAGCACTGCTCATTTTTCATCGGAATTCAAAAGTTGACTTTCGGGGTCAATTTCTTTCAAGCCAAAAATCTGAATTCAATCATTTTAGTCTCTTTAGATTCCCCTGGTTCCTTGCTTTCCATTGATATATAAATTACAAGATTTGGATTTCATTTAACTAGTCAATTTGAAGATTTCCTTTGAGGTGTTCATTTCGGGGATTTTCTGATATTTGATTTTCAATAAGTCATAGTAAATCGATTTCTTATCCAAAAATCACGAATTCTATATCAAAAAATTTCATTTTCTCACTAGTTTCCAAATATATAATTTTCATAATCTTTTGACACCTTTTGATTCTCTGATTTTATAGAACATTGACTATTGGTCAATGTCAACGCGTTAACTTTGACTTTTGACTCTTCTTTGTCAGATCCCAGATTTGAATTCTTAAAATTTCTTATTTAGTATATTTATATCATTTCTATTCATCACATCTTATTTTTACTTCTTTAAAACCTGTTTTACACCTAAGCTTGACCAAGTCAACTCGGGAATTTAAGTCAACCCTGCTCTTTGTGGAGCGACCCGATACTTACACATTACTTGATTTTATATCTTTATCTTTGTGAGTTCGGTTTTATAAATTTTTTTTGACCTACGTTAGTGTGTTTAACGACCGCACTACAACATAGGGCGCGCGGAGTGACAAGAAGGGGCGACCTTTGGTGGGCCTGCATGCAAACAGCACGCCGAGCGACCCGAGATAAGATTGCCTAGGAGTCGTCACCTCTCGCGGAGGTGAAGTGGGCGTAGTGATCCTGAAATGGGCAGGAGCACGGGCTGAGCGTTAGGCATCCGGTAGAGGTTCTGCACGCGAGCAGCTGGCAGAACGAGCTGAGTCAAAGATCTAGGTGGCACCGGCGATGATTTTGGGCCGTGCGAGTGGGGAAGGGAGGAAAATCCGTCGGCGGCCGTCTCGTAGTGTGGCGAGGTGGTTGATTGGGAGGGGGAGCCCCGCGAGGAGAGGGGAATCCTGGACTACTTAGGTTGAGAGTTGGAGAGCATAGGAAGAGAGGAGGTTCTTCTGGGGATTGCCATGGGGAGAGGGAGAGTGGGAAATCGGGGTGGAGGGGTGAGAGGGGGGGAGAGGCGGCGGCAACATGCCGACGTCTAATCCGAGAGGTGGGTAGAGAATTGTTTTTTGATTTTCATTTCATGTGCATTGGAGGAAGGTTCCTTCATGAAGGCCCGACCGTAAGCTTCATATCTACGAAAAAATAATAGGGAAGATACTTGAGATTTCCGCAGGGGTGTTGAGATGGAGAAATCCCCACGGGAGGGTCGAGGGGAGAGGACGAATCCCTAGATGCCGCCTAGGGGAGGGTCGAGGGGAGAAGAGGTTGGGGAGAGCCCTTCCAAGATGGTTTCACGGAGAGAGAGAGAGGGGCGTTGAGGTGGAGAGGAGGGGAGCATGGCGGCGGCTGCATGCTGGGTGATAACATGCGTACTTGACCTGAAAATTCATGATTTCTCACTACTTTTAAAGCATAAATCATCACATCATAGTTCATGTTATCATGTTTTTATAACATTTTTTGCATATATCATGAGATTTCACATAAATACTCATTTTTATTAAATTGAGGTTAATCTGATGCATATTTGATGTTTGACCTTTCACAAGGTCAAACTATTATAAGCTAACCATATTTTGTTGAGTTTCTTATGTGTAGATTCTAAAATTAGCAAAGAAGGAAGATTGAGAAGGAAGAAATGGAGACCCAAATGCCTATTATGAGGCTAAACCTTCTTATATTTTTTTGGATTGCTGTTGATTTAAGAAGAAAGAGGGCTCAAAAAGGAAGACAATGAAAAATTTCACCCCAATCTAATTGCCTAACATTAACTCTCATATTACTCTCTCTCTCCCCCTCTTATCTTTGAGAGATCTTAGGAATAAAGGTCTCAAAGTTGATAGGAATAAGGTCTTTAACATTTCACATCTCAAAGTTAAATCCATGTTTGTGTAGCATGGATTGGCAAAGTTTCTAATAGGGAGAAATGATCCATTAAATGAAAAAAATGGGGAAGAAGAACAAGACTATTTGGAGTATTTCCTTTTATCCAATCGTTTAAGTTTTCAAAGGGGAAGTTTTTAGGAAAATACACAATCAAAGTTGTGTCTTGATGATAGTAGTGTTAGGCTGAACATACGTATGGCACACTCATGCAGAATGCCTTCGTCATACTAAGATCAATGTGAATTGCAAGCACAAGCGCAAGCCTTCCCATTGAAGGTTGGCATGGTGATTTTCAAGAGAAGATCTATGTTCAAAAGGATTGGCTAAGGCTACCAAGGGGAGTGGTAACTTATTGAAGACGCGAAAAAGGAGAATAAGCAAGGCTTTTGGGATCTGCTGAGGGAGTGCCAATAGGAAGATATGAGAACAAGGTCATGGTATAAGATGAAGAATAGGTATTTGAAAAAATCATCTATTTCTTGAAAACGAGGTCACTTTGGTTGCACATGAAGGAAAGAATGCGGGTCAAAGGTAAGATCATCATGGATCTTAAGAATGATAGAGTCAAATTTAATCGAGAGGGCCATGATACTTCATGTTAATGCCAAGATTTTTTATGTTCTCTACCACCTTGGTGTGATAATTTGTTGAGACACTGATGCATCGTAGGGACTACATTAACATTGAAGATTTCAGGAATTCCAGGAATCCCATTAACAAGATCGTTGGAACGTCCTGATGGTGACAAAAAAAAACAAGGAGGCCAAAATGGGTGAAAAGGCCAAGTGTTTTTCCATTTAGTTTTTATTAGTCTTTCAAAGAGGTCCTCGTAATCAGTCAGATAATAGACTGGATTAAAATGAGATTTTGATTAAGACATGCCCTTATCTTTCTCAATAGGAATCTTTGTTGAGGTGCTCATGGCTTCATTCTCAAATGTCCTTCTATGTTTATTGCGCTTCCTTTTTTGTGTGTTTTTTGAACATGCACAAGGGTGGCTCTTCTTGTTGGTTAGTCTCTTTGGTAAAATTGTTCTCTTTCCTCCCTTTTGTCTTAGTTATTTTGGACCTCTATTTTGAATATTTGTCATTCCATTAGAAGGTTTGCTTGTGGGCTTTGTCTAATCTCATCCTTAGATTCTTGATGGATACTTAAGCATAGTTGGATACATACTTTAGACTCCTTTATTGAAAAGATCCTCAAAATAGAGTATCTCATGGGTTATGTATTTATTAATTATCATCTTGTGTTCCTGAAGCTATCCTCACTTGTGTTTAGGTAGATGAACCATTTAATTGGGGATTAGTTTTGAGAAATATGTTTCTTCCCATGTTTGTCATGTGCATTTTATATGTATAATTCTAACTTTAGGACCTGAAAGATCGGTTGATTATGGGATTGACCAAGAGTTATACCTTCATTTTTTTTTATAAAAAATAAATCTAGTTTATCTATTCTCTTATTCTTATTCGGGTCAAGCAAGTGACATGCTTGAACATAATAAGAGCTGGAGATATTACTCTTGGCCTTCATGTTGTTTAGATTTGTTTTTCATCTTTCTCTCTCCCCCTCTTTTTGTATTTTGTATTCTTATTCGGATCATTTATGAATAATCCGCACCACTTGAATAGTTCGATAATTCTCTATGAAATAAGATAGGCAACAACTTGCTTCCTCGAACATAACGAAAATAAATGTCTACGTAGATCTCC